>JAVYIG010000560.1:0-531265 GCA_035222895.1 Strongylocentrotus droebachiensis
TATTCACATTCAGGTATGTCAAACCAGCCATCTCAATCTATATCGAAGGGGCAGAAGGATTTCTTGTGAAACAGTGATAAACCGACTTTAGATTCGATCCCGTGGCCAGCCTGAGTGTATAAAAGGCTTGTTTACTTTTACCACGGTAAGCCGCCGTGATGGTTAACACTAAGTACGATTGAATTGTTTGATATTATACATCAATGAGTAACTTAACTTCTGAAGCATATTACTTTTTTCAGAACACACATGACAAAAATGTAGAAGAAATATTGCTTTACAACTTCATGAATATAACCGTCTGATATTAGACTTAAGTTCATGTCGTTTACAATATCATGGCTTGTGTATTCTTATGTCTAAGATCACAAAGTCCCTTGACTTGTGTACATTGTGTACCGTTTATGAATGCCAATTTTAGCATGATTTGTATCTCATTTGCATTTTGCAAATTATTATATTGTTGACTTCCTTCACTCTAAAAAATGGGGAAGGTTTAAAAAAGTGAACATGCATTACCGTTTGGAAAGATGAACTTTATATTGACTTTAATTGTACCCAACAAACGTACAAGTTCCCCATTTACCTAACCTCTCTGTTTACAACTTTACCCAACTCTGTAAAAACAGTATTTGTTTTGCTTAATGGTGGCTTCATTTCGAATACACTTCAAATGTATGTACCTTATAATACAGCTAAGTGAAGCCGCGAGTGACCATTGTTGCGCTCAGTTGTCATTCATTTATTTATTCAATTATCATTCTTCTTCTTATTATTATTATTATTTCAAGCCTTTCTTAGTTTGTTTATACGGTAATGGCAGACATAGTGGCCGGCATTCACAAAGGAGGTTTGTCGACAAACCTAGGTTTATGTACGTCATATGACGCATGAAAACAAAGGTTCGTCGACAAACCTCCTTTGTGAATTCGGGCCATTGTGTTGAAACGTTCGAATAGTAGTGATATGTCGTATTATGTTTGAACCCTCTCATGTTCATGCGTTTACGTTCTGATATTTTTAGTTATTTATAGCAATGACCGCATTTGCGACCACTGACATATTTCATAGTAACTGTCTGCAATAAAATGATTATCAGGAAATGTGTTAAATAACCATGAGAGTAACTAAA
The DNA here is from genome assembly GCA_035222895.1 of Strongylocentrotus droebachiensis. Classification (NCBI taxonomy): domain Eukaryota; kingdom Metazoa; phylum Echinodermata; class Echinoidea; order Camarodonta; family Strongylocentrotidae; genus Strongylocentrotus; species Strongylocentrotus droebachiensis. The sequence continues at coordinate 1,133 of JAVYIG010000560.1, forward strand.
GAGGAGGAATGGGCTGGGAAGGGGGCGGGGGGGGGGGGGGTAATAGGAGGGGTGAGAGTAAAGAGAGTGAGGGAGCAAATTAAAAGTGTGTGCAACGAGAGGTGGAGAGAATAAAAGAGAAAGGGAGAGAGAGAAAGAGAGAGAGAGAGCGAGAGAGAGAGAGAGAGAGAGAGTAAGAAAAGAAAAAAGCAGTGAATGGATGTCGGGCTCACACATTGGCGGGCAAATGATATATGAATGAGGGCGCTCTTTCGATCTTACTTTCACCGAAGGAGAATAGAATAGGAGGGGTGAGAGTAACAGAGAGTGAGAGAATAAAAGAGAAAGGGGGAGACAGAGAGAGAGAGAGAGAGCTAGAGAGAGAGAGAGAGAGAGAGAGAGAGATAGAGTAAGAAAAGAATAACAAAAGCAGTCGATGGATGTCGGGCTCACACATAATGATATTTGAATGAGGGCGCTCTTTCGATCTTACTTTCACTGAACAAAAACAAAAACGCGGAATACGGCGAACTCAGTTTCAGTGAGGGATTCACAGAATAACTAACGAAGGCAAATACCCATCTACATTGTTACCAGTTAACGCAAGTATTAGGAATTCCACTCCACGAAAATTCAAGCTAAATTTATAAACATAACTTTTCGATTCGAGTTTCTTCGAAATGACGACACGCCTACCAGGATTATATGTTTCAAACCTTCCTTTCTTAGACAGTAATTGCATTTCATTTTACATTATGAAAATATCTTTGAAAGGTCTGAAAGGATTACTAATTTGGCTGGTAATAAATAGAGAGTATCCCACAAATTGCTGAGCAAATAGTGGACATTACAACGAATTAAGTAACAAGTATCTCATTCTTATCGGAACTCCCCCTCCCCCCCCCCCCCCCCCTCCCCGCCCACCCCACCGGTATGATAGGAATGATCCGAATGTACATGAGAGAGATGGGGAAAGAGAGAGAGAGAGAGAGAGAGGGGGAAGGCATGAAGGTGAAGACAATCATGGCCAGAGAGATGCATTTTGTTGTTTAATTAAATATTTATTTATTTATTTATTCATTCATGATTTCTTTTAACAGGGTAGTGTCATGAATGTATATTGTGGCTCTATCATCGCTTGATGGCGCTCTTTGTTATTATAAGTTTATTAATGTAATGCCCCAACGTATTTTTCTCAAAACTCTATTCCCTTTGTATAAAATAAAAATGTTTTATACAAATACAAAAGTACAATTATTTTCTCCCTCTTTATTTTGTTTATGAAATCAGTAAAAGCGACGCTATTACATGATATTTTAATATGTCTTATAAGTCTTTAAAATGATCCTATTCCTTATAATTACACCTCAAATCAATGGGGGAAAATTAGGGAAGTTGCTTGGCGCCAGCATTATTCATTCAACTGGGAAAGTTAAAAACTCACCAATAGTCATTCACGCATGAATACTTGTGTGACATGATTATACAATGTTTGGGAAGTTCTAACGTCCTTGTAATGGTGGGGATTCCCTGTTTAACCAGCAAAACCTAGTGATCTACCTGTGGGGCCCATCCATGATTTTGTTAAGGGGGGGGGGGGGGGGTCCATTCCGATACAAATAAAACAAGCAAGCGTAGAAAACTAATTACATTCTTCATGTGCCTTTTGAATCGATTGGGGCATTAGGCGATTACTTTTTTGTTTGTGTTTTTTCTTTTTTTCTTTTGTTGTTGCTTGTAAGAGAATAAATTGACCGAAAAAATCTGTATGATCCTTTCCTGACTTGACGGCAAACTCTAGGAACATTGTAGGTTTCCCCCTTTTTTTCCTCTAAAACAAAATCCTCTTCCGCGCCTGATCAGTTCTGCTCTTCAAAATCTTTAACATGAATGGGTGTATGTAACACTTTCACAACCGTCTTAACAAGAATACAAAGTGAAATGAAATGGAAAATGGTGTTGTTTTGAGTTTTGCTAACCCATAATCCATAGCACGTCAGTTAAATGGGCATAATAATCAAATAAATGAAACATAACTTTGTGTTTGTTTGTGTCGAATACAAGATACTCAGGGCTGTAACAAAGAGGGTGGGGTGCGTCCGCATCGCCCATCACCCCTCCCACTGTTTTTTTCTTTCTCCAAGGCAATTATTCCAATCAGTAGCGAAGTGTGAGCTCGGTCATTGGGAGGGGGCTGTGCACCGGGTCAAAGTCTACTAGATTATTGTTGTTAAGCCTTTTAATATGTCACAGCACCCTCTTAAGAACTAAAAAGCTTCACCAATTCGTCTTCCAGCAAGACAAAATGTTACAACTTAGTCAACGACCCCCCCCCCCCCCCCCCTCCGAGGAAAAAAAATGACTTGGCGTGCCATTCTCCCACAGTTTAAGGGCTAGTGCCCCGTGGGTTCATCATTCACAGGTCACCATCTCCCACCTATGAAATATATTACATGTTAGGCTTACACCCCTCCCCAATACAGTAAGTACAAACACAAATTAATTAAAACAAAAATCTCAGGTCACCGTCTCCTAGCCAGACAAAATGTTACATCTAATTATGCCAACCCCCTCCCCCCTCCCCCCCAACTCACCAAAAAGTAGAAGAATGTAGAAATAGGACTGGGCATGCCGTTCTCGAAGAGATTAAGGACTGATGCCCGGTAGGCTCATCATTCACAGGTCACCATCTCCAAGACAGGCAAAATATTACATATAAGTGATACCCGAGAAAGATTACCGAGAGTCCTTTTCAGGACTCCTCAATCCTCCCTCTCTCTCACATGGTGCACCCGCAAGCCTACTGTATATCTACATCATCATGCAAGCCGACACTCACACGCAGCAGAGAACAAGAATTTCTGTAAGTACTTTTTTGAACATGTACATTGTTTGGAAAGAGTGCAAAACATAATCAACTCTATTATAGATAAATACAGTTTTTTTCATGATTGGGTGTGATTTCATGCACATTTGTGTGATAATCCATACTGTGCCATTAAAGCACTTTTATTCAGACCCTGCACGTAAATTCCATACATTATTCTAGCTGGTATTCTAAAGGTTATTTTGGGGGGATTCCCCTCAAGGCGTTCGCAATATTTTCTGGGGCATTTAAACGTTAATGGGAGGTTTTTTAAATCCGAAAAACGCTTTTCGTTACCTTTGGTTCCCATTCTGCTTTGCAGAAAGTCGTTGATTTGATTTCTTATTTTAATTACGCAAATGTAAGAACAAAGTGTGTGTGTCAATCAACTTTGCAGACTCAACCCAACTCTGAAATGAGTGTTAGCCTAGATGGATTGGGCCTTCTTTTTTTTTTAAAGATGAAATGTATTCAGCAGCCTAAATCCAACTTGACTGTTAAAATTTGGATTTACACTTCGGGTGCGGGTCAATTTGACAATTCACTCGGATCGCGGCTTTGTATGATCACTATACGCACAACTTTTGCTATCTGTATTACTTTATTACAACAGAATTAATGTAAATAGTCACTGCGGAACCACAACTGCAACTTTGACCACAACTTAATATTACACAAAAATACTGTACGTATCGTCTTGTGTACATGATCAGCGATACAACAGCCCCAAAACGCCTCTTATACAACCGTACTATGGTTTAATACAAATATATATAATGAATTTGTTTACATTGAATATTGTAGCGATTCAACATACACATCGTTGATACATCATAAACATAAATTGAAGTACTTGTTTTGGCAAGTGCATTGTAAATTAAATTGTCTGCCAGTCATTGAAAAATGTTGATTATTTTAATGAATATACATGGAGATGATTCCCCTTCGGCTTTAGAAATCACATTTTTTCAAATGTATTCATTAAGGATTATATGATTGGTTTTAGCACTGCTGTACATCTTGGTATTATAACCATGACAAAATCGACGTTTAGACATATCAGAATCGTTGTATAATTTTGAATAAGTAGTAAGTAACTAAAATTGCGAAACTAAACAAAAGTACAATAGATTATATAAAATATATGTTGAAAACAAGAAATACAAAATGGACAAACTATATACTAATATCAATCCCTTTTGGAGCCTTAACCATGAAGGACCATATTAACTGAAATAAACTATTACAAGGAAAAAATAACATATACAAATCATAACTATATGCAATCTTGCTGAAAACAGTACACAGTACGAAAACACCTCACATATAATGTGGCACATATGGGATATCACACATGTGTCATCAAAACCTCTTTCAAAAATTGAAGCCACTTTGTCATATTTTGAATATGATAGCAGTTTTACGAGCAGTCGTCTTAAAGTATCATTGCTCCAATGATATTCTTCTGCCTATATAAAATGAATGATAAACTCTCAAATCAAAGTTAGCCTGTACCACACAACTTATGATTGTTGCAATACAACGGAAACCGTTTTCACACAAATTTACAATAAAAACATTATAGGCGCTGCTATTATTCATATATGTACATGATCGTTGGTGCAGTACAATTCGAAAAGTGTTCATACACACATAAAAGTCTCGATAGTAAAGCACATATTTACTGCAGTTATTACGTAATGTACATGATCATTGCAAAAATAGAACAGGAAAAAAAAGGTTTCCTACAACCGTGCAATAAGAAAATATCCTCTGAAATTCTTATGCTATTTTATACATGATTATTGTAGCCATACAACTAGAACTAGAAGGGTTTTCGTACAACCTTATGATAACGCATATATTCATTAACTAATGTAAATGATCATTGTTGCCAAAAAACTGAAAGAGAACATACAACAAAATAGAATACATTCTGTAATTATTGTCATATGTAATTTACTATTGGAGCAATAGAACTGAACGTGTATTCATGAATCAACAAATACTATCTAATGTAGTTATTACCATATGTTTATGATTATTGTAACAAAAGAACTAACACTGTATTCATGCAACCTTACAATAACAAAATTTATTACCATTTTATTTTCATATGTAAATGGTCATTGTAGGAATACAACTGTAACATTATTCATAAAACAAAGAAAATATGTTGTGTAATTATTATCATATTTACATAATTATTGTAGCAGAAGAACTAAAACAGTATTCGTACAACAAAGAAAATATGTTCCGTAATTAAATGTTTTTATCCTATTCATATGCTTATTGTATATTCATTTCAGTTATTACCTAAGGTACACGATCATCGTAATAGTAAAAGAAATGAAACGTCCTCATAAATCTGTACAATGAATACAATTTGGTCTGTAATTAGTTGTCTTATTAACGTGACTATTCTAGCAATACAAATTGAACAGATTGAACAAATTGAACCATATATTTACTGTATGTATTACCTTATGTACATTATCATTGTAGCAATATGACTGAAACAGTATTCATACAACTAAAATATCTTCTGTAACTATTATCACATTATCATGTGTATACGGTTAATGTAAGAACTGAAACAATATATATACAACAGAGAAATGTATTCAGTAATTATTGTCATATGTATATGATTATTGTAGCAACGGATCAGCGAAGTTTACAACGACCTTGCAATAAAGAAAACATCCTCTCAAGTTATTAAGCAACCTTATTTACATGATTTTTGTAGCCATACATCTATAACCATTTTCATATAACCATATAATAACGCATATTCACTTAAGTTATTACCTAATGTACACAATCATTGTAGTCAAACAAATGACCAATCCTCATAAAACTTTGCAATGAAGAACATATATCCTGTAATTATTGTCGTGTATACATGACTAATGTAGCAACACAAATGAAACACTATGAAGAAAATTCGGTCTGTAATTATTTTTCTCATTTGCATGATTAATCTAGCAATAAAAATTAAACAGTTTTCAAACAACCTTATAATGAACCATATATATATTCATTTTATATACTACCTTATGTGTAATATTATTGTTGCAATAGAACTGAAACAGTATTCTTTAATATTATATTATTTACATGTTTTTTCTAGCAACAGGCCTGAAACAGTATTCATCCAAAATATATTCCGTATTTACATGTTTTATCATATTCATATGATTATTGTAGCGACAGAACGGCAATTTTTTAATTAGTTGTCTTATTAACGTGACTATTCTGGCAATACAAATTGAACAGTTTTCAAACCACCTCATGATTGACCATATATTTATTGTATGTATTATCTTATGTACATTATCATCGTAGCAATATATCTAAAACAGTATTCATACAACTAAAAAAATCTTCTGTAACTATTATCATATGTATATGATTAATGTAAGAACTGAAACAGTATTCATACAACAGAGAAAATATATTCAGTAATTATTGTATATGATTATTGTTGCAACCGAACAGCAAAAGTTCTCAAACCACATGCAATAAAAATAAAAAAATCCTCTGGAATTATGAAGCTACCTTATATACATGTGTTTTGTAGCCATACATCTAAAACCGTTTTCTTACAACCCTATAATAACGCATATATTCATTTCAGTTATCACCTCATGGACATGATCATTGTAGTCATTAAACCTTGCAATAAAGAAAATATATCAAGTAATCATTGTCTTACATACATGTCCATTGTTGCATTACAAATGAAACACTATAGTAATATAGCCTTATAGTAAAGAAAATGTGGCCTGTAATTATTGTCTTATTTACATGATTATTCTAGCAACACAAAATGAACAGTTTCCAAACCACCTTATGGGGTACTACATATTTATTGTATGTATTATCTTATTTACATTATCATCGTAGTAATCGAACTGAAACAGTATTCATACAAGTGTCAACAAAAACAAATCTTGTGTAATAATTATCATAAGTCAAAAAATTATTAATGTAGCAGTAACACTGAAACAGTATTCATACAACAAAGACAATATCTTCTGTAATTATTAACATACGTATATGACTTTAGTAGTAACCGAACAGCAAAAGTTCTCAAACAACCTTGCAATAAAGAAAATATCCTCTGGAAGTATTAAGCTACCTTACATACATGTTTTGTGTAGCCATATACATCTAAACCGTTTTCATACAACCTTATAATAACGCATAGGCCTTTATTCATTTCGGTTATCATCTAATGTACATGGTTATTGTATATATATACAAATGAGCAGTCTTCATAAAACCTTGCAATAATAAGATATCCTCTGAACGTTTAAAGCTACCTTATATACATGTTTTGGGTAGCCATATACATCTAAAACCTATAACGCATATATTCACATAAGTTATCATTTCATGTACATGACTATTGTATTCAAACAAATGAGCAGTCCTCATAAAACCTTGCAATAAAGAAAATATATCCTGTAATTATTGTCTGATATACATGTCCATTGTTGCAATACTAATGAAACACTAGTCATACATCATTGAGGGCTCGCGTGCCTCTGGGTAGCAGTGAAGCATATCACTATGCGAACCCTGGCCCATAAGTAAACATTTCTTTCCTTTTCTCCTTGCTTCTCATTTCCTTCTCCTTCTCTATTATTTCTAAGATAATTTTATTTAATATGTTGAATATGTAACTACTGTTAATCTCTGATTTTAAGGCCAAATAAATGGCAATATTATAGTAAAGAAAATGTGGTCTTTAATTATTGTCTTATTTACATGATTATTCTAGCGATACTAATTGAACAGTTCTCAAACCACCTCATAAAGAATCTTATTCATTGTATGCATTACCTTATTTACATCATCATTGTAGCAATAAAACTGAAACAGTATTCATACATGATTCAACAAAAACAAGTCTTCTGTAATTATTATCATAAGTAGATGATTAATGTAGCAAAGAAAACATCTTTTATAATATTATCAAATGTATATGGATTGGTTATTGTAGCAACAGAGCAGCAAACGTTTTCAAACAAACTTGCAATAAAGAAGATATCCTCCGAAATTATTAAGCTACCTTATAAACAGGTTTATAGTAGCCATACAACTAAAAGAGTTTTCCTACAATCTTATTATAACGCATATATTCATTTCAGTCATCGTCTCACGAACATTATCATTGTGGTCAAACAAGTGAGCAGTTCTCATAAAACCTTGCAATGAACAAAAGATATCCGGTAATTATTATCTTATAAACATGTCCAGTTAAGCAATACAAATAAAACAATAGTTATATAGCCTTATAGAAAAGACGATGTGGTCTGTAATTATTTACTGTGGTCTTATTTTCAGGATTATTCTAGCAAATCACTTTATGATGAACCATATATTTATTGTATCAATTACCTTAAATATGTACATTATTATTGTATCAATATAACTAAAACAGTATTCGTACAACTAAGAAAATGTATTATGTCATTATCATCCTATGTGTATGATTATTGTAGCAAGAGAACTGCAAAGGTTTACACAATCATGGAATAAAGAAAATATCATCTGAAATTATTAAGCTACTTTGTATATATATATACTTGATTGTAGCCTACAAACAGAACCGTTTTCATACAACCTTATAATAACGCATATATTCATTCCATTTATTACCTAATGTACATGATCATCGTAGTAAACCAAGTGAACGGTCCTCTTAGAACCTTGCAATAACAAAATATATTTATACCGCTTTTACTATATCATGTACATTGTCATTGTTGAAACAGAACTGAAACGGTATTCATACAACCTTTCGATAAAGAAAATATATAATGCATTTGTTGTCATATGTACATGATTTGGAGTGTGCTGCTCTATGGATTTAAGGCATTGACTTTGAAAACGGCAGACATAAAAACGTTCAAGAGTTTTGACATTCAACTGTGGAGGAAGATGGCAAAGATAAGTTGGGTGGATAAAGTGACAGTTCTACAGAGAGCGGGAGAGGAGCAGAACATTGCAACAACATGACAGACAGTAGAAATGAATTTGGCATACTGAATTATGTTAGATATCAAGGATGGAAGGTAAAGGAAAAAGGCCTACAAAGCACGTGTTCCAAACAAAACGTTATTTTACAAACCCCACACACACACACATCATATACATTTTTACCACTCTCAATACTTCATAAGTCAAACACCTTATTTAGCAATGAAATTAATATATTAAAATAAATCATTATCATATGAAGTTGAAAGATAAAATTGGGTTCTAGTAAAAAATGACAACTAAATTCTCACAGAATCCAACGAAACTCAACACTGAATGTTCAAGATCACAGATAGATGACATGAGCCAAACAATTTTGGTAGAAAATGTATAGTGGCTAAGCTATGAACAGATAATACAAGTGAGGAAATTCGGGTAAGTAGACATGACACCATGTGCTTAACAATGGTCACAGTATGTGCAAATTGGAGTTGTGATTTTCATCAAAGATGATCCCCAGTAAGTTTATGTGCGTTTGTTTTTATTTCACTGGTTTAAACAACCAATCTACTGCAGGATAAACAATCCAGAAGAAAACCAATGCAATTTTCTCTTAAAATACGAATCCCATACCAGAGCTCAATATTAGCTTTAACTACATGACTCCAAGCAGCATTGGGTATGGAAGAAACAGCAAGTTCTAGATTCAGCTGAGAATCATGCAGACTTATGATACATGTTTTGCAAGACATAGGCTTCTCAGCTGAATGCATAAATCAAGTTAATCCCTTCTTGGTCATGGGATGATGGTAAACATCTCAATGACAAGATTCCTTACTCATTTGACTTCCATGCTTGTCTGACTTGTGTAATTGCTTCTCCTGTCATTCAATAAAACGAAATATAGAAGAAAGAACATTAAATAATTATGAGTATTTTTACGTGTTACAAACTGATGGTTTACAAACGAAAATTGGGGAAGAAAAGAACTTTCAATAATTCGAATATTCAGGAATTCGTTTATTGAAACTTAATCCTCTCCTAATCATTTGTGTTGCTGTTGTCGTTAGAAATGTACAGCCAGTGTTTAAAGTAGCTGTGCGAAGATTTAAAAAAAATGATTTTATTTTCATTAATGCACAGGTGCAACTTTGATTGGACATTTTTATTAAAATTAAATGCTTGGAAACATTCGAAGTAATGATTATTAACACTCGATTTCTTGATATCAAGAATTCAATTCTTGAAATCAAGAAATAGGAATACATACATGTTAAAACAGCTAGCCATAAATACGCAGCAGTACACAAGCCAAATACGCAAAGGTGTGAGTGAGGCATTGATTAAGGGATTTGGGAGCATTGTGGTACATTTTTGGCTCTTGACTATTAAGACGCCAAAAGGGCATTCAAAGTTTGCGTGCCGAACTGGACTATCATGTGGGAGGTGCCAGGTTATAACCTTGCTAGGTGCTTGCAATATATGACAAGTTTGTTTCCCCCAAGTCAGTTATTTTGTTCCTTTCAGTTCGTATTAAATGGGTACCTACAAGTGCTCGGGCAGTATTTCAAATGGTTCGAGCTCTCTGTATCGAGAACATTCGAGATCGCTTCGCTGCAAATACTTCAGCTGAAAATATGTCATTAGTTTCTTTGGCTATGGTTTAGTAGAAGGGAGTTCGAAAATATATTCCCATCTTTCTAACAATACACGGAAATGTTTAGTCTTACAAAGCCCCAAAGAATACGGTACTTACGTTAATGTAAGGTTACCTCAGCTGCAACGCCTAACCCAGCATTTTGCAATGCCCTTCGAAGCTCATCTACCTGCTCACTAGGTCGAACCTGCCGTCTCCAGTCTCGTAGCATCTCACCAAAGCCTGACCTAGAGTAATTCATCACGGAGGAATAAGAGAAGCCAAGCTGGTAACCAAAGGATATTACATCCTTTGATGTACGGATCACATCTGCCAGGGTCTCAAGAAGATTGTTGGATACATACTGGAAATGCCCCTGCCTGTAGGTAAGTAAGTTCAAAATATTCGGCGGGATGTAAAAAAAGATTATTTTTGTTAAAGAACCAAAACAAGCTGATAGAGGTTTGGTAGATTTCTTTAGAAAGTATTGTTATGAATTCGTGTCCTTTTATAAATCACCATCATCACTATCACTATCACTACAAAAAGTCAGTTGTCGCTCGGAAGCCATGCACTTACGGGTATTTTATTGGACCTTTTTAGCGACGGGTTACGCGTCAAGAATGATAAATGCTCAGTCTAATTGTACATTCTCAAAGAATATCATGATGTGAATGGCAGCTAGACCCTATCAAATACAGAAATGGCAACACCCTTACAGAACAGCAGGCTGTTCAGAGTAGGTGGAAGGGATATTGCGATGAACTCCATGATTAATTACCAACATATCATGAACTGCTAGATATTCTGAGGTCAGTCACATTTATTGAGCAGAAGAAAGACCAACAAATTCTTCAGTCTGAGGTTGAAGAAGCTGTTAAAAGCTTAAAAGATGAAATCTTAAAAGACAAAAATCTATTCAACAAGGTGTGGAGAATTGGTGCATTGCCATTTGCATGGAAATTATCACTCATCATACCACTTTCAAAAAAGAGTTACCACAAGGCATGTAACAACTACCGTACTAGAACAGCTGAAGACAGGGAGTTATGAAGAAGCCGTGTCTCAACTCTCAAGGTCCATTTAATAGCCTCTAAGCTATAGGACATAGGTAATGGATAATGATTTTCGTTTACTTACGAATCTGAGTGATCGACTGCATAATCCGGTTCATCTGCATTTAACGGAATAAAGAAATACAATAGGACTACATTTTTGTTTACAGTATTCGGAATTGCTTTGTTTTAGATAATTATAAATAGATGTGTTGTAGGAGATAAATAATCATAATTCAATGGTTTTGTTTACAAACCATTTTTTGTCGACTTTCAGAAGATACGAGAATGCATACAAATGTGTTAGAAACAGAGTTCAGGTTTGAACAGGGCTACCCTACAGCTATTCTTTAAGAATGTTCTTTTTGTGGGTGCTATATTGGAGACTTTAAAGCTCTTTTAAATGAGTCTTATTGAATTAGCAGAAAAACTGAGATACATTGGAGTTACGTAAATTAAAATGAGTAGGGACTATGAGATTACTATTGACAGAAATGACTGATGTTCGGTCTTTGAGATCAATGGTTACAATTAATGACTTATGTAGGGTATTCAAGATAACATGATACAGAATTGACTAACCGGTATGTAGGGTATTTCAGACTTGTGTAAGGTCTTTGTGGTAACTCGTTACAGAAATGATTTACGTAAGATACATGTACCTGGCTACATATGATGAAGTGAAATACACATAATATCCCCCTTCATGATAATATAGGCTTACCTTCTATGGAAAGGAACAACTCTCTTTCTGCACGTGTTGCTGACCCTTGTAGTATGTCGATATGGACGTTCTTCTTTCCTTTCTCTTCAGGAGAGAACTGAAGCTCGAAGTTCAGAGGGCTGCACTTTCCACTTAGTATACTCTCGATAGTCACCTTGGTTTGAATATCATGGGAATAATTATAATAACGATGATAATAATAACAATCGAATGATAATGATAATAATAACAGCAAGGACAATAACAACAACACCAATAATAATGATATAATACTGATAATGATAGTAGACAGGACAGCATTATGTAAGGAGGTGAGTGTGTGAGGGAGAGAATAGATCGAGAGAGGGAATAATTATATTTGATTTGAGGATATCCTCCAATTTCGACATAAGGAAGATGTTGGATCATTCAGTGAATGTTTGATTGTTGCATTTATAGAAATCATTTGTAGTTTTGATAACTTTGAAACATTTTTAAAAGTGAAACATTGATGGATTATGTTATATGGGGACCTTGGTCTTACAAGCCCAGCTTTTCTAAGGTCTCCACTTTCTTTCATTTGGATTATATATCGACTTAAAATTGCACTTAAATTGTTTTTTCTTATGCTGTTTTTTGTTCTATTATTATATGTAAAAATGTTGTGAAAGAAAGAAATAAAATGAACCTTGAACCTTGAACCTATTCTTCAACAGACCTTATGGAATATAATTCAGGCATATTTACCGTTCTTTCGTGTTTGTTCGTCCCGTCGTTGAACACAATATTTAGGTCCCTTGTTTTTGACTCTATAGAGAACGTTAATTCTTTCGGAACTTGGCAGTAGGGTAGAGAAGATCTCTTCTCCTTCATCGATATATCCTGCAATATGACAGTATGCAACCAAAATGTAGATATTGCAAAATGATTACATTTTAAGCAGATGATGAACATCAACTTTTCTAGGACTGCTAAAAAACATTGGCCTACATTATCTGTACTTACGCATATGTAAAGTTCATTTAAAATTTGTTGATGTAACATGGTAGAAATAAAATTATGAATAAACAGTCAGAAAATAAGTAGTATTCATTAAGAGTTCTGTACAATGTTCTGCTTGCGGTGTGTGTTGGTGTGTTTGTGTACATGTGAATGAATGAGGTTGGGTGTATGTTTGTTCTGATTAGTTTTACAATATTTGTTATTATAATTTGCTTGTTTGTTTATTTTTGTACAGGGCCCCATTCTTACAAGCTTTGCTTATCTTCGGGTCCTTCCGGTTTTGCTGATCACTTTTTATGTATTTTTTAATGGAAGATAAATTAATTGAATTGAAAATATGTTACTTATCTGTTTTATATTTATGACACTAAAGCTGAATATTCACTGTAAATAATAATTAGGCTTATCAGGCCATTTAACGTGAGGCAGTTCCAAAACATTCCACATCCATATTTCAATGACCTCCCCCCTGAAAAGGCTATTCAAAAGACTCTCCGTCGTGTATGAACGATTCAATTATGTACTGATCCCCACTTACCATCTGATACAACAAGCATCACAGAAAGATAATGTACAAGATTACTCAAAATGGCACGGTAGATACCTCGTGGATCCCATAGTCAAGCATACAACCTTAAAGTGCTGCCCACTTTCACACGTGCTATCACAATGTCACCATAGGCCTTTAATAATTTAAAGAGTCCGCAGGGGCACATATTAATAATCACAGCATCAAATGGTGTCCGCACAAGATATATGTATATAAAATTATATAAATACCTCTATGTAGTTCATATATGGATGAAGTAAGTAAACACGTAGAGTTGGTTTCTCTGCAGGGGTCATGAAGAGAGGCTGGAAGACTACACATCTCAGCTGGAGTCCTTGAAGATCAGTCGATGACAGAGCCCAGACTTGAAGATGACTTGTACGAAACGTGATTTTATCTTTTGAGGTTTGCGACGGAGTCAAGTTCCTACGACCAAACGTTCCTTTGAATTAAAGAAAATAAAGATTTAAAATATTGATTATACTATCTTACTCCCTGATAATATAGGATTTACAATATTGATTATTAGTAGAGTAGGAATTGATTTCGACTCAGTTCATGTTCTGATATTTGACTTCATTCGAGCTTTGTTCAGTGAGTTGATTCAAGTTGCTTAATGTTAATTTTCTTTATTATTTAGAAATAATTGAATATCAGCTTTCACCAGCTTATTATTCTATGGATTCTTACGTCGGGAAGATTATTATATTTGGGGTTTGAAATCAGTTATTCGCCTCATTTGACATATTGGGAATTCAAATTTCAAATAATGAAGATTTCAAGAGAACAGAATATTAAAAAATTCGATTATTTTGTACCTGGTCCTGTTTTTGTGTACAAGATAACAGAAGAGTCTTCACGTTCATGTTGAGTGGTGCAGTGTGGTAATACCACCGTGGCAGGCTTGAGCAGTTCTTGTGTGAGAGAACCTTCTATGACTGGAGTAATGACTACCTCACCCTCCAGTAAGGGAAGCCTAGGAGTATCGTGAGTTGGGACGCGAAGAGTTACAACTGATCTCATCCCTTTCGGTATAGCCCCTTCAGGGATAGATACGTCAATACCAAGTTCATCAAGGGCCAGTTCTCCACCCTCGTGATCAATGATGCCATGCGATATGAAAGGTATATAGCTTGGTTGGCATTTCATGGCTGAGGAGGATAAGAAGGAAACAAGTCATCGATAACCCCCCTATGAAACATGAAGTAAATTAACTACACTTCATCAATACAAAATATCAAGTTGTGCCAGGTTTTTTCATACTTATTTCCAAGGCAGTCGCTTTTTAGTGTTTTTACTGTAAAACGATTGGAAAACAAGCGTGTAATAAGGCATGTTTGTAAGGGCTTGAATAAAAACGTTACAATCATTTTGAGTCAGGATTTGATTCGAGTAAAAAAGAAATGGTAATCTCGCTTTTCCAAATAAATTTTCTTAGAAAGCTGCTGTATTGAGTAAGTAAAGTGTATGGTCAATATTCTAAAAGATAGAAAATATTGGCAACATCTCTAAGATGTTCCTGCAAAATTTAAAAAAGTTGATTTGTCGGCATACCGCGCTTTTTAGGTCTGAATGATAACTGGTAAAGGGATAATTTCCTTTCCATTGCGAGCTTCCTCATCTAGCAACACGGCTCATGATTACTCCTTCTTAACATAAATTAATTCTGCAAAGGCCCCTGCCTACGTTATGATTTGTGTCTAAAGGGGGAATGTGGATTTCTTTTATAGTCAGGCAATAGTGAGTAAACATCATGAATCTGTAAAAAAAAAATCTTCCACTGATCAAGTAGGCCTACACCATTAAATGTAATGTTAAGCACAGTGGCATTGTAAAATGGCATTACCTTCCGCTATCTTGACTGCTGCATCGTTGAAACGGAAAGCCTGAGCAACTTCGAGAAGCCTCTCCCTATTCCCACCTTGGTGTACCCATTCGTTAAGCATCTTTATAGCACTACGGCCAATCGTGCGGGATGGGAAGGCCACAAATGTGCTCATGATCTGCAAGACGTACGCCAGAAGTTTTAACATTCAGGCGATGACACAACTTCAGTAGGTCTGCCTTGGATCCAATGGCGTTTGAGATTTCTTCACGGCCTGCGGACACTGAAAGAATGCATATAATTATGTCAATATGAAGGAAAATATCCAGGATAATACACATAGCATAATGACGGTGATGAATGAGAATATTGATGGCGTCTAAAACTGTAAGACATTGATAAATCTAGGCACAAGTAAAAATAAATAAATATATATATATATATATATATATAAATGTATTCATGATGTTATAGATACATGTTAATACAAATCTTTACGTACTGAACATCTTTTGTTCTTCTGTACATTCTATTGCCTTAACGCAAATAAATTGAATGAATGGAATGTGAAAAAGAACTGAAATGCAAGTTTGAACCTGAAACTTTTCTTTTAATGGGTAAAAAATGATATGTCCTCATCAACACGATTATGATAGAACTCGGTCTTGTGATTCCAACGAACCTGTTTTGACATCTGGGATGTGGGACTCAGACAGAAGCTTAGCAAACTTATCTTCTTTTTCTTCCTCTTGCAAACCATTCCACCAACTATCTAAGAGCTGTCGTGCGATCTTGCGGAGTTCTGACAAACTGTTTAGATCGATGAATCCAACAATGAGGTCATCATTAAGACGAAGAGCTTTCCCAAGTGAACAAACCAATGTCAGACTTTTCACCGGTAGAGCGACGCTGCAAAGCTCTTCTGTATCTGGTACTCCACCATGTCGGTCAAGGCTTTGAAGAGACTCCGCATGTGTCTCCGGACTTCCGCTGAGAACATCATCTTTGAGAAAATTAATTAAAAATAGATCATTTTAAAAACACTTAATACTGAATCTTGTCGTTTATTTTTGCTAGCTTTCTATAGCCTGAGTTTGGTTTGATATATTAAATAGAATATCCTTACCAATTGGACTTTGCAAAAATTGGTACAGGAAGATTAAGAACTACTCTATCTTTACACAGTCCCAATATCAATATTATGATGACATTAACAGTGTATGGAGGTCATAAATTGTTATGATCATACAAACATGAACCACTAAATTGTGCGTCTACTTACCAAAATCTGAAGTTTCAATGATCTCCATATCTTCAGCCTTACAACTAGGTTCATTTAGCTTTGTCTTTTCCAGAGGACTTTGTTCTAGTTTACGATAACTACCTTCGTCTGAAAGAAAACACGTCATTGCCTAAACTTAGTAATATAATCTAAAAGCGTCGTTTAAAAAACAAAATGTGTGAACATCTAGAGAAATACATGGTCCTAATAAATGATGTCAGAAAGTGACCTTCCCATGTTCAAGAGAGTGTAACATGATTCCCATTTATTGTGCATATTATTGTCTTTCCGGCAGTAGGCTTTTAACAAAAAACTAGTACATGTGACCTTGTATTCTACATTGATTCTTCTTAACCTGTGAAAATTTTCCTCCACGAAGTCCTGGGTTAATGAAATGAATACTAAGTTGTGTCACATAAAATTAGGCATAATTTTAATCGTTTATAAACCAGGGGCGGATCCAGCCGACGGCAGGGGAGGGGCCCAATTCGTGGGGGGGGGGGGGGGGGGGGGGCTCGCAAATTTGAAAAATCGCACCTCCCCCCTCCCCAGGGGAGGGGGCCCATCTCTCTCTAAAAAAAGGTAAAATTGACGTGTTTTTACACGTTTTCCCCCTGGATCCGCCACTGTTTAACACATACCTTCTAGGTTCTCCACGTGTAGTACTGCTTGGACAGACTTCCAAACAAGTTTTAAAGTCTGAATTGCTTCATGCCCTGATGTTTGAGATGCTTTCCATATGGAAAGCATTTGGATGTTAGCGTCTTTCCTGTTAGACAGTGTCCGGTGCTGTATGTGTTGAAGCTTTATCTTATCAAAACCCAGGATTCCGCCAATCTCGAAAAACTGCTCTCGTTTGATCTTCCGGGAGATTGCAAGAAGTGTCTTGTCCGGGACTTCACTAACAGTTGGAAGAAATTAATTTACACCAAAGGGGAGAAATGTATATATACATATCATATGTGTGTGCGCATGCATGTATATATATTCAGTCTCTTATTCGTCTTTTCTCTTCAACCCTTCTCCCTTTCCTTTCCTTTTTTCCTTTCTTGTTTTTCTTATTCCAGTCATTTCTAACGTTTCCAGTTTTCTAGTTTATTCATTTTAAGAAGCTAACTCGTCATAATCTTTTGATAACTAAATATATTATTGTACACCAGCTCTGCATGGATTAAATTCAAAGTCATTGAATTAGGTAATGAATTTGGATATCAATATTATAAATACATAGGGTAAGTGGTATACGAAATATAGACTCACCCATCAGAATCGATGTCTAATCCACGTAATTCATGTGAAACGAGACAATATAAGGATATAAGGAAATAAAAGAGTACGTAAATAAATATTATAATAATTAACCTTGATAGCTGAAATGATAGCGAGGTTTGTTATAAAGTTGATCTTTCTCTCCCCCTATTTCTCTGTCTCTCTATTCCATATAGATTTCTAGAAGTCTTTGATCTAATTCAACAGCGATACTTTTGTCACTTTGAAACTTTCGAATGATTAAAAACACACCTCGTGTATAACATATTTCCTAAGAAATACTATAATTGAAAGAATTTGACATGAACTGCAATTACATGATGGTCTACACTCTTCTGCTGCAACTATAAATACTATTATTTGTTACGACACGAGATAACGAGATGTGAAACATTTGAAACAAAAATATCCGGAGAGATCATCACTCAACCAAAATTTACATGGATAATTTGAGCCTTAGTGCATCTTCGTTTGCTTGATTTTCTTTCTTTGTTTGGTTAATGTCCTTCTGGTATAAATTTGCTTCTGTTTTGTGTACCCTTGTGGAATATATTCACGAAATCACACTCCTGTATTTCCTCTATTTTTATCATGTTTTTATCTTATAAGTATTCCTATCGACACCTCAATAACGTTAATTGGGTTAACAAAATAAAGGCCAAAAGAAGGGTAGAAAGAAAGTAAGATTTTCATCGGCAAACCTGTCATCTTCATCTCTTCAGGAGGTGAGTCTAAAGATTCCATGTGTGAAAGTAACGTTTCCTTTGCTTTTTGACGGGAGGGTTGTGCCTGTAGCCATGTTACCAGCATGTCATAGCTGGCCTGCTGTCTGTCTCTGGACCACCTGTATTCTATGCTATCCAACTGTTTAATTGGGAAACCGAGAGCTACCCCCAGATCATAGAACTGATTCACTGACAACTTTTCAGAAATGTTGTGGACATCAGCATCTTCGAGGTCGCTCCTCGAGACTTCTTCCGCCACCCTAAAGAACGAGATCGAGGTATCGCGGTAATCATAACGATACTTATTATTATTAGCAACATCAGCAATGACAATTGTATTGATAATAATAGTGGAAATACTACTTTTTGTACTAATAATACTTCTTATAACATCATTAAAGGGCACACTTTAAAAATGTTTCAACCAGCTTAGGAAAATGTTAACAAAAGATATACAACAAATTTCTAACAAGCTGCGGGAAAATGTTACTGACTACTAAGTACAACTAAAACCTCACATTCGCCTGTGTCTGTGTATATTGCCTTTCTTTTTCGCTGATACGAAAGTCGTTTGAATGTTATGGTCTACCACTAAAGGAAACTCTGAACCACAAGAAACTCCAGCTTGCCTCCAAATCTCGTGGGAGGGGAAATCTATGATGATGGGGTGAATGACCTAATTGGCGCAGTGCATGCCACTTAGACTGTTCGTTAACAAGTAGACTCCATCATGGGTGAATCACAACACATATTATTTGGTAGACATCCGAATGGTGTCGAATTTCCAGGGATTATACACAATTATAGCTCTCTAACATTCGCTGAAATGACATCAGTTTTTTTCTCGATGATATTTCCTGTTCAATATCCATGTCAGCTGCTTTCCAAAACTCGCTTAGTTGATAAGTGAGAAAGTCGTTTCGAATTTAAGACAGGAATCATATTCCATACCCCCGTTTCTAACACCCCCTACCGTGCTGCTACAAATTTTATAAGTAAGTAAAATTAATTTCATTGGCACACCAATTATTAAAGAAAAATCTGCAAAGTAATAATACTGCTCCAAATAAAAGCTTACCGAATGAAGGGGTCGTGATCTGAGTGGAAAAATAAATAAATCAAATAAAAAATCAAATCAAAATCAGTTCAGTTCATCTGTGATAGAAAAGAAATGGGGGAAAGATAGCAATCGATGTTCTGATCATGTTCTATACTTTCGTTTAGCAAAGGTACTCAAAGAATCCTGCAAAATATTATAGAGATATCGACTGCTACGAGAGGCTGTTTTTATACGCTCGGCAAGACCCAGGCACGCCTCGGGGTGATAGCAGCGGAGGCAAATTTCCCGAGAGCCAGTATAGAAACAGCCAGTCCTCGAGTACAAAGCAGTCCCTATTATATGCCGAATGTAAACAAAAATCTACCAAGAATTCTTACCTTATCCCTTTATCGAGTAAAGATTGGTTAAAACATCACGGAAAATCTGATAAACTGTCTGTTTATCACCGCCCAATTTTTTTTCTCGATCAGTTGGGAATCGGAGACCAAAAGCACTGTATGACGTCCGCGCTCGCTCAAAGAACATTCTAACACGTAAACCAATGGGTATCTCAGCAAGATTTTATTATTTTCCCGGTAACTGGAATTATGCCGGGATTTTACTCTTGGACTATTAAATGGTTTTGGCATTTTCGTTTCTTTTTGGGAGTGGCTAAAATCACGACTGCAATTTCGACCAATCAAATGGCTGGATTTCTTAAGTGAGGTATACAAACCGATATAACGACGATTATGCATTTCCGACGGGTGTTCACTTTTAGTGGCAATATTTCAAAATGTACTGAATAACATTTCGACGGGAATCGGAGGTCACATTGCAGCGTACCCCCCCCCCCCCAATAAACGACAATAATATTTATGGCTATGCTACCGCTCGACCTTTGATATAGTCTAGTTCTGGACCCTATATATTTTTGTTATTCGCCGACTATAAACGTTAAGCCGATTGATGGCGCGATCCTTATTATATATAGGGTCCAGAACTAGACTACCTTTGATATTAACAAGGCTCTGTGAGTATATGTATCCATCTCGTTTCAAACATTTTGTTTCACTCAAATTATTTGTGAATTAAGCTTTAAAGGATTCTAAGTACTTAGACATGATTTTTATTGGAGTACGATTGCAAAGGCTTTGAAGCAATCAACTCGAGCTCATTTCCAGTACCCTGTTGTAATAATGTGTATAGAAATTACACCCATGTCGTTGGTATGGAAATTGAGGCCACGGAAATTAGACTAGTTTGAATGTTTGAAAGTCTTTGAGTTCAGTTATAATTGGGCTTCATCACATAATATCATACTGCCCATGTATAGGAATTATATACATACCTGAGTTTCTGATTAGAAAAGAAACAGATTTCGAAACCTCGGCCTTTACAGCCTGTGCAATCGTGATAGTTACTGGGAAGTCTGTATCCTCCTCATGCGAAGTCACTGGTAGTGAAATTCTATGTTTCAGTTTGCTTTGAACATCTGTTAGAGAGTGAACCTTTGGTCCAGACTGAAAATTATGATATTGATAATAATATCAATGATAGTGATAATAATAATACTGATAATTGATCTATAATATTCTATTATCATAATAGTAATCAAAGTTATGATGAAACTGGTGATCAGAATAATAATTATTATAAACTAAACAATAATAATGATGATAATAATAGTCATAGGCCTAATGACACTAACGAGTAATAATCTACAATTTCCATATATGTATAGGATGTTCAATTTTAAAACCGTACTATGGATAGAGAACTATAGAACTATAGAAAACTAAACCACTAAAGATAGATCTCTATAAAGAACAAGAGCTCTTTGAATGCGCGCAGTCAGACATTATACATCCGCCCTTCGTGCAATTCTCACTTCCGGGCATTTCACCAGAAGTGCTGTAAAATGTTATGACTTCATTGACCTTTAATCTTTGACCTACTTCCTTTCAAAATCTAATGGGATCGTCTTCCTATTGGGATAAACACTTGGATTGAAGGTATTTAGGTTTGAAGCTCATACCTCTAGTGGCTCTTGAAATATTGGGATAACGAGGCTAAAACCTGTATTTTCAGAAACTAACCTCTATGAACTTTGGTCTTTGACACCCAACCACCAAGTTTTTAACTTCATATTTGAAGTGGTTCTTGATATACCGCATTAAAAAGGCAGGACGGACGGACAACCTGAAAAACATGAAAATGCAATATCAACCTAATTACCTTCCTTTGCTCAATCTCATCCTGACGATAGCATGTGACTTGAACGTCACCATACTTTGTTGCAATACTGATCGGAACCGAGGGATGAACTTTGTGGTATGACTGCTTCTTCTCCTCCTCTTGAACCTCCTGTGCGAAAATAGTATTAAGTGCTTTGAATAAACGTCAGAAAGTGAATCTAATTCATGCAGAAAGTAATATCTAAATTAAATAAAAGTAAACCTAAATTTTTAGAGATAAACCATTCAGAATGACACCATATAAATTAAAAGTTTGGCGGAATCGTAATGGCGATATGGTTTCTTATTACAGGCGTGTGTATCTAGATGAAGTACCGGAATGTGTATATACAGTGATTTGAATGTTTAAAAAAGGCAAACATAGCATGTTTCGGAAGAGGAGGCAGACGGACATATAGCGAGTGGAAAGGAAAGAGGATAACTCCATCCCTCCTACGCCCTTGCTTTAATATAGGATTTATTTCTTCTACATTTTCTGCATTTAACCTATATGAACTTTGGTCTTTGAACTACTTTCCCTAAAATCCTAGTGTCTCACTATTGCATCTAACATGTTTGGTGCCCCCGCCAATGATACAAGTGCCCTCTAAATGCTTGACCCAATCTACACCGCTATACCCTCAATTTTACAACGGTTGGCCCATGCATGTGTATGTGCTTGTGATCAAACGATTTAACAAATTGTTTCTAAAAAATAATGCTTGTGAACTATCGGCAGCAATGTGTCTACAAATGTTAACTTATCTTGACCAATTTCACAACGGATAAACCATTTAATATCCAACAGTTAGAGACAAAACTGTTTGCTAGCAAGCGGATAAACTGATTGTTTTAACAATAAGTGCTAATTTACCTTCGTTTTAAGTGTTTGAATACTAAATCCTAAACATGCATGTGTTTGGATTTTTGGAACAAAAACATGTAAGTAAAAAAAAAAAAAATGCAGTGTATATAGACAATGTTATGATTCTTTCATTGCTTTGTGCTTACCGCGTCCATCCCAGGTAGGTTCGCATGGACATGAAGATGAACTTCTATATCTTTGCCTCTCTCTACGATATCTGGGATGTATGGAGTGCACATAAGTTGGTGTCGGATCAACTGCTGTTCTAGAGGAATAAGAACCCACCACTCAGCACAGTGACCAATGTACAACTCAAGATGTTTCTTGTACACTCTGCAGTAAGGTGGTTCGTCTGGTGAGCTGGATGACATCATTCTGGATGTTCTTGGTAGATCTAATGTTAGTGGGTAAAAAAAAAAACGAAATGCGTTTGATTTAAGAAGATTTATTTCGCAATGGAGCCGATTTGTCATTTAAACTGTAAAGTGACATCAGTAATAATGTCCTTGTGGAGAATAATTACTTCAAATTGTTTGAAGTTTAATAAGCCATCCTAACAAACACTAACTCTCCCCTCTCACCCATTTCCCTTTATTGAAAATATATCTACAGAAAAATGGGAGTTGTAAATTGTTCCAAACGACGTTATGGCGCTGTAATGATGACGATACCTAGAACTGGAACTACTACGGAGTTCAGGATATAAGAGTCATGCATAATGGTCTATTTTAATGTCTATTACCTGCAATGAAAACGAAGAACATATCAGGGCATCGTATACTTTAAAAAAATATTTTCATTTTATTTAACTTGCTTGTTATTAATTTTTAACTGATTGTTAGCAAAGCAGTAAGCTTGACAACAACGAGACAAACAACTTCGTCCTCTTCGTCCGTTTGGCTATTAATGACTTACCAAAGTCGAACCCGAGACCTACCGGCTACGAGACCAATCTCTACCACTTGGCTATATCGCAACTCATCAGTGTTGTCCCGAAAAGTGCTTTGCTTAGTTTGATGCAAAGGGGTCTCATGCAGGGCATCAATTTTTGTTAAATCCAGCATAAAAAACGGTTTAGTTTCAGCATCTGGCCAGTTGGACTTACCGTTTACTGAATCCCACACTTGGGAAACGATGTCTGGTTTTACTTGATCAGGTTTGATGACCAAGTTAGAGTGTGGTATCCTGATCTTAACAGGTTTGTGGAAGTTCATGTTCGGAGGGTCACATCTGATCCCGTAGCAGGCCACTGAGTCATCATCTTGGATGTCAACAGTTGGAAGGTCTCGTAAGAGAGTTAAGGTGATCTTGCGCGGGTCACTCTGATGAACAGCCCCCGGAGGAATAAACATTGATACGCCATGGTCTTCTAGTTCAATTTCCTGACTGGTGTTCCTTTTGACTTCAACAGAGACGATAGCAGGTGTTGATGGTTCATCTGTTATTTATTTAAAACATAAAGAACTGACATGATCATCAGAACAGATAAAAGCAAGTAAACTAAATGTGTATGGAGATCGGGATAGTCATTGGAATGAAGAATCAATAATATATATATATAGTTTTAATTTCAATCATGTCCACAATAAGAATTGACTTTATTACCGTTTCCAAGGGTTGTGTTAATTATCGAAACTCTGATATTCAATACAACTTTGCAATAATTCAATTAGGGCCTACGATAACTCAATAATATATTCTCCATATGTCTTGTTCATGTATTTTTTCATTTCTCCTTTTTTTCTCTTTACCTTTGGGGACTCATTCAGGGTTTACCTCTCGTATTTCAACCATGGATGCAAACCTTAGAGGTGGGTCTGCAGTACATACATGAATACGAATGTAGCGTTCGCATTGGGTAAGTGGATGAGTAGTGTATGCGCCAGTAAATTACCCAGATAATAAATAATTAAATTCCTTCTTCTTGCAGATGGGAAACCTAAAATACCACGTTTTAATTATCGCTAGATTTTAGTCCGTGGCTTAATGGATAAGAAACAAAATTCAGAAGCACTTATTGAGCTGTTATGCTGAAAAAAGCTGTAGGTGTTTGAAGAATGTTCTTACCTCGATAACACTCGATCTCTTCTAAAGAAGGTAATCTGAAATTAATTATACGTAAAGAGTGGTTAATTCATTTTTATACAATTTGGGCAGACACCTACCGTGGACAATTTTTTTAATGAGGCTCTAATGTTAGCATTAGGTATACAAAGAAAAAAGAATACATACCTTTGCACATGGTAATGCCGTAAAATACAAACATATGAAGAACTACAGTTATAATATATCTGTTAAACGAACGTGGTAGAAAATGTGAATCGTTGACCTGAGTCAGAGATAGAGTAGTCGACATTGTAGGCCTGAATCACAAGCCCCGAGCAAACTAAGAGTCACAATTGTCACGTAGAATGTATAATCTAAATGTCCCACTAACACATCTTGTAGAGGTGTGGTGGTCGAGTGGATATGTCACCGACCTTTGGATCACAAGGTCCGCGTTTAAAGTCCCGCCGCTAATGTCCTTTGGCAAGACATTGATCTACATTTACCACTTTCCACCCAGGTGTTAAATGGGTACCCGTAAGAATGCGAAAGTTAATGTGGTTTTTAGATGAGCAGGTGTACGCATGTAAAAATGACACCTGGCTGGTATGCTCCCAGGGAGTAGAGAATGTGCATACATTGTGTGCGGGTAAGCCTGAATCAGATGACCGGGGTACTTATGTAAAGTGCATTGAGAGGGCCTGCGGTCCTAAAATGCGCTATAACAGAACGAACTATAGTATTATTATTATTATCTTCTGTAAAATAAAATATTAAAGTTTACAATAAAGATATTGGAATTATATTTTTTTAATATCATTCCGTTACCAAATCTCAAAAAAGTAAGATCTTTTGATAATCTTTTCCCTGAAAATTGACGGTGACATTGATATTCCTTTTGATTTGAAAGAATCACCTTGACAAAATCATCTGTTTGACCACTTCGTCCTTGGCATATTGGATTGGTAGATTGCCTCTCTCATCCTTCACATCTAACTTGGCTCCATTCTCTAGGAGATAAAACACCAAGGCCTTCTCAGGAGATAGTTCGCCCTTGTAATAATCATCAGCGATCTAAAACAAAAGAACAAAAAATCCAATATATATATATATTTATATTTAGTACAGTATAGTCTATCAATAGTCAAAGTGGATAAGCATCACAATCATGAGTTTACGCTGTCTCTTGGATCCACATTAGTGGAAATTCATATTAATGTTGTTAACTTCCCCATACACACGAACACACACACAGACGAACAAACACCAACGTACCCATTCTCTTGGACCAACCACGGGATTCATATTCTAGGATTCACTTATAATGACCTAGAGGATCAGTAAAAATTGACAATTATTTTGTTGCAATGTAAGTTGTTGTTCCGACTCTAATCGGTCTGGTGTCGGTCTCGTTGGTGTTACCGGTACTCACCTTTCTTAGTGTGTCAGTTTCTTGCACAAGTTTCTCGCTGTTATAACAGAGTTTAATGGCTTTATGGAGACACGTCTGTCCGCCAGGTGACTGCATATTGAGATCAGCTCCCTCAGAAACTAACTTCTCAATGGTAGAGGTGTCACCGTCTTGGATGGCAAGATGGATATCCGTTACATCATTCTGGCATTAAGAAAATAAGCAGCATGAACATTTGAGAATAAAAAGAAATATTAAGTATTGACAGGTGATCAAGTAAATCGAATAATTCGAGTAAGTGTGACTTGTCTATAAATTCTATGAAACAGCAATGTGGTTTAACTGGAGTTGTAACTATACGTATGATTATTAGTGGTGATACATAATTATGTCAGTCACACTGCTATAACGACTCCACTTAGACTCCAAAAACTGTCTATTATTTTGCCGTAATGTCATTTGTTATTCGGACTCTCATCGGTCTGGTGTCGGTCTGGTGTCGGTCTCGTTGGTGTTACTCACCTTTCTTAGTGTGTCAGTTTCTTGCGCAAGTTTCTCGCTGTTATTACAGAGTGTAATGGCTTCATGTCCGCCAGGTGACTGGATATTGAGATCAGTTCCCTCATAAACTAACTTCTCTATGGTAGAGGTGTGACCGTCTTGGATGGCAAGATGGATATCCGTTACATCATTATGGTCGAGCTGACAATAGTAAATAAGCAGAATGAAAACTTGAGAATGAAAAAGCAATAATAAGTATTGACATGTGATCAAGTAAATCGAATGATTCGAGTAAGTGTAACTTGTCTATGAAACTTATGAAACAGCATTGAGGTCTAATGGGAGTTTTAACTATACGTATTATTATTAGTGGTGATATAAAATCATGTCAGTCACACTGCTATAACGACTCCACTTACACTCCAAAAACTGTCCATTATTTTGCCGTAATATAATTTGTGGTTCCGACTCTCGTCGGTCTGATGTCGGTCTCGTTCGTGTTACTCACCTTTCTTAGTGTGTCAGTTTCTTGCGCAAGTTTCTCGCTGTTATTACACAGTGTAATGGCTTCATGTCCGCCAGGTGACTGGATATTGAGATCAGTTCCCTCAGGAACTAACTTCTCTATGGTAGAGGTGTGACCGTCTTGGATGGCAAGATGGATATCAGTTACATCATTCTGGTCGAGCTGGCAATAAGAAAATAAGCAGCATGAAAACTTGAGAATAAAAAAGAAATATTAAGTAATGACAGGTGAACAAGTAAATCGAATGATTCGATTAATTGTAACTTGTCTATGAAGTTTATGAAACAGCAATGAGGTTTATCTGGAGTTATAAATATATGTATGATTACTAGTGGTGATACAAAGGCAGTTCGTCAGCCTCGAGCTAGTCAAGTGTGACAAATAATGATAGGTAGCCAGAAACGCTATAAATTAAATTTCAGTACTTGTTATTTTACATGCATGTATCGAAAACATCAAGGTAGATGAATTTGACATTGAGATATATTTTTTAAATGTTTACCTTGGAATTGGAACGCCCCATGAATAGATCATCAATGCTTTCGTAGCCGAGCATTAAAGACAGATGTTGAGGTGTCTGGCCATGAATGTCTTCTACGTCAAAACGTGCTCCTCCTGCCATAAGGACTTGAACAACATCAAGGTAACCATTCTGAACAGCATGGTGTAATGCAGTCCTACCCACATCATTTCCCTGCTTCACCTCAGCTCCTTGGCTGATGAGATATTTGGTGACATCAAGATGACCCACCTGAGCAGAAAGGTTTAATGCAGTCCAACCGTCATTATCTCTCCTATTCACTTCAGCTACTTGACTGATGAGATATTTGGTGACATCAAGATGACCATTGTAAGCAGTACCGTGTAATGCAATCCGACCGTCATTATCTCCCTTATTCACCTCAGCTCCTTGACTGATGAGATATTTGGTGACATCAAGATGACCATTGTGAGCAGCAGTGTGTAATGCAGTCAAACCAATATCGCTTCCCTTATTCACCTTGGCTCCTTGACTGATGATATATTTGGTGTCATCGACATGACCTTCCTGAGCAGCAATGTGTAATGCAGTCATGCCGGTATTATCTCCCTCATTCACCTCAGCCCCTTGACTGATAAGATATTTGGTGACATCAACATGACCATTGAAAGCAGCATATAGTAATGCAGTCCAACATGCATTATCTCCCTTTCTCACCTCAGCTCCTTGACTGATGAGATATTTGGTGACATCAAGATGACCATTCTGAGCACCAATGTGTAATGCAGTCATGCCGGTATTATCTCCTTCATTCACCTTAGCCCCTTGACTGATGAGATATTTGGTGACATCAACATGACCATTGAAAGCAGCATATAGTAATGCAGTCCAACATTCATTATCTCCCCTTTTCACCTCAGCTCCTTGACTGATGAGATATTTGGTGACATCAAGATGACCATTCTGAGCAGCACCGTGTAATGCAGTCCTACCCACATCATTTCCCTTATTCACCTCAGCTCCTTGGCTGATGAGATATTTGGTGACATCAAGATGACCCTCCTGAGCAGAAAGGTTTAATGCGGTCCAACCGTCATTATCTCTCCTATTCACCTCAGCTACTTGACTGATGAGATATTTGGTGACATGAAGATGGCCATTAACAGCAGTACCGTGCAATGCAATCCGACCGTTATTATCCCCCTTATTCACCTCAGCTCCTTGACTGATGAGATATTTAGTGATATCAAGATGACCATTCTGAGCAGCACCGTGTAATGCAGTAGAACTTGCATTAACTCCCTTATTCACACCAGCTCCTTGACTGATGAGATATCTAGTGACTTCAAGATGACCATTCTGAGCAGCTCTGTGAAATGCAGTCCAACCGGAATTATCTCCTTTATTCACCTCAGCTCCGTGATCGATGAGATATATAGTGACATCAAGATGACCATTCTGTGCAGCTCTGTGTAATGCAGTCCAACCGTCATTATCTCCTTTATTCACCTCAGCTCCATGACTGAGGAAATACTTGGTAACATCGAGATGACCATTCTGAGCAGCACTGTGTAATGCAGTCCTACCCACATCATTTCCCTTATTCACCTCAGCTCCTTGGCTGATGAGATATTTGGTGACATCAAGATGACCCTTCTGAGCAGAAAGGTTTAATGCAGTCCAACCGTCCTTATCTCTCTTATTCACCTCAGCTACTTGACTAATGAGATATTTGGTGATATCAAGATGACCATTAAAAGCGGTACCGTGTAACGCAGTCCATCCGTTATTTGCTCCAATATTTACTTCAGCTCCTTGACTGATGAGATATTTGGTGACATCAAGCTGACCATTGTGAGAAGCACTGTGTAATGCGGTCAAACCAATATCATTTCCCTTATTCACCTCAGCTCCTTGAATGATGAGATATTTGGTGACATCGAGATGACCATTGAAAGCAGCATTGTGTAATGCAGTCCAACCGACATTATCTCTCCTATTTACCTCTACTCCTTGACCGATGAGATATTTGGTGTCATCAAGATGACCATTCTTAGTAGCACTTTGTAATGCAGTCCAATTGTCATTGTCTCTCCGATTCATCTCAGCTTTTTTGCTGATGAGATATTTGGTGACATCATGGTGACCATTCTTATCAGCACTGTTTAATGCAGTCCGACCTTTATTATCTTCTTTATTTACCTCAGCTCCGTAACCGATGAGATATATAGTGACTTCAAGATGACCATTCTGAGCAGCTCTGTGTAATGCAGTAGAACTTGCATTATCTCCTTTATTCACCTCAGCTCCTTGACTGATGAGATATTTGGTGACATCAAGATGACCATTCTGAGCAGCTCTGTGTAATGCAGTCCAACCGTCATTATTTCCTTTATTCACCTCAGCTCCTTGGCTGATGAGATATTTGGTGACATCAAGATGACCATTGTGAGCAGCAGTGTGTAATGCAGTCAAACCAATATCATTTCCCATGTTTACCTTAGCTCCTTGACTGATGAGAAACTTAGTGACATCAGGACGACTGTGCCGAGTAGCACTGTGTAATGCAGTCCATCCGTTATTCGCTCCCATATTTACTTCAGCTCCTTGACTTATGAGATATTTGGTGAGATCAAGATGACCATTGTGAGCAGCATTGTGTAATGCACTCAAACCAATATCGCTTCCCTTATTCACCTTGGCTCCTTGTCTGATGAGATATTTGGTGACATCAAGATGACCATTCTGAGCAGCACCGTGTAATGCAGTAGAACCTGCATTATTTCCTTTATTCACCTCAGCTCCGTGACCGATGAGATATTTGGTGACATCAAGATGACCATTCTGAGCAGCTCTGTGTAATGCAGTCAAACCGGCATTATTTCCTTTATTCACCTCAGCTCCTTGGCTCATGAGATATTTGGTGACATCAAGATGACCATTCTGAGCAGCTCTGTGTAATGCAGTCCAACCGTCATTATTTCCTTTATTCACCTCAGCTCCTTGGCTGATGAGATATTTGGTGACATCAAGACGACCCTCCTGAGCAGAAAGGTTTAATGCCGTCCAACCGTCATTATCTCTCCTATTCACCTCAGCTACTTGACTGATGAGATATTTGGTGACATCAAGATGACCATTGTGAGCAGCAGTGTGTAATGCAGTCCTACCCACATCATTTCCCTTATTCACCTCAGCTCCTTGGCTGATGAGATATTTGGTGACATCAAGATGACCCTCCTGAGCAGAAAGGTTTAATGCGGTCCAACCGTCATTATCTCTTCTATTCATCTCAGCTACATGTACTTGACTCATGAGATATTTGGTGACATGAAGATGACCATTCTGAGCAGCTCTGTGTAATGCAGTAGAACCTGCATTATCTTCTCTATTCACCATAGCTCCTTGACTGATGAGATATTTGGTGATTGCAAGGTGACCTTCAAGAGCAGACAAGTTTAATGCAGTCCAACCGTCCTTATCTCTCCTATTCTCCTCAGCTCCTTGACTGATGAGATATATAGTGACTTCAAGGTGACCATTCTGAGCAGCTCTGTGTAATGCTGTCTTACCTTCATTATCTCCCTTATTCACCTCAGCTCCATGTTTAATGAGATACTTGATGACATTATCCTGGCCATGTAGGGCCGCCGTGTGTAAGGGTGTGTTTCCACCTTGGTCTGTGTGGTTTATGTTAGAACCCCTTTTTCGCAGTTTTTTTACGCTTTTGATTTCACCCCTCGCTGCTGCCTCATTAAGCTGTTGATTAATGTCCTCCATACTTTAAGAAGCATCCACCGGTTTGCCAGACATTCTAATCTAGCTCAGTTCCTCGTAATCGTCTACTTCTTCCATTACGCTCGACTTTGAAATGGAAATATTACGATTAATAATCTAAATCTTTTGTAGCAGATAGTCCGGTTGCGTGTCGCCCGTTAAGAGCCTAAGTGTACACTTAACTGATGTACTTTGCTATTGTATAACAGTGTTGATTATAACCTGCCGCCTAACCCACTGGGTTGACTTTCTTCAAATTCATAATCGCAATAAGCAATTGTCATATTTGTCGCTTTCAATGAGTTCCAAAGTCCTGTGCAGTGAACTAAATCGTAATGCAAATATTCAACGTAATTGAAATATCTGTAAATCCTATTGCAGCGTGAGGCTTTTCTCTTTCTATTTTTTTTCTTTTTCATTATTAATCAGCAGCCATCAACATTTCAATAAATATGAAATCATGCATTTGCCCTCTAATCAGGCACGTAGCCACGTGGGGGGGGGGGGGGGGGGAGGGCACCCCCACATTTCCAAGATCGGTTGAACTTTTTTAGACCCCTTTTTTGACCTCGATCGATTACATGTATGTGCCCCCCCCCCCCCAACATTAAATTCTGGCTACGTGCCTGCCTCTAATGAGGCCTATCTCACTACAATATAATTAAAATGATTACTATACATGGTAGACGCTGACTTCTATCTTTTGATAATTGAATTACTCATGATCAAGGCAAACTACGCTTATTATGGCAGGAAGTATGTTAATGTTAATGGTAACGACGTCGATGGAGTGTACAGCATTTTAATGATTTTTGCGATCACGGTAATTCTCAGTCCCAACCACGTTTACCGGGTAGGCCTCAGTCGCCTGGACGCTATTCTGAGAATGTTAACCTGCTTCATTGGATTTAGGTACACATGAGTTTGTCAATATTTATCAATATTTGCCACGATGCATAATTAAACATCGAATGGAGACAGCGAGAAAAGAAACAGAATTGTATGAAACTTAATTCCAAGTAGAGATCAACCCCCCCCCCCCCTTCACCCCCTTTAGGGGGAACGGTTTAATCAGTTTTGTATTTAGTTGGAAGAAGCCTAGCTACAGCATAATCTCTTAAAAAGCATTTCTTTTTTACATATGGGTCACGGAATAGTCGTACCCATTAAACACTTCCCTTTTAGGTGCCATCGTATATTTTTCTACGACGTTAGGGAGACACGATTAAATATATTACATTGGACAAAAAATATTCCTTAGTTGACTGAACATGTGTATTCTATCATTATAATTAGATATCTGGGCCCAGGTTTTGGCTGTCATGGAGCAGTATAAGTCGATTTAGTTATTAAATTAAATGTCATATGAGATGACACTGAGGTAATCACGACATTGCCTCGTTTAAAAATATGACCGCGTACAATACATAAAATATAATAGATACGTTCGTAAAGTCATGGACAATTATTGTTGTCCCTGTAGCAAACTATTGCCTTAGCCAGCTTGTTACTTCAATAGTCAGCTCGGTTACATACATTCCATTGGGAAAGATTTGTGAAAGGATTTGTGCTCATCACTGTTAAGTTCTGTAGTAAATAAGGAATTTTGCAAGGGGTTTTGAATTTCGACCATTTCAGAATAACACACTTTTTTTTCCTTTTGCCAAATCCCGATATATTCAGCTTCAGCCTTGTAGACTTGATTATTCCCGCCTACATGATGTATGTTGCATATCAAAACAAGGTTACCGTACTTTATTATCTATGATCCCATCATGAAAGGAAAATATGTTCATTGTTTGAAAAGAGTGCAAAACACCTTTCAAGTCTATCGTAGATCAATTGAGATTTTTGCATGATTGGATGTGGTTTCAGGCACAATTTTGTCATGATAACTCATACAGTGCCGTTAAAGCTGTTTTATACAGACCATGCACGTAAAACACATATATTATTCTGCCTGGTATTCTAAGAGTTAATTTTCGGGGGGATTCCCCTTTTTGGCACCGCTTCGAAAACTGAAGTGGGTACCATTGTGCATGACTTGTGTACACAGTACAATCCATGAATTGTTTTCTCTCTGTTATTCAGTTTTGCAACAAAAGAGGAGTCACGAAGTAAAAGAGGCTTCCTGTCGTATTTTCTCTTTCCAACTAGCCAAAGTAATAAACTCTTTCATTTCGAGAAGAAAAGAAATGTCGTTATAAGCGGAATGGAATGTAGAGAGGGATGAACCAAACACCGGATATTTGTACATTCTATATGCTCAATCAAGGGCATAGAAACGATTACAAATAAGAATATTAGAGCGATAAAAAGCTGAACGTGGAAAATAGATGGTAGAATGTCTGGCTGTGGAACGATGACGATAACATTTCTGGCATTTTATCAAACTTGACCTCGTTCAGGAATTAGAAAATGAAACAGGTTATGACCAGTGTGATTATACAATGACATTAACGTTTGACACTGAGTAACCAGGAAAAAGGAGATAGAAGATCAGATTATAGGTCTGTTTTCTCAATTATGTTTCAACTACGAGAAAAGGCTACCTATACGTGTGCGTGTGTGTGTAAGTGTGTAAGTGTGCGTGCGTGTGCGTGTGTTTGTGTGTGAGTGAGTAATTATTCATTGTAATCTTGAAAGTAACACACCCACTTTTAGTTTTACTCTGGTTTTTATTGACCCTCTTCAATTTCAGAATTGAACCTTTCTGATGAAAATACAATTTTATATCAATGGAATGTTGAGTAAACGTATGATGCAAATATAAAGGAATACAAACTATTTTCCCTATCAGTATGGCACAAAAGAAAATTAAAACTTCAATTACTGCACCTCTACAAATAACGGTCAACAACAGGGGTCAAATTTGCCGCAGTTACGTTGATGACATAGCATGATAACCCAACTTTGGTAGCTCCTAATTAAAAAGTCATAACCAATTTGATTTTGATGGTGATAAATCAAGTCTTTATTAGAGATCATGCATACAAAAAAAAAACAGGCCCGTCTACCCAGTGTGTTATGCGGCAGGTTATAATCAACACTATATACAATAGCAAAGTACATTAACAATAATATTACAAAATATTCGTCATTGCAATTACAATGTAACAATATACAATGCAACACTATTCATGATGAAGAGTCATTTATTCATTATCTAATGATACCTATTCATAATATTCCTGTCATTAGTGACTGAGCACCAGGGTTTTTGAAAAGTGTTGTTCAATACAAAATTAAAAAAAAGCTTTTTAAACCTAGATAATAAAAAAATTATCTAAATTGTTCATCTTGATGACTACAAAATGTTATTCCAGCATAAATTAATAACGTCAGAGACGATGTAAATTTTACATTAGGTACATATAAATGAGACTGTTCTCTTTGGCGGGTTGCATATGAATGAAAATTTGGATATGGAACATAATTCGATAGTCATGAAATTCACTGTCCATATTTACAGGCAGGGGCGTAGACAACGGGGGGGGGGGGGGGGGGGATGAGGGGGATGCATCCCCCACCTCACAAGGTGGGGGGGGGGGATGGCATGTACAATCATCCCCCCCAGGTTTTGGGGAATGATATTTGCTTACTTAATAAGTCATAATGATGATAATAATAGTACTAATAATAATGATAACAATTATAATATTAATAATAATAATAATTATGATGATGATAATAATAATCCTCATCATTATTTATTATTGTTTATTGTTATTAGCCGCATTCACACGGTGAAAGCCAATTCAGACGGTAAAAAAAAGAAAATCTTACAAGTATTTTGTGGTTATCTTGTGGTTTGGAAACCACAAGATAACCACAAGATTAAACAGGCGCGGATCTACGGGGGGGGGGGGGGGGGCCAAAAAACAAACAAAACAAAACAAAGGAAAAAAAAAAAAAAAAAAAAAAAAAAAAGAAAGAAAAAAGAACGCACGCTGGAGAGAAACCCTTTCAAGTGCAAATATTGTGAGAAGATATTCAACTCATCTGGTAACTTAACTAAACACATGATAACTCTGGATATAACTGTGTATTTAACTGTTACTTGATTTAAAAAGACGTTATCATGCACTGCTTTATGGTCTCCATTGTGTTAATAGATGCCAGGAAAACATCACTTACGGGGTTGAAATAAACACCCAAAAAAAATCGGCTCGCCGCTTCGCGGCTCGTGGACGATGCTCCGCATCGTCATTATTTTGGTCAACCCCCCCCCCTTAGCAAAAAGCTAGATCCGCCCCTGAGTCATCCCCCCAGGTGTACGAACCTGTCTACGCCACTGTTTACAGGTTATGATTTGCACAACAATGAAAGAAGATACACAAGAGAGGCATTTGGGGACCAATACAAACTTCCGGTGAGGAATGTGAGATTTGGTTAGGTGGCGAGACAGCTAAAGCTCTATCACATAATAGGCGTGACTGAGCCGTGAGAGATCAGTAACTGTTGTAGAGCAGTGATCTCGTAACTGGCAGATCCTGGCTCAAATCCAAGTCGATGAACTATTACCCTTTGAACCCTTTGGTAAGGCATTTATTATATTTTATTTTATTTTATTTTGTATTAAAACATCTTTTAACAGGATAACATTGATCAGTTCGCAGGCTGTTTTACATAATGGTCCTGCATAAAGATGGAAAATACAAATTCAAGAACTGACAATTAGAGGAGTTACAAACAAAATAGCAGTTTTATACAAATGGTAAAAAACGAAACAACACAA
Organism: Strongylocentrotus droebachiensis; assembly: GCA_035222895.1. Lineage (NCBI taxonomy): Eukaryota > Metazoa > Echinodermata > Echinoidea > Camarodonta > Strongylocentrotidae > Strongylocentrotus > Strongylocentrotus droebachiensis. Next base: position 37,637 of record JAVYIG010000560.1, read on the forward strand.
ATAGGAAAAATAAGATACGGGAAAAACGAAAGGAGGGGGGGGGGGGGAGAGTATCCATGAACATATGTAATTTCCTAGATAGTAGGGCCAGCAACCATGTTAGTTACTGCAAACAATGCTGTAGTAAAGACAAATGGCAGTGAACACATTTTATCGATTAAAGAAAGATTTTTTTATATTGGTGTTTCAAACTGTCAACTGAATTGGCATCTTGGATATTACTGGAAAGCTTATTCCAATTAACCGCTCCAGCATACCTATAAGATTGTTTGAATAAGGTCACGTTGTGTTGGGGCAATACTACATTTAGAGAGTTTGCATTTCTTGTATTAAGGCTATGGCGGTCGAAATACATTTCTATTTCATTAATCCTCATTATGAAGTTCATCAGAGAGAACTTAAAAGCCTTTGGTTCCCTGGTTGCTTACATACAATCTACCTGCTTTCTTAACCATATTCACAGTCAGGTATATCAAACCAACCATCTCAATCTATATCGAAGGGGCAGAAGGATTTCTTGTGAAACAGTGAGAAACCGACTTTAGATTCGATCCCGTGGCCAGCCTGAGTGTATAAAAGGCTTGTTTACTTTTACCACGGTAAGCCGCCGTGATGGTTAACACTAAGTACCATTGAATTGTTTGATATTATACATCAATGAGTAACTTAAATTCTGAAGCATATTACTTCTTTCAGAACATACATGACAGAAATGTAGAACAAATATTGCTTTACAACTTCATGAATATCACCGTCTGTTATCAGACTTTAGTTCATGTTGTTTACAATATCATGGCTTGCGTATTCTTATGTCTAAGATCATAAAGTCCCTTGACTTTTGTACATTGTGTACCGTTTATGAATGCCATGATTTGTATCTCATTTGCATTTTGCAAATTATTATATTGTTGACTTCCTTCACTCTAAAAAATGGGTAAGGTTTAAAAAAGTGAACATGCATTTCTGTTTGGAAAGATGAACTTTATATTGACTTTAATTGTACCCAACAAACGTACAAGTTCCCCATTTACCTAACCTGTCTGTTTACAACTTTACCCAACTCTGTAAAAACAGCATTTGTTTTACTTAATGCTGGCTTAATTTCGAAGACACTTCAAATGTATGTATCTTATAATACAGCTAAGTAAAACCGCGAGTGACCATTGTTGCGCTCAGTTGTCATTCATTTATTTATTCAATTATCATTATTCTTCTTATTATTATTTCAAGCCTTTCTTAGTTTGTTTATACGGTAATGGCAGACATAGTGGCCGGAATTCACAAAGGAGGTTTGTCGACAAACCTAGGTTTATGTACGTCATTATGACGCACGAACACCTAGGTTCGTCGACAAACCTCCTTTGTGAATGCGGGCCATTGTGTTGAAACGTTCGAATAGTAGTGATATGTGGTATTATGTTTGAACCCTCTCATGTTCATGCGTTTACTTTCGATATTTTTAGTTATTTATAGCAATGACCGCATTTGCGACCACTTACATATTTCATAGAAACTGTCTACAATAAAACGACTATCAGGAAATTTGTTAAATTACAATGAGAGTAACTAGAGAGGGGGAAGGGGGGGGGGGGGTAATATGAGGGGTGAGAGTAAAAGAGAGTGAGGGGAGCAAATTAAAAGTGTGTGCAAAGAGAGGTGGAGAGAATAAAAGAGAAAGGGAGAGAGAGAGAGAGAGAGAGAGAGGGAGCTACAGAGAGAGAGAGAGAGAGAGTAAGAAAAGAATAACAACAGCAGTCGATGGATGTCGGGCTCACACTTTGGCGGGCAAATGATATTTGAATGAGGGCGCTCTTTCGATCTTACTTTCACCGAAGGAGAATAGAATAGGAGGGGTGAGAGTAACAGAGAGTGAGGGGAGCAAATTAAAAGTGTGTGCAATTGTGCAAAGACAGGTGGAGAGAATAAAAGAGAAAGGGAGAGAGAGAGAGAGAGAGAGTAAGAAAAGAATAAGAAAAAAAAGCAGTGAATGGATGTCGGGCTCACACATTGGCGGGCAAATGATATTTGAATGAGGGCGCTCTTTCGATCTTACTTTCACCGAACAAAAAAAAAAAAAAAAAAAAAAAGCGGAATACGGCGAACTCAGTTTCAGTGAGGGATTCACAGAATAGCTAACGAAGGCACATACCCATCCACATTGTTACCAGTTAACGCAAGTATTAGGAATTCTACTCCACGAAAATTAACGCTAAATTTATAAACATAACTTTTCAATTCGAGTTTCTTCGAAATGACGACACGCCTACCAGGATTATATGTTTCAAACCTTCCTTTCTTAGACAGTTGCATTTCATTTTACATTATGAAAAGATGTTTGAAAGGTCAGAAAAGGTTACTAATTTAGCTGATATTAAATAGAGAGTATCCCACAAAATTCTCAGAAAATAGTGGACATTACAACGAATTAAGTAATAAGTATCTCATTCTTATCGGAACCCCCCCCCCTCCCTGCCCCTCCCCGTCCCCAGAGGAATGATCCGAATGTACATGAGAGAGATGGGGAAAGAGAGAGAGGGGGGAAGGCATGAAGGTGAAGACAATCATGGCCAGAGAGATGCATTATGTTGTTTAATTAAATATTTATTTATTTATTTATTCATGATTTCTTTCAACAGGGTTGTGTCATGAATGTATGTTGTGGCTCTATCATCGCTTGATGGCGCTCTTTGCTATTATGAGTTTATTAATATAATGCCTCAACGTATTTTCTCAAAACTCTATTCCCTTTGTATAAAACAAAAATGTTTTATACAAATACAAAAGTACAATTATTTTCTCCCTCTTTATTTTGTTTATGAAATCAGTAAAAGTGACGCTATTACATGATATTTTAATAGATGTCTTATAAGTCTGTAAAAATGATCTTATGCCTTATGATTACACCTCAAATCAATGGGGGAAAATGAGGGAAGTCGCATGGCGCCAGCATTATTCATTCAACTGTGAAAGTTAAAAAAAAACACCAATAGTCATTCACGCATGAAAACTTGTGCGACATGATTTTACAATGTTTGGGAAGTTATAACGTCCTTGTATTGGTGGGGATTCCCCGTTTTACCAGCAAGACCTTGTGGTCTACCTGTGGGGCCCATCCATGATTTTGTTAGGGGGGGGGGGGGGGGTCCATTCCGAATAAAACAAGCAAGCGTAGAGAACTAATTACATTCTTCAGGTGCTTGTTGTTTTGTGTAGTTTTGAGTTTTGCTAACCCATAATCCATAAGCACATCAGTTATATAGGCATAATAATCAAATAAATGAAACCAAACTTCGTGTTTGTTAGTGTCGAATACAAAATACTCAGGGCCGTAACAAAGGGGGTGGGGTGCGTCCGCATCGCCCATCCCCCCTCCCACTGTTTTTATCTTCAAGGCAATTATTCCAATCAGTAGCGAGGTGTGAGCTCAGTCATTGGGAGGGGGCTGTGCACCGGGTTATAGTCTACTATAATATTGTTGTTTAGCCTTTTAATTTGTCACAGCACCCTCTTAAGAACTAAAAAGCTTCGCCAATTCGTCTTCCAGCAAGGCTAATGTTACAACTTAGTCAACGACCCCCCCCCCCCCCCCCCCTCCGAGGAAAAAAAATGACTTGGCGTGCCATTCTCACACAGTTTAATGCTATTGCCTCGTTGGCTCATCAATCACAGGTCCAACCTATGCAATATATTACATGTTAGGCTTACACCCCTCCCCAATACAGTAAGTACAAACACAAATTAATTTAAAAAAAAATCTCAGGTCACCATCTCCTAGCCAGACAAAATGTTACATCTAATTATGCCAACCCCCTCCCCCCTCCCCCCCCCCCCTACTCACCAAAAAATAGAAGAATGTAGAAATAGGACTGGGCATGCCGTTCTCGAAGAGATTAAGGACTGATGCCCCGTAGGCTCATCATTCACAGGTCACCATCTCCAAGACAGGCAAAATATTACATATAAGTGATACCCGAGAAAGATTACCGAGAGTCCTTTTCAGGACTCCTCAATCCTCCCTCTCTCTCACATGGTGCACCCGCAAGCCTACTGTATATCTACATCATCATGCAAGCCGACACTCACACGCAGCAGAGAACAAGAATTTCTGTAAGTACTTTTTTGAACATGTACATTGTTTGGAAAGAGTGCAAAACATAATCAACTCTATTATAGATAAATACAGTTTTTTTCATGATTGGGTGTGATTTCATGCACATTTGTGTGATAATCCATACTGTGCCATTAAAGCACTTTTATTCAGACCCTGCACGTAAATTCCATACATTATTCTAGCTGGTATTCTAAAGGTTATTTTGGGGGGATTCCCCTCAAGGCGTTCGCAATATTTTCTGGGGCATTTAAACGTTAATGGGAGGTCTTTTAAATCCGAAAAACGCTTTTCGTTACCTTTGGTTCCCATTCTGCTTTGCAGAAGGTCGTTGAATTGATTTCTTATTTTAATTGCGCAAATGTAAGAACAAAGTGTGTGTGTCAATCAACTTTGCAGACTCAACCCAACTCTGAAATGAGTGTTAGCCTAGATGGATTGGGCCTTCTTTTTTTTTTAAAGACGAAATGTATTCAGCAGCCTTAATCCAACTTGACTGTTAAAATTTGGATTTACACTTCGGGTGGGGGTCAATTTGACAATTCACTCAGATCGCGGCTTTGTATGATCACTATACGCACAACTTTTGCTATATTTATTACTTTATTACAACAGTATTAATGTAAATGGTCACTGCGGGACCACAACTGCAACTTTGACCACAACTTAATATTATACAAAACATAACGTTTAGTCCAATTAGGACTCATTCACAACCGATATTCCAGGAGCTAAAATTATTGAATGTGTATCAACTCCATAAATTATCTATTTGTGTTTTTATGTATCAATTATTGAATGATAAATTGCCACAGTCTCTAATTCAGTATTGCTGTTTCATAGAGCACAACTATGAGACTAGACAAAGAGAAAGTAAGAAGTTAAGTGTGCCTAAAGTAAGGACAACGCAAGGTAAATTTTCAATGTCATTCAGAGGCACACGCTTTTGGAATGATCTACCCCTTTCTGTACGGGAGAAAGCATCAGTATCTTGCTTTCGTAGAACTCTTATATCACAAATGTTAATAGAATAGTTGTTTATAACTTAGAACCAAGGCTCTTGCCTTTTTGTAAATATTATGTTATATAATTCTTCATCTTTTATTTAGTGTAAAATACCAAAGCTTTGTATATAAGCACAGAACATATTTACCCTAGATGTAGAATAATTTGTAGCTTAGGTATGAATTCAATAGTTATTCATATTTATTCATTACATTCTCATTTATTGCTGTGATACTTTTGTGTTAGTGGTACTAGACACGATTAGCATTAAATGCTATTTTCTGGTCCCATTTATCCTTTCAATGTTAATTAATCATTCACATTTGATTGTTATATATTGATGTACTTTTTGTTTTGGATAATAAACTTCAAACTCAAACTCAACTCAAACTCATAATGTATGTATCGTCGTATGTACATGATCAGCGATACAACAGCCCCGAAACGTCTTTTCTACAACCTTACTATGGTTTAACCCTAAAAAAGCCGGCCTATTTGAGGTCTTGATACGACCGGAGGGGGGGGGGGCACGCATGTCAAGTGAAGTGTATAGAATACCATGGTAAATCTAATTTTCTGAAAAATTCACTCATTTGCACGTTTATGGTAATTTATGCAAACAAGGTCATACAATTCACCTTTTTATACATAAATCATATATTCTTTATATTTAAGCATTCTTTTTCACTACATGTATTCGTTAGATCATTTGAAACAATAATACGACAAAAAAAAATTTGGCAGAGCTAGGCTATTCCTTATGTAATTATCTCTTGTTTTGATAATTTCTTATGTATGTCGTCGTTTTTTCAACTTTTGTATTTTATTGTTTTGTTTTTTAAAATAAATTATTTCTAACTACAATTCTACTATTTTGACTCCCACAACAAACACCTAAATATTAAACAAGACCCATTAACCAATGCTTTATCTCTTTTTAGGAAAAATGACATTTCCATATGTATTGTACACAAATCACGAAAATGAGCGATTTTCGGGCTGACATGCAAAGACAAAAGGTCACGTGACTTTGTAACTCTACCCCGATTTTCAAAGAAATTGTTTTAAAAGATGCGCAAGACTCGAAAGAAAAAAAATCAGTGAGCGGCAGGGCGCCATCCGTATGCGTTCCCGAACAATCATTTGTATTAACTTGAATACTGTTGCTATTCAACAGAAACAACGTCGAGACATCATAAACATAAATTCAAGTACTTGTTTTGGTAAGTGCATTGTAAAATAAAGTGTCTGCAAGTCATTAGAAACTGTTGATTATGTTAATAAGAATATACATGTGGTTGATTCGCTTTCAGGTTTATAAATCACATGTTTTCAAACATATTTATTAAGGATTATATGTTTGGTTTTAGTACTGCTGTACATCTTGGTATTGGAACCATGACAAAATCAACGTTATAGACATATCAGTAACGTTGTATAATTTTGAGTTAGTAGTAAACTAAAATTACGAAACAAAAAAAATTGCTATAGCTAATATATAAAGTATGTTGAAAACAATTAATACAAAATAGAAAAACTATATAATAATATCAATTCCTTTTGGAGACTAAACCATGAAGGACCATATCACCTGACATAAACTATTACAAGAAAAAGAACACATATACAAATCATAACGATATGCAATCTTGCTAAAAACCGAACACAATATGAAAAATAGGAAAACACCTCACATACATGTGGCACTTATGGGATATCACACATGTGTCATCAAAACCTCTTTCAAAAACTGAAGCCACTTTGTCATATTTTGAATATGATAGCATTTAAATGAGCAGTCGTCTTAAAGTATCATTGCTCCAATGATATTCTTCTGCCTTTATAAAATGAATGATAAACTCTCAAATCAAAGTTAGTCTATACCACACAACTTATGATTGTTGCAATACAACGAAAACAGTTTTCACACAAACTTACAATAACAACATTATAGGCGCTGCTTTTATTCATATATGTACATGATCGTTGTTGCAGTACAATTGGAAAAGTGTTCATACACAAATAAAAGTCTCGATAGTAAAGCACATATTTACTGCAGTTATTACGTAATGTGCATGATCATTGCAAAAATAGAACAGGAAAAAAAAAGGTTTCATACAATGTTTTATACATGATTATTGTAGCCATACAACTAGAAGGGTTTTCGTACAACCTTATGATAACGCATATATTCATTAACTAATGTAAATGATCATTGTTGCAAAAGAACTGTAAGAGAACATAGAGCAAAATAGAATACCTTCTGTAATTATTATCATATGTAAATGAGTATTGGAGCAAAAGGACTGAAATGGTAGTCATTAAACAACATATACTATCTAATGTAGTTATTACCATATGTTTATGATTATTGTAACAGAACTAAAACTGTATTCATACAACCTTACAATAACAAAATATATTACCATTTTATGTTCATATGTAAATGGTCATTGTAGGAATACAACTGTAACATTATTCATAAAACAAAGAAAATATGTTCTGTAATTATTATCATATTTGCATAATTATTGTAGCAGCAGAACTGAAACAGTATTCGTACAACTACGAAAATATGTTCCGTAATTAAATGTTTTTATCCTATTCATATGCTTATTGTATATTCATTTCAGTTATTACCTAAGGTACACGATCATCGTAATAGTAAAAGAAATGAAACGTCCTCATAAAACTGTGCAATGAATACAATTTGGTCTGTAATTAGTTGTCTTATTAACGTGACTATTCTAGCAATACAAATTGAACAGATTGAACAAATTGAACCATATATTTACTGTATGTATTACCTTATGTACATTATCATTGTAGCAATATGACTGAAACAGTATTCATACAACTAAAATATCTTCTGTAACTATAATCACATTATCATGGGTATACGGTTAATGTAAGAACTGAAACAGTATTTTTACAACAGAGAAAATATATGCAGTAATTATTGTCATATGTATATTATTATTGTAGCAACGGATCAGCGAAGTTTTCAAACAACCTTCCGATAAAGAAACAATCATCTCAAATTATTAAGTACACCTTATTTACATGATTTTTGTAGCCATACTACATCTAAAACAATTTTCATATAACCATATAATAACGCATATATTCATTTAAGTTATTACCTAATGTACACAATCATTGTAGTCAAACAAATGAGCAATCCTCATAACACCTTGCAATGAAGAACATATATACTGTAATTATTGTCGTGTATACATGACTAATGTAGCAATACAAATGTAACACTAGTCATACAACCGTATACTAATGAAAATTCGGTCTGTAATTATTTTTCTCATTTGCATGATTAATCTAGCAATACAAACTTGTTAAATAGTTTTCAAACAACCTTATGATGAACCATATATTCATTGTATGTATTACCTTATGTGCAATAGTATTGTTGCAATAAAACTGAAACAGTATTAATACATTATAGAAAACGTATTCTTTGATATTATATTATGTACATGAATATTCTAGCAAAAGAGCTGAAACAGTGTTCATACAACACAAAATATATTCCGTAATTACATGTTTTATCCTATTTATATGATTATTGTAGCGACAGAACGGCAACATTTTTCAAACAGCATTGCAATTAACATAATATCTTATGGAATTAATAAGCTATCTTATATAAATTATTGTTGTAGCAATACAACTAGATCCGTTTCCATACAACCTTATTATAACGTATATTTTCATTTCAGTTATTACCTAATGGACACGATCATTGTAATAGTAAAAGAAATGAAACGTCCTTATAAAACTGTGCAATGAATACAATTTGGTCTGTAATTAGTTGTCTTATTATTAAACGTGACTATTCTAGCAATACAAATTGAACAGTTTTCAAACCACCTCATGATTGACCATATATTTATTGTATGTATAACCTTATGTATATTGTCATTGTAGCAACATAACTGAAACAGTATTCACACAACTAAAATATCTTCTGTAACTATTATCATATGTATATGATTAATGTATGAACTGAAACAGTATTCATACAACAGAGAAAATATATTCAGTAATTATCATCATATATATATATATATATATATATATGATTATGACTATTGTAGCAACAGATCTGCAACGTCTTCAAACGACCTGGCAATAAAGAAAACATCGTCTGAAATTATTAAGTGACCTTATTTACCTGATATTTGTGGCCATAAATCTAAATCCATTTTCATACATCCATATAATAACGTATATATTCATTTCAGTTATTACCTCATGTACATGATTATTGTGGTCAAACAAATGAGCAAGCGTCATAAAACCTTGCAATGAAAAACATATATCCCGTAATTGTTCTTTTATATACATGAATAATGTAGCAATACAAATGAAACACTAGTCATACAACCGTATACTAAAGAAAATTCGGTCTGTAATTATTTGTCTCATTTGCATGATTAATCTAGCAATACAAATTAAATAGTTTTGAAACAACCTTGTGATGAACCTTATATTAATGTTATGTACTACCTTATGTGCAATAGTTTTGCTGCAATAGAACTGAAACAGTATTCATACAATAAAGGAAACATATTCTTTCATATTATATTATGTACATGGTTTTCCTAGCAAACAGAACTGAAACAGTATTCATACAATAAAGGAAACATATTCTTTCATATTATATTATGTACATGGTTTTTCTAGCAACAGATCTGAAACAGTATTCATAAAAAATATATTCCGTATTTACATGTTTTATCCTATTCATATGTTTATTGTAGCAACAGATCGGCAAATTTGGTCAAACAGCCTTGAAATAAACAAAACATCATATGGAATTATTAAGCTATCTTATATGAATTATTGTTGTAGCAATACAACTAGATCCGTTTTCATACAACCTTATATATTCATACAACTTTATGATTATATTCATTTCAGTTATTACCTAATTGAAACGATCATTGTAATAGTAAAAGAAATGAAACGTCCTCATAAAACTGTGCAATGAATACAATTTGGTCTGTAATTATCGTCTTAATAACGTGACTATTCTAGCAATACAAACTGAACAGTTTTCAAACAACCTGATGATGAACCGTATATTTATTGTATGTATTACCTTATGTACATTATCATTGTAGCAATATAAATGAAACAGTATTCATACAACTAAACAATCTTATGTGACTATTATCATATGTATAAAATCAATGTAAGAACTGAAACGGTATTTATACAACATAGAAAATATATTCAGTAATTATTGTCATATATGATTATTGTAGCAACGGATCAGCGAAGTTTTCGAACAACCTTGCAATAAAGAAAACATCCTCTCAAATTATTAAGTAACCTTATTTACATGATTTTTGCAGCCATACATCTAAAACCATTTTCATATAACCATATAATAACGCATATATTCAATTCAGTTGTTATTATCTAATTTACACAATCATTGTAGTAAAACAAATGAGCAATCCTCATAAAACCTTGCAATGAAGAACAACAGTATATCCTGTAAATATTATAGTTTATACATGGCTAATGTCAATACAAATAGACGCTAGTCATACAACCATATAATAAAGAAAATTCGGTCTGTAATTATTTTTCCCCATTTGCATGATTAATCTAGCAATACAAATTAAACAGTTTTTAAACAACCTTATGATGAACCATATATATTCAATTCATGTACTACCTTATGTGCAATGGTATTGTTCCAATAGAACTGAAACAGTATTCATACAATAAAGAAAACGTATTCTTTAATATTATATTATTTACATGTTTTTTCTAGCAACAGATCTGAAACAGTATTTATACAAAATATATTCCGTATTTACATGTTTTATCATATTCATATGATTATTGTAGCGAAAAAACGGCAATTTCTTTTAAACAGCATTGAAATAAACAAAATATCATATAGAATTATTAAGCTATCTTACATAAATTATTGTTGTAGCAATACAACTAGATCCGTTTTCATACAACCTTATAATTATATTAATTTCAGTTTTACCCTAATGGACACAATCATTGTAATAGTAAAAGAAATGAAACGTCCTCATAAAACTGTGCAGTGAATACAATTTGATCTGTAATAATTGTCTTATTAATGTGACTATTCTAGCAATAAAAATTGAACAGTTTTCAAACAACCTTATGATTAACCATATATTTATTGTATGTATTATCTTATGTGCAATAGCATTGTTGCAATAAAACTGAAACAATATTCATACAATAAAGAAAATGTATTCTTTAATATTATATTATGTACATGATTATTCTAGCAACACAACTGAACAGTATTCATTCAACACAAAATATCTTCTGTAATTATTATCATAAGTATATGATTATTGTAGCAATAGTACTAAAACAGTATTCATACAATACTGAAAATGTCTTCTTTAAATATTATTTTATTTCCATGATTATTCTAGCAACACAACTGAACAGTATTCATTCAACACAAAATATCTTCTGTAATTATTATCATAAGTATATGATTATTGTAGCAATAGTACTAAAACAGTATTCATACATTACTGAAAATGTCTTCTTTAAATATTATTTTATTTCCATGATTATTCCAGCAACATAAGTGAAAAAGTATATACATACAACCCTGTAATAAAGAAAAATGTATTCTGTAATTATTATCACCTATACAGGATAACTGTAGCAACAAAGCTACAACAGTAGTCATACAACCTTACAATAAAGAAAATACATTCTGTTATTACAATCCTATGTACATGTCTAATCTAGTTACAGAATTGAAACAGTATTTATACAACCTTACAATAAAACATTTTTTGACTGCAATTATTATCTTATGTACATTGTCATCGTTGAAACATAACTGAAACAGTCTTCATATAACCTCACATAACAAATATCTTCTGTAACTGTTATCATATGTTCATTAGTATGTTAGTAATATAAGTGGAACAGTTTCCATACAAACCTTATAATAAATCATATATTTATTACAGTTATTACCTCATGTATATAACAATTGTACTGATAGAACTGAAACAGGTTTATATTGTGGGTATATCTATTGGGGTTTTCAATTGTCTTATATAAATGATCATTTTAACAAGCCAACTGACACATTTTTAATGCAACATTATTATAAAGACAATAATTTCTGTATTTTTTATGCTACGCACATAATTATTTTGGCGATAGAACTGAAACGCTTTTCACACGAACTTATTATTGCAGCCAATACGACAAATGAACCAAGTTTGATACATCTTGAAGAGACATGAGTACTGGTCATGCAATCACATTGAAAAGGAAACTGTCTATAAGTTATTGGGACTGTTTAACTTAGGGTGTATAGAAAAAACTGTAAGTCATGAGGATTTTAAGTTTATCAAAATTATACAAAATGTACTCAATCTTTCAGAAAGTGTTAACACTGCGCCCATGTCTGGATTCAATATTTAGTCAAATGAGGGGGTTCGAGAGAAGTTTTTGGAGCACTTTGAAATGCCCAAACATTTAGTGATTAAAACTTTCAAATATACATAATCTTCACATGTCTGCTTTTTTGGTTGTTCTGCTCTCTTTTAAAGATGATTTTACTATCAAGGTTAGATTTCCTTTTAATCATTAAGGAAAATTAAAAACGAAATTATTATCAGATGCATATTAACTACATGAATCTCCCAGCAGCATTGGCCAGGGAAAAAGCAACTTCGAGATTCAGGCTAAGAATCATGCAGACTTGGAATACATGTTTCTCAAGACGTAGACTTGTCAGGCAGCTGAATGCATCAATCAAGTGAATCCCTTCTTGGTTGTAGAATGATGATACGAATTTCATTGACAGAGTGGCCTACTTCTTTGACTCCCATACTTTTCTGGTTTGTTCAAAGCGCTTCCTTGAAGTGCTTCTCACTGGTAATACAAATATAAATGAGGAAGAAGAAAGATTGATAAATTATGTGTAAAAGCAAATAGGGTAGAAAGGCTGACAATTCAAGAATCAGAATATTTCGAGCTGCTAATCGATGATAGTTCACACACACAAATAGTGAAGAAGACAGAAAGTCCATTGATTTCCGGAGGTACTTTTGAATATAGTGTTATATCTAAAGGAAATTGTGAAAATGGTTAAGGAGAAAGAACATCAACAAAATATGCCGGTTCATTATGAGTAAAGAAAAAATACAATACAATAATTCGAGTATGGGGCGATTCAATGTGGACGGTAACGGAACAATGCAGTCTTTGCTGCTGTTCTTACAAAAAACGCATCCGAGATTAAATTAACGCCCCCATTTATTTACATACGTGGAAGTACTGTAGAAGATCGATGACTCTGGACTGTCATGAATATGAGAGGTCCCAGGTTGCATCCTTGCTGGGTGCTTACGATATATAGGACTCGTTTGTTTTCCCAACGTATTAGGTCTCTTTCGATGTGTAACAAATGGGTACCTAACAACAATTTGAAATAGTTCGAGCACATACCAAATCGTTTTGCTGTATAATGAAATTGAAAAGCTTCACAGTGCCTATGTCTATGGCTTCGAAAATATGTTTTTGTTTTAGTTCAAAACTATGCAAAACGTCATGGAAATATCATACACTGTAGTTTTACAAAGGCGGATAGAGTATAGTAAGGTATAACTACTTACTTCCAGGTAGAATGACCTCAGCTGCATGGCCTAACCCAGCATTTTGTAATGCCAGATGAAGTTCATCTACCTGCTCACTAGGTCGAACCCTCCGTCTCCAATCAATGAGCATCTCACCAAAGCCTGATCTTGAGACACTATCAAATGACGAGTCTGGGTGGTTGAGGTATTTCTCTACAGCTGTATAAGAGAAGCCAAGCTGGTAGCCAAGGGACTTTAAGTCCTTTAGTGAAGGGATCACATCTTTCAGAATCTCGAGAAGATTGTTGGATACAAACTGCAATCGACCCTGCCTGCAGAAAAGTAAATTCATAACATTCGGCCGGAAATCATATTTGAAGATATCGAAATGTATATTTGCGCCATTATGTCCATCTGTTACTCATTATATTGAAACTAATTGAAAAATTTAAATAAATCAAAATAATACTAGTTGATGGAGTGTTGGTATCTTCTTTTGTGAAATATTGACAGGAATCCTTCTCCTTTGATAAACATCGTCGATGTATTAAGCGCTATATATAAACGCGGAGTATTATTATTATTAAAAGTTTGTTTTCGACCGTTAGCCATACTAAATACAGGAATGAAACATCATCTAGTGATGGGTACTTGTCAGGAATAATAAATGCATGGTCACATCTCCCTTGTCTTAAATCGTTATGAATTTGTTCCATGCCATGTTTTTTATTCAAAATTTGAAATGTGGTGTTTTTATGATGTAAATGTATTAAATTTCACCTAATACGTATTATTGCAAGAATGACCGATACTTTCATCGATAATGATATTCTTTTACTTACGAATCTGTGTGATCGACTGCATAATCCGGTTCATCTGCATCAAACGAAATAAAGATATACAACATGACTGAGGCGTTTTTTTCTTATCCAGTATACTGAATTGCTATGCATTTGGTATAAAGGATGTGACTGTATAGAGAGAAAATAATCACAACTCAACATAAGGTTTGAAGAGTGTCACAAATAAAATATCCCCGTTTCAGAGGGGGGGGGGGGGGGGGGGGGGAGGGGGGAGGGTGGGAGATACGAGAAGAAACATAATGTGTTATAAACAGTTTTATATTTTCGAACAGGTTACCCCCACAGCTAATTTTTGACGTTTTAAACTAGGAAAGTGTGTTTATGTATTGTATTTTGCATCATAATTCTTCATCTCTTTCCACTTAGATCCTCATAAAAGGGCATTTAGTATGCCCTAACTTTAAACATACACCTAACACAAATGCTTTGAACCTTATTCTAGTAATTTTTATTGAGTGAGGAAAACAACAGAAACATTGAAGTTATAGAAATTACAAAACAAATTCTCGTAGAGGTAGCTTCATGTTATTTACCCAAAATAACTAATGTAAATAGCTACAGGAATGACTTATGTACAGTATTTGAGGTCACTTGTTACATGAATTATTGACATTAGGTCTTTGAATTACTTGGCTACATATGATGAAGTAAAATACACAAACTATCCTGCTTCCTGATAATATAGGCTTACCTTCTATTGAAATGATATAGTCTCTTTCTGCACATTTTTCTGACCCTTGTAGTATGTCGATATGGACGTTCTTCTTTCCTTTCTCTTCAGGAGAGAACTGAATCTCGAAATTTAGAGGGTCGCACTTTCCACTCAGTATACTCTTGATGTGTACCTTGTTTCGAATTGCAGGGAAATAATAAAAATGATAGTAATTATAATATTAACAACAAACACAACAACAACAATACTTATATAATAATAATGAAGATGAAAATAAACATGATAAAATGTATATTATGATAATAAATTAAATAAATTATCCAGTTTAACACCAACAGGTACAAGAATAACAAGAATACAAATTCAGCTTCTAAAATTTACATCTCCAAATTCCACAATTATTCTTAAACAATCACGAATATTTACCATTCTTTTGCTACTTTTCGCCCCGTCGTTGAACATAATCTTTAGACCCTTTGCTGTTGAATCTATAGAGAATCTGAGTTCCTGGAGGACTTTGCAGTAGGGTACAGAAGAACTCTTCTCTTTCCTAGTTATATCCTGGAATCGGACAACAAAAAAATAATCAAATCTTGATATTGCAAAATTAATAAATTACATTCAGATGGTGAACTTCCACTATTGTAGGCCTTTAAAATATAGGTTTATGAACAGCGATTATTTTCATCTAACAATTTAATGTTAGAAATAAAATAATTGATAAAAAGTCAGATCACTTTGTCTCCATCCCTTTTCTCGCTTTTTATCCTATCCTCTTTCCCGCCTCTTTTTTGTTATCCATCCCATTCTAATTCTCCCTCCTCACTTTTCCCCCTTCCCAAGACTCATCAATTTCTCTCCATCCCCTTCCTTGCTTTTTTTTTAAAATCATGCGCTAATTATTTAGTCAGAAAGAAATTCTTTGCAGACGTTACTTGGTAAATTTTAAAGTCTTACCATAGGCCTTTCATAAGTGAAATAACCCGAAGGGCTTCCTTTTTACTAGTTATATTATTAAATGGTGTCCGCTAAAGATGGTGTTGGTTATTATACAAATAATGAATGGTTATGAGTTCAATAGTGCAAATATTTTCATGAGTTGAAAGATTAACATTCTATTCAACGAGGCGTTAGCCGAGTTGAATAGAATTAATGTTAATCTTTCAACGAATGAAAATATTCGCACCATTGAACGAATGAAAAACATTCATTATTTGATTTATACAACATCGAAGAAGATCTAATAGAACGTTAATCAACAAATTATGCTTTACTCTTTATATTAAAGATAAATTCAAGTTGGATTCAAGCCTTCTCGATTACATTCAGATTGCCTTCGCGTCGGATACACGCAGGGATACGCAGGCGCACGGCAGAGAGGTACGCAGTCTGCATATAACCAAAAATGCACGGCGCATATAACCAAAAATGCACGACCGAACAATATACCATCTATTGAATATCATGTGACCAACAATCCTCCAATCAAATGACAGGGATCCACGTAGGTGTTGTATAATACGATATAAATACCTTTATGTAGCTCTTGTATGGATGAATTATGTACACATGTAGCGCTGATTTCTCTTCAGGAGTCATGAGGAGACGTTTAAAGACTACACATCTCAACTGGAGTCCTTGAAGATCGGTCGATGACAGAGCACAGACTTGAAGATGACGTGTACGAAACTTGATCTTATCTTTTGAAAGGTGTGACGGGCCCGGAGTAATGTTCCTACGACCGAATGCTCCTTTGAATTGAGAGAATTAATAAAAAAAATAACAATTAAACTATCTTACTCACTGATAATATATGATTTTACAATATTGATTATTAATTAGTAGAGTGAGAATTGATTTCGATTCAGCTCATGTTTTGATATTTGACTTTGATTTATTTTTTGTTCAGCGAGTTGATTCAAATGACATAATGGTATTTTTTGTTTATTATTGAGAAATCATTCCATAATAACTATCATCAGTTTATGATTCTCAAATTGATCCTCATGAAAAGAAGACTATTGTATATGTGATCTAAAATCAATTGTTCACCCCGTTGTCAAATTGTTTCACATTTCAAGTGATGATGTTTTATTTAGCAGAACAAGAAGACAAATATTTACCTGGTCCAGTTTTTGTGTACAAGATAACAGAAGAGTCGTCTTTACGTGCATGGTGATTGCAGTGTGGTAATACCACAGTGGCAGGCTTGAGCAGTTCTTGTGTCAGAGAACTTTCTATGACTGGAGTAATGACTACCTCACCCTCCCGTACGGGAAGCCTAGGAGTATTATGAGTTGGGACGCGAAGAGTTACAACTGATCTCATCCCTTTGGGCATAGCTCCTTCAGGGATAGATACGGCAATACCAAGTTCATCGAGGGTTAGTTTGCCACCCTTGTGATCAATGATGCCATGCGAGATGAAAGGCTTATAGCTTGGTTGGCAAGTCATGGCTTAGGAGGATAAGAAGGAAACAAGTCATCGATAATCCCCTTATGAAACATGATAACAAATAAAATGCAGTTTATATATATTTTTGGCAAAACTTCCGAGATGTTTCTGAACAATTATAAACAATTTGATAGTGGCATAACGTGATTCTGAGGTCTGAAAGATAACTGTTAAACGGATTATTCCCTTTCAATTTCGCGTTTACTCATCTATCGACACGATTCATGATTACTATTTCATAAAAATAAGTTAAAAGTGCACAACCTCCTGAAGGGGGTATGTTGGGTTTTTTCATAGTCAGGCGATCGTAAGTAAACATATATGATGAATCTGTCAAACATTTGTTTTCTTCCAATGATCAAGTAGGTCTTCACCAGTCAATGTAATGTGAAACACTGTGGAGTTGTGAAATGGCATTACCTTCTACTATCTTGACTGCTGCATCGTTGAAACGAAAAGCCTGAGCAACTTCCAGAAGCCTCGCCCTCGTCCCACCTTGGTGTGCCCATTCTTTAAGCATCTTCAGAGTACTACGGCCAATCATGTGAGGCGGGAAGGTCAAACATGTGCTCATGATCTGCAAGACGCCAGAAGGTTTAACACTCAGACGATGACACAAGTCCAGTAGGTCTGCCTTGGATCCAATGGCTTTTGAGATTTCTTCACGGCTTGTGGACACTGACAAAAATGCATATGCATATAAAGGAAATACTCAGGTCAATGGACATAGCATACTGTTGGTGATAAATGAGGACTCTGACGGCGTCTAAAATAACGAATAAATTGTAAAACATTGATGAATTTAAGGACAAGTAACGAAACCGAACATAGTTTCCATGATTTTTAGGTGCAAGTTAATACAAATGCTGACCTACTTAAAATTGACTGTACTTCTCTACATCCTATTGATTTAACGCAAATAAATTAAATGTTAAAAAAAATATATATATATACATATACAAGTTTGAGCTTGAAACTTTTCTTTTTAAGGGTAAACATTATATCTCCTTATCAACTCGATTACGATTGAACTCAGCTTTGTGATTCCAACGAACCTTTTTTGACATCTGGGATGTTAAACTCAGAGAGAAGTTTAACAAACTTATCTTCTTTGTCTTCCTCCTTCAAACCATTCAACCAACTGTCTACGACCTGTCGTGCGAACTTATGTACTGATGAACTGGGTAGATCGATGAACCCAACAATGAGGTCTTCATTTACACGGAGGGCTTTCCCAAGTGAACATGCTAATGACAGACTTTTCACGGGAAGAGCGACGCTGCAAAGCTCTTCTGTGTTTGGTGTACCCCCACATTGGTCGAGGTCATCATTATTTCCCTCTCGCTCTACATCAAAATCAAACGTTGAAAAATAATCTAAAAAGTGCATCAAGTTTCTAAACTCAAAATTGATATTTCATATTAATTCTTTCTATATTTTAATATTTATCATGCCAATTGGAATTGTATTATACAAAGGGTATGAACAAAATGCTATCATTATCCCAATCGTATGGTGCTATTATTTTACCTGTATCTGATGTTGTAATGATATCCAAATCTTCAGGCTCTATAACAGGTTCGTTTGCTTTGGCTCTTCTCTCGGGAGTCGCCGAAGACATCATACGCAAGGTTTCGTCTGAAAAAATAAATAAATATTAAATAGCATGTGTGTCATATCCTGGCAGTCATGACTGATGAGGCTTTTGTTTTAAGTTGTTTGTGTACTAAAGAAGTTTTCTTCTACTTACTATGTGTTGATTGTAGAGATGGCTCCGCCTGATCTCGTCTTATCTTGTGAGACAAGTTTTTGACACATAAAAATGACTGCTATGAATGACATTATAAGCCCTATACTAATAGTCAACCTGAAGCTTCAAAAGAATTCTTATTACCACTAAACATTTCAATCGTATGATTCCATTGAAGACAAAGTTCAGTTAAGATATCTGTTCGTTTCTACTTTTGAACAAAATGACCAAATATAAAATATACAACATATACAAGTCATAGAGCTATTATTTATTAAAAATGAAGGAGAAGAATTGCCTTTATTCCCAGTCGTAGATGCCAATGAGACGGAATCCCAAATGCACTTTAACGTCTTAGTCGCTTGACGATCTGATCTTTGAGATGCCTTCCACGTGCAGAGCATTTGGATGTTAGCGTCTTTGCGATTCTGCAATGTCTTGTGTTTGATGTTCTCAAGTTTATTCCGACTAAATCCAAGCTTTGCGCCAATCTCCATGAAGTCCTTCGACTTGATTTGTCGAGCCAATGTAAGCAAGTATTGGTCAGAAATGTCACTAAATATATTGAGAAGAAAGGATGTTTATTATACTAGAATCAAGGTTTTTTTTTTTTTTTTTTTTTTAACTTCTGGTCAGTGAACTGCTTTTCCCAAAGAAGCTGTAATCCAGTCAATCGGATTTTTGTCATGCAGTAGGATAGATTGATTGCTTCGACCAGCAATAAGTATACATTACTTGTATAAACAAATTAAGTCATGCATTATTGAAAATCAAATCAATGAGACACGTAATCCGCTTGACACGCGGTCCGAAAGTATACCTTTATTTTGCGTTCTTTTGTGTTAACCTTTTAAATACTCCTACTACATTTATTTCACTAATAGTATATTTATTTTGCTACTGGTGACAGCTTAAAAGATACATTAGTTTCCTGTTTCAAGCTCAAGCTCTCACTCATTTGTTTGGTTATTATTCAGTCGGCTGTTATTAATACCAGCCAATTATCAGGGTGGACTATCTTTTTGATAATCTAGTATCCTCTTGATGTTCTGACTTTTGGCGCTGCGACATTTGCTCTGGGTTTATTTCGTGAAAAAACACACACGGTTAGAGTTTTCAGTTAGGGTTTCAGTAAGGTTGAAGGTTAGATTTACGGTAAGGGTTAGCGGCCAAAAAAGATTCTTACCCGGTTGGAGTAGCATCTGAAGTACGGTGACCAAACGAAAAGGACATCAGTGATGCACATACAAAACAAAAATGAAATATAGTTAGATTCGATTCTTCTGCTAACCACAAATGAATCAATGACAAACTATACAAATGATATTTGAAAACATAATTTTGAATATGGTTTTTCACAATGTCCTCTTTCCATAATTGGCAAATGTAATTTAGAAAAAATAAAATCTTCGCACTCTATGGTTTTTACTATTATTATTACTATTTCCATCATTATCATTACTCTTATTTTTGTTATTATTATCATCATCATTTTAAATATGTAAATATCATTATTCATTGCTATGGTTGTTGTTATTTTTTGTTGATATCATTATTAATTATAACCATTATAATCTTTTTTTTTTTCCTATTTGTTACATTATGTTGTTTAAAGTCTTTTTTTTTTCTTCTGCTTTTATAATACGTTGCAGTTCTTTAAAAGAAAATCAATTTTTTTTCCACAAAGGTTCATCTTAAGTGAGATAGAGATCGCGCCTTTTCATCCATTGCTCCTTCTTTGTGGAACTTGTTTCTATCCTTTCTTCATCTCGCAGAAGTGTAATATAATTATTTTTGTATAGGAGTCTGCGCCTTTTAATGTTCTGTTTTACAGAAATTGTTTACACCACACTATGATGACAATGATCATCATTGGCGTCAAACTGTGTTCCCCCCATAGCAGCAATAGAGGCATGTATAATTAAACGAAAAGATTAGCACAGATCTATACACAGCTTAGGTACTTTATGTTGTGAGTCACCAGGGATTATGTTAAATAATGCTTAAACGTGTTAAGAATCTGCTGATAAATCTAAATGAGTATTAAACAGTAAAACCTGTTATTTTCGTATTCTCTGCCTCTGTTTCTTCAGACTTGAGGAGTGAAAGAAGCACTTCCTTCACATTTTGATGTGGTAGTTGTCTCTGTTTCCATGTTATCAACATTTCGAAGATGGCTCTATGTCTATCTTTGACATTCTTATACTCTATTGCATCAAGTTGGTGTATTTGGAAACCAAGTGCAACTCCCAGGTCATAAAAGTCGTCTATCGAAAGCTTTTCGGCGATTTTCAGAACATCTACAGCAGGGAGATCATCTCGTGAAGTTCCTTCGATGTCTCTGTAAAACAAATACATGTAAGCATTTCTTCATAATATAAACTATGCATTTCCTGCATAGTGAGGCCCCATAAGATGCTAATAATCTTTCAAATTCCATTCTAATTTCGTAAACAAGGAGAAGAATTTTTTCTCCAAGAATATGAATACCTTGTATTTCAACCATTACGCTGTGCTTCAATTGATATCTTTAAAAAGAAAATCATAATTCACCTTAATCGAACATGAATTTATTTTTAAAACATGTGAATAGATTGATGCTTACCGGATAACTGAAGTAAATTCAGGAAGCTTGATTACATCTGCAACCATGTGTATGATGATAAAAAGTTGTAAAAGAATACGTAAAAGCAACAAGACATTTTAAACAAATCATTATATTAATAAAAAGAGAGTTATAGTCCCAAGTAAATGTCCAGGGAAAAACGATTCCAATGATTGAAAATTATATATAGATATCAGTGAATATGTAATGTTTACCAATTAATTACTAATAAGTAAACGGTATAGCCACAATCAGGGTGCAACTATTCTACGTACAGTGTTAAGCATCTCTCCTGGAAACACAAAGTCATCTAATCAAATGTCTTGTGGCTTGAAATGTTGGACCATATGAGTTCTTCATCAGGCAGCAACTTTTTTTTTCAATTTCTTTTGTGTTGGCTGTGTGAGAGTGGTAATAGAGGGCTAAAAATACGCATTTGCACTTCAAAAATGTGTCTTTTTCCATAAGGTGTTACTGTGGAATTAAACAAGATATGCCATATCTTTTCATGTCATCTTATAGTCCTTTTTATCTCCACTCAGTATTTTTTTACGGCTTGAGAAATGACCCAAGAATTGCGATACAGTGGTTACTTCTGTAAAGAGAGACAAGCGTAACGCTTTTTTGAAAAACAGCTTTGTGTATAATTTTGCCTCTATAATTCATATATTTTAGCATTATATCAATTGGTAATTGGTTATATTTTCTGAGTAACATGTTGTCCTATCATCAGAAACTAAAAATCAAACAAAGATACAAGCGTTAAAAAAATATATGCCCACATTTCGATCATAAATTTTGTACGGAATTTCCTGTAGTGTCCGTAACGGTGTAATTCCTGCTATGTGAAAATATTTTCAATTTTTGTATATACTTTGCTTTGTGTAACTACCTCCGGGGACTAGCTGTGGTACCATTATATTCAGCTAAGCATAACAGTTTTTTTGTTGCAATTTAATGAATGGCATTTGTAGTGTCCGTAACATATGTAGTGTCCGTAACACAACGTATACAAGTGTGTGATGGTCTAAAAATACAGCTTGATGACAAAATACTACTAATTTGTAATTCAAATTTGATTTGATACAGTTGCTCTTCTCAATGAATAACAAAAATTCTCTTTTCCTTGAAGGTTTTCTCCTGGATATGATATTTCGCAAACAAATAAGCTATTTTCCATGAATTTAATTTAAAAGATTTAAAAAAAATTGACTTACGAGTAATTTAATATCAATATTTTATTTCAATAATATTAGTTAGATGTAATTAAGTATCAAATTAAATGCATCATTGTGTTTTAGTTTCAATATCGAGGGTAGAAAAGAGTAGGAGCCAGTGTTACGGACACTACAGATCTGTGTTACGGACACTACAGAAGGAGTAATATCAAGGCCTGCAAGCCAAACTGTACCTCTTTTTCTGGATAACAGTGTTTTAAAATAAATGTTAACATTGTAAAAGCTGTCTATGACATCAAATATGTATGATGCATGAGAAAATACAACATTTTAATCATTTTAATTGCCTACCTACAAAATTTATAATTCACTACATTGTATTTTATGTCCACACACACATAAACACCTGGGCCGGTATTCAATTCAATACGCATAATTAAAACAATTACCAAGTAAATGGCTATGGTAAATAATTTACTTATCTCGTATTCAAATCGCATTTTAGACTTATACTTACGTAAGACAAAATCTAAGTAAAATACTTATTGATAAGCATTTTGACGTCACACGGTCAATCAAAAGTATTTGCGCAATTGATGCGTTGCAGTAAATGCGCGCTGATATAATTGTGCGCAGGTTATAATTACCGTGTTTACACATTTATCCGCCTCGAGGATTGAAGCTGGGTTGAAGCCGCGAGGGGATTAGCGAGCTTTAGATTTTGACACCGAACGACCTCGACTACGAGTGACGTCATTGTTATGCTCGTCGTTGAATCCACGTTGGGTCTCCTCTTGCTAGCGCTTTAGATTGTCACACGACGCGGTGCCAATGTTTAAATGCATGCGCAGTGATACGCAGTGATATGCGCGCGACAAGTTTTCTTTGTTACGTCATAGTTAGTCTGCACAGCTGTTCTAAGCTCAGCTGTGCAGAAAACTCCTTAATTTCGTCAAAAAAGTGAAATTAAATAGGTTAAAGTAACGTGATTGATCAAATTCATAGGTATTTGTTGTTTTCATTGCAGTCACATATATCTCCTTGAATTATATTCTCACCAGATCCTGTAGTCTGATGGCTGGCTTCGGCATTTGTGTCCAGCTCGTAGTCGTTGTGATCACTTCGAGATAAGCCTAAAATTTGCCCGACTCCCGTTGTGTCAACTCACAGACGACGAGCTAGAAGCAGGTGGCGCATGCGCAGTTACTCAAAATGACGTCACTCGTAGTAGAGGTCGTTCGGTGTCGAAAATCTAAAGCTCGCTATTGAAGCCTCTAAAGCGCGCAAATGTGATCGGATCGTGTTTACACAGCAGGAAAAAAAAGGCGGCTTCAACCCTCGAGACGGATCACAATGACGTCACAATGCGGGGATTTGACCTACGTCAGCTTCAGCTGGGGGTCCAGTAACATACGCGCGGCCTATTTATACTTTTAAGGTTGCGCTTAAAGGAAAGCTATGCGCGCATATAAGTTAATTAATTCTATTTGTATTGTATATTTCACAGTGTTAAATTGACAAATTCAAATTGTTTGTAAACTTCTCCAATACCCCAATGTGGGTGACATGAGAATAAATTGTCATTGTCATTGTCATTGTCACTGTCAGTACTACCATTTTTCTTTGGCTGCTCACGTCGGCCCACATGGCTTCAACCCTCGATGCGGATCAAATCCCGTTTACACGACATAAAGTTGCAGGGTTGAAGCCGCGAGGCGGGTTGAGACCTGCAATTCTGGTGGATTCAGGGGGGGGGGGGGGGGCTTCAACCCGGCTTCAATCCTCACTGGGATCACGTTTACACACATAAAACTGCAGGCTTCAACCCGGCTTCAACCCGGCTTCAACCCTCGATGCTGATCACTGTGTAAACACGGTAAATACTGGGTAAGAAAACCATATGCCTGCCAATCAAGGCCTCCAAATAACTGGCTTAATTCTGGTAGGGAGTTGACTTAAATATAGGGTAAAATACTTACCGGTAGCCAAAAGTTTGAATTGAGTACCAGAATTGGCTAAGTATTTTATCTAAGCCAAATACTAAGTAAAAAGCTTACCCGGTAAACTTTGTACTTAAGTATTGAATTGAATATGAGCCTAGGGCACACACCAGTACGTGTATGACTAGTGTCTCCTGAGGACTATGGAAAAATACCTTCTTTGGAGGACATCCCCTTTGAGGGGATTTACATATAAATTATGAAATATCTCATCGTCTACGTTTTTGCTCGCAATTTCTCTCAATAAATTAAGCTCACTATGATGGAGAGAGAGAGAGAAAAAAATAGACTGAGGTCGCTTTTGACTTGTTTACCGACATTTATATATATCTGAGGATTTTATAAATACTCGATTAATTGCCACCACCAACAACGATCACCGAACATCTGAGGATTATTGAATAAACGTATCAGAAATGATTATTGATTACACCATAATTTTGCATATATAGTAATCATCACTTTTTTTAAATTTAAATGCTTTGTTCCTGTTTTAAGGTTTTACAAGTACACCACTTAGTTGGTCGAAATACTCTTCATAAAGTACAGAATGTGGTCTTTTTGTGACCCCAGATTTTTCAACGCTATTTTGACGAGTTCCTAAAAATGGGTTCTAAATATACTGAATATATATCCTGCAGCACATACACGTACGATACAAAGACACCATTGGAACTTTCTTTTCCAAACATATTGTTTTTCGGTCTCACTGAGCAAATCTTGTAAGGTCCTATGAGATACATATATCTTTTCAGAGTTACTTCTAAAAATAATGAAGTACATCGTCTTTTCGTATTTTCAAAAATCTAGGGTTTTCATGCTCATGTCTAATAGGCTCACCTTGATTATGCTACATGATGTACCGTTTTATCCTCTTTTTTTTCTTCTCTTCTTCCTTTTTTTATTGTATTGTTCTTCTTTTTCCTTATTTCTAATTCTTATCCTTTTCTTTATTCTTCTTTTTCTTTTCTTAAGTAATTATTCTTTTTATTCTCTTCTTCCTTCTTTTAATCTTTCCTCATGCTTTCCTTCTAAAGTCATTTTTTAATGTCTTCTTTCATCTTCCTTATTGTCTGAATAGTTATGCTTCTTTGAATGTTTAAAAGTGAGCAAAGAAGATGGAGAAGAAGAAAAAACACTCCAATTCGGCCAGCCCTGGAAATACATAAAAAAAAGACTTATGTTTTCTGCTTGTCAGAATTTTCTGCTTCTATTGAAAGGGTGGACTTTCCCTTTAGCCCTAAAAAGGCTGGGCTATTTGAGGTCCTGATATGGCCGGGGGGGGGGGGGTATTATGCCCTCCCCCCCCCCCCCTAAGATCTCGGCCGTGAAACGGCCTATCGCCGCGAAAATGTGCACGCCTGTCAAGTGAAGTTTATAGAATACTGTGGTTAATTTAATTTTTGGCATTTTTATGGTAATTTATGCAAATAAGGTCATACAATTCACCTGTTTACCCATAAATCATATATTCTTTATATTTAAGTATTCCTTTTCACTACATGTATTCGTTAGACCATTTGTAACAATAATACGATAACAATTTTGGAAGAGCTAGGTTATTCCTTATGTTATCTCTTGTTTTGATAATTTCTTGTGTATTTCATTATTTTTTTTCTTCTTACAATTCAACTATTTTGACTCCCAAAACAAACACCTAAACTTTAAACAAGACCCAATAACCAATGTTTTATCTCTTTTTAGGAAAAAATTACATTTCCATATGTTTTGTACACAAATCACGAAAATCGATTTCGGGCTGACATGCAAAGACAAAAGGTCATGTGACTTTGTAACTGTACCCCCGATTTAAAAAAAAATTGTTTTAAAAGATGCGCAAGACTCGAAAGAAATCCGTATGCGTTCCTGAACAATCAGAAAAATCGCGGGGGGGGGGCATAATGGTTCCCGGCCTTATTAGGGTTAAGTCCTATCCAAGAGACTTGGTAATGAGGATTTGAAAAGATACTCTCTGTTGGCCTACATGTCAACAAGGGAGACTTTGACCACCTGCGGACTCTTCTTCATCTCATTCCCTGGAACTCATTTCTAGACCCTTGTAATGTTGAAGAAAGTTCTGAACTATACTTAGATCTTTTTAATGC
The DNA here is from genome assembly GCA_035222895.1 of Strongylocentrotus droebachiensis. Classification (NCBI taxonomy): domain Eukaryota; kingdom Metazoa; phylum Echinodermata; class Echinoidea; order Camarodonta; family Strongylocentrotidae; genus Strongylocentrotus; species Strongylocentrotus droebachiensis. The sequence continues at coordinate 65,008 of JAVYIG010000560.1, forward strand.
AGCAATTAAAGAATCGATTCCACAATCATCTAAGCGTAAATCCAAATGCTCACCATGGATCACAGCTGAACTCAAGAAACTTATTTCTAAGAAACACTGTCTGTTCAGAAACGCTAAAAGAACTAAAGCTTCTACTGACTGGGTTACATACAAAACTATTAGGAATCAGGTGAAAACCCTCACAAGGAAAGCTTACTGGACTTATGTTAACACGTTATTTGCACGTAAAGACAACAGGAAGAGTTTTTGGTCATTTGTACGTAGTCGTAAACAATCACTACCTCCTCCTAAATTTAAGTATAATGAAGCACAGTTTACTCAACCAGATGATATAGCTGCAGCTTTCAATTCTCATTTCTCTTCAGTTTTTTCCCCTCCTTCTACTCTACCTACTGAAGCTCCTGAGTGCACCTTGCCTATCTCTGAACTTAATCGTTTAACAGTATCTGATACAGATGTCAGCTCAGCTCTCTCCAGATTACCTGTAAATAAATCTCCTGGGCCAGACGGTATTTCACCAAATGTTCTCTCTAAAGTAGCTTCTGAAATTTCACATCCCTTGTCAATTCTGTTCAATGCATCTCTGAGTTGTGGTAAAGTTCCTTCTTCATGGAGAAAATCCCATATTACTCCTGTATTCAAGAATGGTGATAGGTCGTTGGTCTCTAACTACCGCCCAGTAGCCCTTACTTCTGTGTTATGTAAAGTTCTAGAGAAACTTGTAGTCAACTGCATACAGGAACATGTAGGGTTATACGGTCTGATGAGTAAACACCAACATGGATTCACTAAAGGTAAAAATTGTGTAACACAACTTGTAAACTTGGTACATAATTGGGCAGCCTCACTAGACAAACCACGCCCTCCACACATTGATGCAATTTTTCTTGACATGTCAAAGGCTTTTGATAGAATGCCTCACAATATCCTCCTATCCAAGTTAGCAACCCAGTACAATATTCGTGGTAACATATGGAAGTGGGTACGTTCCTTTCTATCAAATCGGCTCCAAAGAGTAATGTTCCTGGGTTCTCTCTCTTCTTGGAGTAATGTCCCTTCTGGTGTGCCCCAGGGTAGTGTAATTGGACCGCTACTTTTTAATCTATTTGTCAACAATGTTATCTCTGATGTTTCCTCCGATCTTTTTCTTTTTGCTGACGATATGTTACTGTTTCGTACAATTCGTTCACACGATGATGAAATGCAATTGCAACATGACTTAGACTCACTCCATCAATGGACAATTACAAATGGCATGTCATTCAATCCATCCAAAACGAAAGTGATGCATATAACTAGGAAGCGGAACATCCAAAATGCCGTCTATACCCTGGGTGACACACTGCTTTCTTCTGTCACTTCTTACAAATATCTTGGTATTGTAATAGGTTCAAACCTCTCTTGGAACATTCAGGTTGATGCAATTACTGCACGCGCGAGTCGTCTTCTTGGGTTTATAAGAGTTGTAGCCCGTGGTTCGTCCACCTCTGCTATATTTGCCCTCTACAAGGCCTTGGTACTGCCAATACTTGAATATGGCATCCCTGCATGGCATCCCAATACCCTAAAACAAACACAACAATTAGAAAGAATCCAACGTATAGCAACGCGCGTTGCTCTTAAACAGAGAAGAGGAGAAATGCCGTATGAAGAAAGGTTAAGGGTTCTCAACTGGTCTACCTTGTCAGCTCGTAGAGATTATCTCTTATGTTCATTTACCTTCAAATGTCTGTACTTTTGTTGTGACTGTGAAACACTAATAGAAAACACAGCCATTAGCAAGAGACGCCTCTTTACACTGTCCTTCATTCATCAGCAATCACGAACACAGGCCCTGTTCCTGTCCGCTTCCCGGAGATTTCCTCGGGTATGGGATGAATTACCGTTAGAGGTTAGGGATGCATCGGTGGTCTCCTCACTTTCATCCTTTCTACTCTCTATGAAGCGGTCCCTTCTCGATTCTAACTAATTTTCAAACTGAGAGGGGCTTCCTCACTGAGAGTGGGGGATTCCTCCTTTTCTTTAATAATCATTGTTTATCAATATCCAAGAACTTATTGAAACACTGGATTCAGAATGTTACTTGTTTAATTTTTTTTTTCTTTCTTTTTTTTCTCTTTCAATGATACAATGATTATATTAATTGAACCTGGAACAATGGTCCACATTGATAGCTTCATATCCACATTATGCCACTCTTCTTAAATGATAACACCATAGGCCCTACTCAATATTTTGTGAATGATTATCAATCCTAATGCTTATTGCACCTTTAATTTCTGCAAAAATTGTACATTATTGTGGTACATGACGTTTTATAATTTCCTTGATTGTATAGCCCAAAACAATATTTACGCTCTATTCATATGTATATTTTTGTTATATACAAGAAATTGTTGGTCAGATTTACCTTGAACAATTACACATCTCTTCTTTTTTCTTTTTAATTAGAATTTCTTTGAATGAGACACCGTTGGATCAATTGAATAATGACGATTTATGTTAATTGTGTTCTGGTTATTTTAAGTTTTAAGTTTTTTCTGCATACAAATCTTAAAGCACTCTATTCATTGCAGCTTCATATCCTCTTAATGCATTTATCGAAATTTAATTTAATCATGATTTTCTGAATGAGTGTTTGTAATTATTTTGTATACTTATATAATGTGAACCTTGCAATATATTCTATTATGTCTCGGAATGGCATGTGAGGGTATACACCTATATACACTGTACATGCTGAATGTGTTTTTATGGTCGAATAAATAATAATAATAATAATAATAAAGATATGCAGCAACAAAATATGATGGCAGAAAAAAAGCAAATGCATTAATTATATATTGCATCAAAGAATAGCATGTAAACTAGTGTATAATGTATAAAATGTAGTGTCCGTAACATCCTATAGGATTTTGTACATAAGTTATTTTACATAAGTAATTTGTACATAAGTTATTTGTTCATAAGTTATTTTGGACAACTTATGATATGAAACGAGCCTTCCTAGCAATTTGATTTGTTTTTATTTGTATACAGATGGGACTAAAGTTTGTAATTTGTCTCATTTACCAATGTTTGGTTGGCTTTTTAAAAAGTTTCAGGTTTTGAAAAAATGTCATTTATCAGATTTGACCTTGTGTTACCTCTGATGTGTATACTGCGTCTAATTTATGGACTGAAGTGAGTGTGAATTGTTTTATTTTTCACAAATGGCCTAGAAATTTCCCCAAAAAGTGCAAAATATTTGAGTGTTAAGATAAATAATGCCTGAAAATTCCATTTCAGTAGCTTTGTGTAGTGTCCGTAACACCTACCACCCCTGTTGTGTTGTTGTTCATAAAATGATAACCAAGATAGTTTCCTCCAGGATATTGCAGGGTATTAACCCTAGGGTATGGATGAACAATTTGGGGTTGATGAAACTGCTCTATTGCATACTTTATTTTTGGACCCAAGTGCAATTGGTTTTGCACCCTGATTGTGGCTATACCGAAAACAAATTGTAAAATATTCCTAGCAGGTATTTCTTTATATGATATTGATAATTATGGTCATTTTACCGAGTAATGATATCCTTTTAAGTCAAGTTTAATTATAATGGTAACAGCAAGAGCTAAGATAGAAAGGAAAAATAACACGGCAGAAAATGACGTTCATTGTATAATCATAGGTCGTCAAAAAAGGGGGGAAATAATGGCTGGAATGGATTAAAGATTGTAGACAAACCTTCGTATCTAATGAGGAATGCCATTGATCGAGACACCCCTAGTTTCCCAGACTGTGTAAGTGTGATGGTTATTTCGTTGAATGTAGTATCGTCCTCACTCGGGGGCACTAATAAGACTACAATATTTCTCAATCGGTTGTGAATTTCCTTTAGAGAGAGCAGCTAAAGGACAAGAAAATTAAGGTAGAATTAGAGTATAAAGAAACAAATGACTTTTTTTAACGGAAAGAAACCCCGAAAAGTCACGAGAAAAGAGGTTTCGTATCCAAGTTTGCGATTTCATGTTATTATTTATTTCTTCATACTCTTTATCCGTTAGCCCAAAAGAAAGCGGCTTTACTAAATAGAGGGGCAATAGCGCGGTGCAGCTCGGCGCACTGGCCGAAATTGGGCATAATTGTTTGTATGGCATCTTAAAGTATGTTGTATCAGGGGAAATTCTTAATTCTAAGTGTCCTACTCTTTTTTTTCTCTGGATTATAGGGTTTCAGATATTCAATAAAGATTAACAGCATTCAAAGGAAGATATCTAAAAGGTGCGAAAATTAAAAAGGTTGTTAATTGGAACCTCCCCAACACTACTCAATTTGTTTATTCTTCTTATGTTATTGAGACAAACATGTTTAAAACATTGCAGACTTGCCCGGTCCGTCCGCCCGAACAATTAACCCTCAGGGCAAAGGGCAAAAGGCAACGAACATTTTGTTCAGGGCAATCACTGCAGATATTTTCAAACAGGGAAATAACACCCTTGGAGAATTGCAGGCTTATATGAAAATAATAATACCTCTGGCATTTTTACCTCCAACATTTTTACATCGAAATTCTCCCCTATCACCCCCTCCCCCCGCCCCCCCCCCCCCCTGAGAATTATCAATTGACAATATTGGCCCCTACTACAGGCAACACAGTGGTTATTATTTCATTATTATCATTAAACTGTATACTAGAGTTTATGGAAGGCTGAAATGTGGAAAATCTTTCCGAGGGAGACCTGTTTCTCCCACTGATACAACACACTTGGAGACACCATCCAAAACAATGAATTGCTAATTTCAGCCAGCTCGCTTAGCCGTAATTTATATGCTGCGCCAGAACCCTACTGTTAAACAAAAGCATAAAAACCGAGTAAAGAAGATTGAGGTTGGTTCTATACATTCTACCTGTACATAAACCTGATTTAAGTTTATTGTGGTACTGTAATGGGACCTAACCTAACACTTATATTAAACCAACCCTAACGTTTACCGTAAATATAACCTAAAACCATACTGCAACCCTAACTCAAAACTCTAACTTTTTCTTTTTTCACGAATTAAAACAAGAGCAAATGTCGCATTACTAAAAGTCAAAATATCAAGCAAGCAGATTATTAACAATAAAACAAAAGCGATCCTGATAATTAGCTAGTATTAATAAAAGCCGAACCATTTGAAAAACACAAATTTTAGTGAAAGTTTGAGAGGTATCCGATTAACAAAAGGAAAGTTATGATTTTGTGGATTAATGTCATCAGTGATACACCAATTGGCAACACTCTGACGTATCTTGCGTGGTTCTCTCCTATTCGCTTCGTACACAAAATTGCATAATCTTTTATTTTCTTACTGAATTATAACGGAGTAGATTTGTTTCATACATGAAGTGTATAGAAACATGATTGCAATAATTGTATTAAGGGTGCACATATGTTTACAATTGTATGTAAGAAAAATAGAAAGTTCTGATTTTTGTTTTTGATACGGAGCAAATGAGAATTGATCTCGCAAGATACGTCACTTAGTTGCCAATCGGTGTACGATCGATATTCATAACTTGATTTTAATTGGATTTTGCTCAACTTTCACTGATCTGCTTTTTTCCATTTTTCTGCTTCCATTAAATTCAACTTCATACCAGGATGGACTTCCTCTTTAAGGACAAAACTGATTTTCGTACCTTAGTTTCTGCTATCTTCCCCTTGCAATCACGCGCCACTGTGACGTCACCTGAATGAGATATGATGCTAAATGGGACCGGACGATGGGCCTTGCGGTACGCCTGATGCTTCTCCTCGTGTACAACTTCCTATTTCAAAGCAGAAAAGACCAACAATTGAGTAAAACATGGGCCTCATGAATCGGAAAGTTTCTCGAGTTCTCATGGAAATTTGTCTTGACAGTATCGGGGTCTATCCCGAGGTTCACTAAACAACACTATTTTCACAATTATTATCATGATTCCATTTAATTTTATATGGAATTTCTCAGATAGCATTTCGGAAAAAAACCGAAGGCTGCTGATGGATGATTCTCGAAGATATTAGACCCCGTTCTCACTCATTCCTAGACCGATTCAGGCTAGATCGGTCTAACTGCGAGTGTGAACAGACAATCGATCCAGGAAGCGATATTCTGGACCGATGCAGAAAATCACCTCGCGATGCGGTCTTCTGGACCGGTTCGCTTCCTAAATCGTCCCCAGACCGATCTAGCGTGCAGTGTGAACATAAACCGTGCCGGGAAGCGATCTTCAACCGGAAGTGAGTGTGTGTTGGCGGGAAAGTAATGAAAGAGAGAAAGATTACCGAACAAGAATAAAAACAGAGAATTTTATAGGGAAAGATAGAGAGAAAATGATAGGAATTATAAAAACAAAGAATAACAAGAGAAGGTGAAAGGAAGAAGAAACGAAAAATAACATAAGGAAAGACAGAAACAGAAAGTGATAGAATGATGAAAACAAAGAATAACATGAGAGAAGGTGATAGAAGGAAGAAACAAAGGATAGCGTAAGGAAAGATAGGAAGAGAAAATAATTAAATAATAAAAACAAAGAATAACATAAGAGAAGGTGATAGAAGGAAGAACCAAAGTCTAACATAAGGAAAGACAGAAAGAGAAAGTGATAGAATGATAAAAACAAAGAATAACATAAGAGAATGTGATAGAAGGAAAACAAATTAACATAATGAAAAACAGAAAGAGAAAATGATAAAGAATATATAATGGAAGGATAGCAGAGAAGATTAAAGATGGAAAAACAAAGAATAACATAAGAAAGAAGAAAGGAAAATTGATAGAATGATAACAACAAACCATAACATAAGAGATGAGAGAAGGGAAAAAATATTAATATTAGGAAATACAGAAAGAGAAAGTGATAAAGCATAGACAATTCAAAGATAGAAAAGAAGATGAAAGATGGAAAAGCAAAGAATAAAATTTTAAAAAATAAAAAGAAGGTGATAGAATAATAACAAAATAACAAAATATAGCGGAAGATGAGGCACTCTATTAGTTTTAAATTCCGTGCGAAACATTTGACCCGCTGACCTTTGCTACCCCCAGCAACGGGAGCGGTGTAGCTCGTTCGCGCTATACCATAGCAACAAGAGCGGTCCAGCTCGTGAGTGTTAACATGAAACAAAGCGAACCTCTGGTCTAGCCTAGATCGATCTAGAAATTAGTGAAAACGGGGTCTAATTCCGTCCTTTATCCTGGTACTATCCGAGAAAATTCAGCTTGTTTACCAGCATTGTAGGGCTTTGACATACAGGCCATGCTCGGAGTATAGTTTTAATGAAATTATGTCTAAATACATTTTTTAATGGCGTACAGCAATTTAATTCACACTTTTAAAGGCCTTGCAAATAGTAACACCAGAAAGTCGGATTTCGAACAACGACCCTATAATCTTACGGAAAGTTGAAGTAGTTGACAGTCTAACAGGAATGTAAATCCACAATTTACTAATAGAACACGTTAACAGTACTAACCGCATCCATGCCAGGAACATCGGCATGCACATGAAGATGAACTTCAATCTCTTTGCCTCTTTCTACGGTTTCTGGGATGTATGGAGTGCACATAAGTTGGTGTCGGATCACCTGCTGTTCAAGAGGAATAAGAACCCACCAGTCAGCACCGTGACCAATGTACAGCTCAAGATGTCCCTTGTACACTCTGCAGTATGGTAGTTCGTCCGGTGAGCTGGATGATCTCATTCTTGATGTTCTTGGTAGATCTATTGCCAGTGGGTAACAAAACAAAATGATTTTGTTTTAAGATGTGTTATTCCCCCAATGGAGCCAATTTGTCCATTAAACTGTTGTCCTGAATGTGGTGACACCATATATTTGTATCAGTGATGGTGTCCTTGTGGATAATAATTACTTCAAATGGTTATAAGTTTGATAATCCTTCCTAAAAGCATCAATTCTCCCCTTTCACCCGTTTCCCTTTATGGAAAATTTCAACAGAAAAATGGGAGTTATAAACAATTATTGTTCCTCATGACGTTAAGGCACTGTGATGACTATGGTACCAAGAACTGGAACTTCTAACCCGAAATTATATAGCATATAGTCTATTTTGCGTTCTATTATCTGCAGTAAAAACGTAGAACATAACAGGCCATAGTATACTGAGAATGTGTTCATTATTGTTTTATTTTGCTTTTCTATTTTACCCGACTGCTAGGAAAGCAGTATACTTTTTTTTTAAACAAGGAGAACAAACATTCTTAGTTTTCTAAGGTCCACTTGGTAATTAATGACTTACGAAAGGGCACTAGCACATCGACTAATTCGAACTAATGTCTACAACTTAGCCATATCGCAACTCCTCAGTGTTGTCCCGAAAAGGCTTTGCCTGGTTTGCTGAAAATATATATCAGGGCATAAATTTTCGTTTACTCCAGCATCTGACCAGATAGACTTACTGTTAACTGAATCCCATACATGGGAAACGATGTCTGGTTTCACTCGATCAGGGTTGATGGCCAAGGTAGAGTGCGGTATCTTTATCTTAACAGGTTGGTGGAAGATCATGTTTGGAGGATCACATCTGATCCCGTAGCAGGCCACTGATTCATCATCTTGGATGTCAACAGGGGGAGCGTCTCTTAAGAGTGTCAGGGTGATCTTGCACGGGTCATTCTGACGAACAGCCTCAGCAGGAATAAACAATGATACGCCATGGTCTTCTAGTTCGATGTCCTTACTTGTATTTCTTTCAACAGAGACAGAGACAATGGCAGGTGTTGATGGTTCATCTGTTATTTATTTCAAACAAAAGTAATTGACAAAATAATAAGAACATATATATCAATAACAAATATCGGGACAACATATCGAGACAATTATGGGACTGAAAACATATTAATATAGTTTCATTTCGATATTGTCCGTAACATTTATTTTATTTTATTACCATTTGAAAAGGTAATGTTAATTACCCAAACTCTGATAATCAATACTGGTTTCTAATATTTTAATGAGGGCAAATGCCAAACCAATGTTTTTATCCATAGCACTTCTTTATCTATATGTATCTGTTTTTCCTATTTCTTTCATTTTGGGCACATTCCCCGTTTTTAACACCTCTCGTATTTGGTCCATTGATGTTAGCCTAAGAGGTGGTTCTACAAACATAAATCAGAATGTAGAGTTCGTAAGGGATAAGTGGGTAAGTTTTGTGTGCGATTAAGTAAAATACCCAGACAATGGATCATAAAATCCCTTGTTCTTCGTGATAGAATACCTGAAATGCCATGTTTAATCATCGCTAGTCATTAATCAGTGACTTAATGATTGAGAAGAAAAAAATATCAGAATCACTCAATTAGCTATTATAATACTGAGAAAAACTGTTTGTGTTTGAAGGATGTTCTTACCTCGGAAAGACTGGATCTCCTCTAAAGAAGATAATCTGAAATTAACCATACGTAAACAAATTATTTTATGGGCTGAGATAACATGGATTTGTTTCAACTCATATGTAACATCATACATGATATTAGCAAAAGAGGTTCTACCTTTGCAATTGGTAATGCCGTAAATACAATACAAACAAATATCAAACTTTCAACGAACTAAAGTTAGATAATATCAGGCGCGTACGCAGAGGGGGGGGGGGGGGGGGGGGGGGGGGGGGGGGGGGGGGGGGTTAACCCCCTCAATTTTTTTTAATAACAAAAAGAAATTGTGCTGAAGCAGGCAAAAGAAGGAGGCAACAAAAAAAATGTTCCTTCCCCCCCCCCCCCCCCCCAAGCCACTGAAGGAAATATCTGACGACGTAATTTCCAATTTCCGGGGCAAAAAAAAAAGTGCTTCCCCCCCCCCCGCTTATTCGGAGCGATTTTCACATTTTAAACACCCCCCCCCCCCCCCCCCCCCTCGAAAAAAATCCTGCGTACGCTACCGGATATTATCTTCTAAACGAATTCGGTAGAAAATGTATACTGTCTATCTGAGTAGAAAAGTAGAAGGAAAACAATTAGTCGACGCAGCAGGCCTGACTTATTCCTATTTATTTATTTATTCATTCCGTTTTATTTAAACAGGGTAGCCCCGTCAGTAATCAAAGCACTGTTTACCAGGGGGCCCTGACTTATAGCCCTGAACATATTAATTGTCACAGTTGTCGCATAATGTTCAATTTTATTGTCCGAACAACACATATACTATTATGATCAACTGTCTCTCTAGTTACCTAGTCTCAAAATAGCAAAATGGAAACACGCATTTCCTTGTCTTGCAAGTGTCATGGCTGATCTATTTCTTAGACCTGAACAAAAAATCACCTGGACAAAATCATTTCTTTGATCGCTTCGTCCTTGGCATACTGGATTGGTAGGTTGCCTGTATCATCCTTCACATCTAACCTGGCTCCATTCTCTAGGAGATAAAATACTAAGGCCTTCTCAGGAGACAGTTCGCCCTTATAATTCTCATCAGAGATCTGAAACATACAAACGTATATAATTATTTTTTATTATAACAGTGTCGTCCATCAATAGGATGAGCACGATACGCATAGTTTAATTCTGCCTCTTGGAATCACAGCTGCTGCAGTGGAAATCCTTTTTTTTTTCGTTGTAAACATCCCAACACACACAAACTTGTTTCTTGGATTCACAAATAACCTAGAGGAGCGGTATATGTCAGTGACACCGCCATATAACGACTCAATGTAGACTCCAGAACTGACCAAAATTTTGCCGTAATGCTAATTTGATTTTCAGACTCTCGTCGGTCTGGTGTCGGTCTCGTTTGGGTTACTGGGGTATGACTCACCTTTCTTAGTGAGTCGGTTTCTTGAACAATTTTCACGCTCTTATAGCAGAGTTTAATGGCCTTATGCAGACACGTCTGGCCGTCAGTTGACTGGACATTGAGATCAGCTCCCTCAGAAACTAACTTCTCAATAATGGATGTGTGACCGTGATGTATGGCAAGATGGATATCAGTTGAATCATTCTGGGCGAGCAGGATATAAGAATATACGCAGCATGAAAACTAGAGATTTGATTTTTGTTATGCTAGGAATGCCAAATTTCTGTGAACACAAGTACTGCCATGTGATTAAATACATCCCATAATTCGGATACGTTTTAAGCAACTTGTCTATAAAGTACATACAAAACAGCATTTACAAAATCGACTTTGTCAAATCTGAAAAAATAATGATAGGTAGCCTATGCCTAATATTCACTTAATTGAATTAAATTGAATGCATGTTTTAAATACATCATGGTAGATGATTTCGATATAAAGTGCGTTTACATTTTTTACCTTGGAATTTGAACGGTCGATGAATAGATCAGCGATGCGTTGGTACCCGAGGAACGAAGACAATTGAGAAGGTGTGTGTCCTTGAATGTATCCTGTGCCAGAACGTGCTCCTCCTGCCAAAAGGACTTTAATTACATTAATGCAACCGTTCTGAACAGCATAGTGTAAAGGCGTCTTACCATCATTATCTTCCTTATTCACCCCAGCTCCTTGGCCAATGAGATAGTTGGTGACTTCAAGATTGCCATTCTGAGAAGCAAGGTGTAATGCAGTCTTACCACAATTTTCTCCCACATTCACCTTAGCTCCTCGACTGATAAGATATTTAGTGACATCAAGATGACCATTGTGGGCAGCAATGTGTAATGCAGTCACACCATCAGTATTACCTATATTCACCTCAGCTCCTACACTGACCAGATACTTGGTAACATCAGGACGACCCTCTCGAGCTGCACTGTGTAATGTAGTACAACCGTCTTTACTTCCCTTATTAACTTCAGCTCCTAGACTGATCATATATTGTATAACATCAAGATGATCCATGATTGCGGCAAGGTGTAATGCAGTCTTACCGTCATTGTCTCCCTCATTCACTTCAGCTCCTTGACTGATCAGATATTTGGTGATATCAAGATAACCATTCTCAGCAGCAATGTGTAATGCAGTCATACCGTCTTTACTTCCCTTATTCACTACAGCTCCTTGACTGAGGAGATATTTGGTGACATCAAGGTGGCCGTTAACAGCAGCACTGTGTAATGCAATCCAACCGTCATTATCCCCCTTATTCACCTTAGCTCCTTGACTGATGAGATATTTGGTGACATCGAGATGACCATTATGATCAGCACTGCGGAATGCAGCCCGATCTTCATTATCTCCTTTATTTACCTCAGCTCCTTGACTGATGAGATATTTGGTTATATCAAGGTGACCTTCCTTAGCAGCATTGTGTAATGCAGTCCGACCTTTAGTATCCCCCCTATTCACCTCAGCTCCTTGACTGATGAGACATTTGATGACATCAAGGTGACCTTCCTGAGCAGCACCGTGTAAATGCATTCCAACCGTCATTATCTCCCCTATTAACCTCAGCTCCTTGACTAATGAGATATTGAGTGACATCAAGATGACCTTTATGAGCAGCACTGCGGAATGCAGTCCGACCTTCATTATCTTCCTTATTTACCTCAGCTCCTTGACCGATGAGATATTTGGTTATATCAAGGTGACCATTTAAAGCAGCACTGCGGAATGCAGTCCGACCTTCATTGTCTTCCTTATTCACCTCAGCTCCTTGACCGATGAGATATTTGGTGAGATCAAGATGACCTTCCTGAGCAGCACTCTGTAATGCAGTCCAACCGTCATGTTCTCCCTTATTTAACTCAGCTCCTTGACTGATGAGATATTTGGTGACATCAAGGTGGCCATTGAAAGCAGCATTGTGTATTGCAGTCCGACCTTCATTATCTCCCTTATTTACGTCAGCTCCTTGACTGCAGAGATATTTGGTGACATCAAGGTGACCTTCCTGGGCTACACAGTGTAATGCATTCCAACCGTCATTATCTCCCCTATTAACCTCAGCTCCTTGACTAATGAGATATTTGGTGACAGCAAGGTAGCCATTAAAAGCAGCATTGTGTACTGCAGTCGAACCGTAATTATCTCCCTTATTTACCTCAGCTCCTTGACTGATGAGATATTTGGTGACATCAAGATGACCATTCTGAGCAGCGCTTTGTAAAGCCGTCGCAACCTTATTATCTCCTTTATTCACCTCAGCTCCTTGACTGATGAGATATTTGGTGACATCAAGATGACCATTGTGAGCAGCGCTTTGTAAAGCCGTCGCAACCTTATTATCTCCTTTATTCACCTCAGCTCCTTGGCCGGTGAGATATTTGGTGACATCAAGAAGACCCCCCTGAGCAGCTCTTTGTAATGCCGTCGCAACCTTATTATCTCCTTTATTCACCTCAGCTCCTTGGCCGGTGAGATATTTGGTGACTTGAAGATTGCCATTTTGAGAAGCAAGGTGTAATGCAGTCTTACCACAATTTTCTCCCACATTCACCTTAGCTCCTCGACTGATGAGATATTTAGTGACATCAAGATGACCATTGTGGGCAGCAATGTGTAATGCAGTCACACCATCAGTATTACATATATTCACCTCAGCTCCTACACTGACCAGATACTTGGTAACATCAGGACGACCCTCTCGAGCTGCACTGTGTAATGCAGTACAACCGTCTTTACTTCCCTTATTAACTTCAGCTCCTAGCCTGATCAGATATTTTATAACATCAAGATGATCCATGATTGCGGCAAGGTGTAATGCAGTATTACCGTCATTGTCTCCCTCATTCACTTCAGCTCCTTGACTGATCAGATATTTGGTGATATCAAGATGACCATTATGAGCAGCACTGCGGAATGCAGCCCGACCTTCATTATCTCTCTTCTTTACCTCAGCTCCTTGACTGCTGAGATATTTGGTGACATCAAGATGACCATTATAAGCAGCAATTTGTAATGCAGTATCACCATCATTATCTACCTTATCTACCTCAGCCCCTCGACTGATGAGATATTTAGTGATTTCAAGATGATCATTCTGAGCAGCTCCGTGTAATGCATTCCAACCGTCATTATCTCCTTTATTCAGCTCAGCTCCTTGACTGATGAGATATTTGGTGATATCAATGTGGCCATTGAAAGCAGCATTGTGTATTGCAGTCCGACCTTCATTATCTCCCTTATTTACCTCAGCTCCTTGACTGATGAGATATTTGGTGACATCAAGATGACCTTCCTGAGCAGCTCTTTGTAATGCCGTCGCACCTTTATTATCTCCTTTATTCACCTCAGCTCCTTGACTGATGAGATATTTGGTGATTTCAAGATGATCATTCTGAGCAGCTCTTTGTAATGCCGTCGAACCTTTATTATCTCCTTTATTTACCTCAGCTCCTTGACTAATGAGATATTTGGTGATTTTAAGGTGACCTGTAAGAGCAGCACTTTGTAATGCTGTCGTGCCTTTATTATCTCCCTTATTCACCTCAGCTCCATGTTTAATTAAATAATTGATGACTTTCTCCTGACCATATAGGACCGCCGTGTGTAAGGGTGTGCTTCCACCTTTGTCTGTGTGGTTAATGTTAGAACCCCTTTTTAGCAGTTGTTTGACGATTTTGATTTCACCCCTCAATGTTGCCTCATGAAGCTGCTGATTAATGTCCTCCATACTTGAAGAAGCACCGGTTTGCCAGACATCAAAATCTAGCACAGGTCCTTGTAATCATCTACTTCTACCATTACGTTCGACTTTGAAACAAAAATTTTACCATACATAATCTAAATCTTTTGTAGCTGATAGTCCTGTTGCATTTCGCACGTTAAGAACACAAGTTTACACTCAACTGTTTTTTGTTTTCCCCTTCAAACTCATAATCGCAATGTGCAATTATTATTTTTGCTGTTTTCAATAGGTTCCAAAGTCCTGTGGAGTGAACTAAATCGTAAAACAAATATTCAACGTAATTAAAATATTTGTCATTCCTATTCCAGTGTTAGGCTTCTCTTCTTTCCTTTTTTCTTCTTTTTCATCATCAATCAGCAGCCATCAACATTTCAATAGATATAGAGCATACATTTGCCGTCTAATGAGGCCTATCTCACCACAACATAATTAAAATACTATAAAATGTACCGTACGTGGTGGGCGCTGATCCCTATCCTTTGATAATTGTATTACTCATGAACAAGGCAAATATTAACGCTGATTATGACACGAACTTTGTTATTGATAATGGTAATGACAACGATGTAATGTACAGCAAAAAAGGTGCTCTCCCCCCTCCCCCTTCACCCCCCCCCCCCCCCCCCCCCACTGAGCGAATTATCGGCCGGCGTGATTATAAAATATTCGGGGCAAAAGAAGAAAAACTGCTCCTTACCCCCACCCCCCCCCCCCCCCGCACGCCTATTCACCGGCTGGGTATTTCGCCGCTAAATATTTTCTCACGAATTGGGCCCCCTCTTTGGCCCCCTCCCCTGCCGCCGGTTGGATCCGCCCCTGTGTACATTAGTCCTGACTTGCTTGATATAGAATTGTTGGTCATTGCCCCGTCTTGTTCGTGTTTACTTCGGTGGGATGTAATCCTTGCCTCGATTAAAGTATAAATGCATATAATGCACACAGTATAACAGACAAGTCTGAAAATTCAATTCCCGCTTAAATTACGAATTGTAATCTCAGTAAAGGGTTACTGTACTTAAGTATCTATGATTCCACCGTTGGAGGAATATATGTACATTGTTTGGAAAGAGTCTTTTTTTAGATCAATTAAGATTTGTCATGATTGGATGTGGTTGCATGCATAATTTCGTCATGATAACCGCAAATGAGCCATTACAACACTGTTGTTCAGACCTTGCAAGTTAATTTCTTTTGGCATTCCCCTTGATTATGTGGCGCCCGTTTTTTGGCATCGCTTCAATGTTCAAATACTGATACTTCAGATACACTCCATGAATTATATCCTCTTTGATATTAAGTTTGGAATACGAATGAATTCACGAAGTAAATGAGATTTCATGACTTATCTCTCTACAACTGTACATTACTATAGTCAAAGGAGTTATTGAACTCTATCATTTCGAGAAAAGAAATGTCGTTATAAGTGGAATGAAATGCAGAGAGGGATGAATGAAACACCGGGTGCTTTTTCTTTCTATATGCTCAACCAAAGGCATACATAACATTGGAAATGAGAACAGTTGAGAGATAAAAAGCCGAATTTGTCAAAGGAGATTTTACAATGTCTGGCTATGGTATGATAAGTAACATTTTTGTCTTTTATCCAACGTAACCCCATTCAAATATTAGAAAAAATTGGAACAGGTTACAGCCATTATGATTATGACATGATATAACGTGTGACAGTAACCGAGATAAAGTTTATAATATCATAGGTCCGTTTTCTCAATCAATACGTGTGTCTGTGTGTGTTTGTGCATGTGTGTGCGTTTATGAGGGGGTCTATCGCTCTTAAGCTTTATGTTGATATATAATTCATCTATTCAATTTTTCAGCTTCCGAGGATCTTTAAAAAAATATAATTAATGAAGAACCTCTATACAGTTAGATACAAGTATAAACTGCTTATTCTGCAGGGATTTGGCATTGACGCAGGGAATTGACAAAAGCCAGATACCCCCCCCCCCCCCTCCTGCCGATTGTGGGTGGCGTTTCCAAATCGTTTTGTATACAAGCCTTTTGATTAAATGAATGATAAAAATGAAAACTAAAAATTAAAAAAATGGGATGTTTTCGTAGCTCGTGCAATTTCTTTTACTCTCTAAGAGTTCCTGCGTTCAACAAAGCCTAGGACAGATATGAGAGTATAAATTGGGACATTTGTATCCTATCAAAATAAATTTAAATAGCGTAGGACCTTTGATTGCAATGGAAATGTTTACCATTATGCTTAAAAACAACCATTAGAGACTGCAAAAATCCCATCCCAAACTCAAGTACCTGATATAGTGGTGGTAGTCGTACCAGCGGCTGCCTGAAATGCATTTGGGAGCCAGAGTCCTTTTCAATACAAAATGTCACCCTCACCTTATCACCCCCTCCTACCCGCTACTCACATATAATCACACACACATAATTATAAACATGCACACACATTCCGGCACCTTAAACACATTCCATACGCACTTATACAAATAACAGATCGTTTTGGATGTCATTGAGTGAATGATATATATATATGACAAATGTTTCATATCTTCGATTTTCTTTCAAACCATCCATTATCAACGCACTTAATACTAAATAACTACATGTATTTCCATAGTTGCATTCAATATGAAAGACATATAACATGTCCATTCTTTTTGTTTATTTCCTCAGCAATAAACTCTTTGAAATCAACTACATAGCTGTAAAATATCCTCGTACATGGTTGTTGTCTCAACACATCTTCATTTCATATAATTTGGCACTACACATGCAAATAGTGTACTTATGATCTTACAGGTTTTACTTCTTATGAATTGATCACTTTTCCTTAGGTGTTATATGTGTGAATGTACGAAATGTCAACAACAAAATCTTTTTTTCTTCGAAAATGAAATTGGGTATTTTATACCTGACGTTTGACATGTACATTATTATAATCACAACTACGCACTTATTTACATCAGTATATTCAAAGCAAATCGGAAACATTCATGTGAATAATAAAGATTATTGTAAAAGTTCACTTAGCAATATTTACATACATATATGTTTTTATATCTCGTGTTTTATTTTAAAATAACCAAATCAAGGTTCTACTATTGAGAAAGTATGGATGTTGGCACAACTTTTCTTGAAATATGATAGTCTGTGATACGTAGTTTCAATGCTATTGGAAGAAATCATAACTACAATACAGTGCATCCCAGAAAAAACGAAACCGAGAATTATCGATGTTTTATCATAACTTAATCACAATTATAATTGATAAATGACACATTAAGTTATTAAAGAACATCGATAATTCTCGGTTTCATTTTTTCTGGGACGCACTTTATAATCTTAGCCCCAAATCTATGATCCTGTTGTTAATTTACCTGGACAAGACCTTTCTATTCTAATATGTAAAAACAAACGACATGTCAATTATATTGTTGAAACTGCAGATCTCAGGTGTTGCTTTCTTGTGGGGCCATCCTGAATAAAAATAAGACCTTTATTAAAAGGTAATACAATTTTTTTTGAAATTTTGAAAATTGGCTGGAAGTGATTCTTCACAATTTTGACATATTTGGATGCCCCTGTGGATGTATTATAAGCCCCTTAAAATTCAGCCCCTAAAACACTTTGGCTTTCGAGAAATATTGAATATAAAAATTGACCGGTGCTCCCGGTAAATTTTGATAAATTTTGATAAATTTCAAATACCGCCTACGGCCGTACGATGGTAGCTGCGACCATGAAAATCTCAGAATATGTAATTATGATATATAATTTCAAAACTGGAATAGCTAATCGGTCGATTTTAGTCGATATATATTGTTCTATAGCTTAAATAATATCTTGACCTTGAGCGGAAGCTATACAACATAAAGTGTGTATTATTTACAATGTCTTAACTTTAGACTCGATTTCAACCGTGACAACGATCACTGAATATTGTAGGATCGCATATGCTTCCAATATGTTCATTTGAACCAAATTCATGACCCCCATACCAAAACTTTGTTATTACCTTTAATGCACCTTGGAATAACCTTTTTTGAACCAGTAAATGCAACAGTTAACATACAGTAAATACGTAGTTGGCTGGTAGAGATATAGATTGCTGTTTCCAAAGAATCATTAAACATGTATTCGTGTTATTTCATATCTCACAACCTTACTGTTTTCAAAACTGTGGAGACTTTTTTCTGCAACATTCCCTAAAAAAAGGGGCGTTGCATTTCACAGAACTGCAGCATAACGATGTATTGTTATTAAGAAACACTAATAAAACATGACACGTAAAGTGAAGCTTTCTACTAAACGTAGCCTTATCATATCAACAGAGAAAATGTAAACATAGATATTATAAAAATGCTTAAACGTCTTCACGAAATATAAAGATAATTTGATAGTTTAATTTAAACAGGATTTTAACCACAAATAAAGAAATTTAATAATGTTTTTTCTTTATAATATGTTACCTTATGACAAAATAACTTTACAATTCACAATGAAACTGCATCATCCTGTAGTATGTTCAAATGGGAAAATAATTACAATGTATATACAGTACAGAATATGCCTCTGAATGTTGCAATAAATCTTCATGAATCATAAATATTTTTGATCGATGCACCGTTAAGGAGATACAAAATTTGGCCAGGAGAAAAATGGCATGAAAAAATTGTAAAACGTATTGATTTCAAATATACACGTTTTGCGCTATATAAAAGTAAAACATTACAAAATGTTACGAGTGTTTTGGTAGGTACAAGGTATTGGTTATATTTACAGAACTTAATAGGGATTGAACCCCCAAAAGAAAGAAAAATTCACTTGATATTCAAATGCAGAAACATCAAGATGGAATATGTGGCTTCTGAATTTTCGATACCGGTCATTCAAGATTCAAGATTTATTTAATCATAACCATCAAAATATTAAAAAAACATCAATACAACATAAGTATGGAATATGGAAAGGACCAGCACAAACGCAAATTCTTGTGAGAATGGCCTTTGTAAAATAAAAAAAAACACCAAGTCAAGTCAACTCAATCAATAAACAGAAAGTAAATTACATAAAGAAATATATAGACACAATATTTACAGGCACATACACAGTCAAAAATAACAATCCTAAGTAATCACAAAATTCGATGAATTATATAATAAATGACTACGACAAAGATTTTTAAACGTAGAAAAAGTTGAACTTGATCAAATTTGTTCATCCAATGGACTACAAAGTTTTATCCCAGCATAAGATAACAATATCAAACACGATGTCAATTTTACATAGGTACATGTAAATGAAACTGTTGTCTTTGAGGTGCACACGAATGTCGATATTTACAGGTTATAATCTTCACAACAAATAAAGAAGATACGTAAGAGGGCAATCCGGTGCCATTTCATCAAAATTCGGCGCCTTCTCGCTTGAAGCTGGCGTCATCACATAAACAATTGGCCTATCTTCAAGTGGACACGTGTTTGTTCATTGTACATATACATATCTAAGCGCTCAATAAGAAAATCGGTATTATGAAAGGTCAGTTATATATGTGTATGATTATTGTAGCAACAGAACTTAAACAGTATTCATATAACTGAACAATAAAACAATACATTACAATTTCATTTTCATATGGAAATGATAGGGATAGCATTGCAACATTATTGATGATACAAAGGAAATATATTCTGTAATTATTATATATTAACAGCGGAACAATTACCCCCCCCCCCCCCCGGAAAATCTCACCCCCCCCCCCCCCCCCCCCCCCCCCCCCCCCGAGGACAATAACTCGCGAAAAAAAATCATTTATTAAATTCAATTCATTATCAGGGTGGACTTCCCCTTTAATGAACAGGGGATGGATAATTCTCAGAGGGGGGATGGCAATTGTCCAATGGGGCTATTTTCAGAGGTGGGGGTAATTTCCTCGGGGGGGGGGGGGGGTAATAGTCCACGGGGGGGGGGGGTAATTGTCCTCCGGGGTAGTTGTCCTTGGTTGTCCTGGAGGTTGGGGTAATTGTCCAAGGGGGGGGGGAGGTGGTAATTTTCCTCGGGATGGTTGTCCTTGGTTGTCTTTGGGGAGGACATTGTCATAGATGGCTATTTTAAGGGGTGGGGGTAATTGACCTCGGAGGTTAATTGTCCACGGGGGGGGGGGGGGGGGGGGTTGTCAGCGGGGCGTAATTGTCCTAGGTGGGCTAGTGATAACGCATATATTTATTTAAGTTATTACCTAATCTACACGATCGGGGGGGGGGTAGTATTCTGGGGGTTAATTTTCAGGGGGTTATTGTTCTGATACGGATCATTGTAGAAAGAGAACTGAACATATATTCGTACAACAAAGAACATATATTCCGCATTTATTATCATATGCGTATGATTATTGTAGCAACAGTACGGCAAAAGTTTTAAAACAGCCTTGCAATAAAGAAAATGTGTTATTAAATCATTTAGCTATCTTATGTACATTGTTGTTGTAATAACGTATATATTAATTTAAGTTATTACCTAATGTACACAATCATTGTAGTAAAATTAAAAAACTGTCCTCATAAAAACTTTTCAATGAAGAAAATATGTTCTGTAAGTAATGTATTATGTATATGACCATAGTAGCAATACAAATGAAACACTGGTCAAACAGCCGCATTGTTAAGACAATTTGGTTTGTAATAATTGTCTTATTAACGTGACTATTCTAGCAATACAAATGAATCACTAGTTATCTATCATTATATTAAAGAAAATTTGGTCTGTAATTATTGTCTTATTTACATGATTATTCTAACAATACAATTTTACCACTTAAAACCGCCTTATGATAAACCATATATTTGTTGGTTATATTGTCATTGTAGCCATAGAACTGAAACAATATTTTACAACTAGGAAAATATCTTTTGTAATCATTATCATATGTATATGATTATTGTTGCAACCGAACAGCAAAAGTTCTCAAACCACTTGCAATAAAAAAAAA
This sequence comes from Strongylocentrotus droebachiensis, assembly GCA_035222895.1. NCBI lineage: Eukaryota > Metazoa > Echinodermata > Echinoidea > Camarodonta > Strongylocentrotidae > Strongylocentrotus > Strongylocentrotus droebachiensis. The sequence goes on from JAVYIG010000560.1 coordinate 86,543, forward strand.
TCCTCTGGAATTATGAAGCTACCTTATATACATGTTTTTTGTAGCCATACATCTAAAACCGTTTTCTTACAACCCTATAATAACGAATATATTCATTTCAGTTATCACCTCATGGACATGAGCATTGTAGTCGAACAAATGAGCAGTCCTCATTAAACCTTGCAATAAAGAAAATATATCAAGTAATCATTGTCTTACATACATGTCCATTGTTGCATTACAAATGAAACACATAGTAATATAGCTTTATAGTAAAGAAAATGTGGCCTGTAATTATTGTCTTATTTACATGATTATTCTAGCAACACAAATTGAACAGTTTTTAAACCACCTTATGGGGTACCATATATTCATTGTATGTATTATCTTATTTACATTATCATCGTAGCAATCGAACTGAAACAGTATTCATACAAGTGTCAACAAAACAAATCTTGTGTAATAATTATCATAAATAAATGATTAATGTAGCAGTAACACTGAAACAGTATTCAAACAACAAAGACAATATCTTCTGTAATTATTAACATATGTATATGACTTTAGTAGTAACTGAACAGCAAAAGTTCTCAAACAACCTTGCAATAAAGAAGATATCCTCTGGAATTATGAAGCTACCTTATATACATGTTGTGTGTAGCCATATACATCTAAACCGTTTTCATACAACATTATAATAACGCATAGGCCTATATTAATTTCGGTTATCATCTAATGTACATGATTATTGTAGTCAAACAAATGAGCAGTCTTCATAAAACCTTGCAATAACAATATATCATCTGAACTTATTAAGCTACCTTATATACATGTTTTGTGTAGCCATACATCTAAAACCGTTGTAATACAACTTTATAATAACGCATATATTCATATAAGTTATCACTTCATGTACATGATTATTGTAGTCGAACACATGTGCGGTCCTCATAAAACCTTGCAATAAAGAAAATATATCCTGTAATTATTGTCTTATATACAGGTCCATTGTAGCAATACAAATGAAAAACTAGTCAATCAGCCTTGGGGAGGGGGGGGGGGGGCGCATGCCTCTTAGCAGCAGTGAAGCATATCACTTTGCGAACCCTGGCCCATAAGTAGCCATTTCCCTCCCCTTCTCTATTATTTCTAAGATAATTTTATTTAATATGTTGAATATGTAAATACTGTGAATCTCTGATCTCAAACCACCTCATAAAGAATCATATTCATTGTATATACTACCTTATATACATCATCATTGTAGCAATAAAACTGAAACAGTATTCATACAAGATTCAACAAAAACAAATCTTCTGTAATTATTATCATAAGTATATGATTAATATAGCAAAGAAAACATCTTTTATAATATTATCAAACGTATATGGATTGGTTATTGTAGCAACAGAACAGCAAAAGTTCTGGAACAACCTTGCAATAAAGAAGATATCCTCTGAAATTATTAAGCTACCTTATATACATGTTTATTGTAGCCAAACACCTAAAACCGTTTTCATACAACCTTATAATAACGCATATATTCATTTCAGTCATCACCTCACGAGCATGATCTTTGTAGTCAAACAAGTGAGCAGTTCTCATAAAACCTTGCAAGTAAGAAAAGATATCCGGTAATTATTGTCTTATATACATGTCCAGTTAAGCAATACAAATAAAACATTAGTTATATAGCCTTATAGTAAAGAAGATGTGGTCCGTAATTATTTATTGTGGTCTTATTTACAGGATAATTCTAGCAAATCACTATATATTTATTGTATTTATTACCTTTGATATGTACATTAGTATTGTAGCAATAGAAATAAAACAGTATCCTTACAACTCAGGAAATATTTTCTATAAGTATGATTGTATATATATGATTATAGTAGTAGCGGAACTGAAACAGTATTCATACAGCTAATAACATTTATTCTGTAATTATCATCCTATGTATATGATTATTGTAGCAAGAGAACTGCAAAGGTTTACATACAATCATGGAATAAAGAAAATATCCTCTGAAATTATTAAGCTTCTTTATATATATACTTGATTGTAGCCTAAACCAGAACCGTTTTCATGCAACCTTATAATAACGCATATATTCATTCCATTTAATACCTAATGTACATGATCATCGTAGTAAACCAGGTGAACGTCATCTTAGAACCTTGTAATAACAAAATATATTTATACTGCTTTTACTATATCACGTACATTGTTGAAACAGAACTGGAACGGAATTCATACAACCTTTCGATAACGAAAATATCTAATGCATTTGTTGTCACATGTAAATGATTTGGAGTGTGCTGCTCTATGGATTTAAGGCATTGACTCTGAAATGGCAGACATAAAAACGTTTGAGAGTTTTGACATTCAAATGTGAAGGAAGATGGCAAAGATAAGTTGGGTGGATAAAGTGACAGTTCTACAGAGAGCGGGGGAGGAGCAAAACATTGCAACAACATGAGAGACAGTAGAACTGAATTTGGCATACTGAATTATGTTAGATATCGTTGAGGGAAGGAAGGAAGTTAAATAATAAGACCTACAAAGCACGTGTCCCAAACAGGACCTTATTTTGCATATCCCCCAACACATACATCCTATATATTTTTACCACTCTTAATACTCCATATATAAACCGCCATATTTAGCAATGAAACTAATAATTTAAAATAAATCATTATCATATGTAGCTGAAAGATAAAATTGAGTTCTGATAAATATGAAAAATTAATTCTCACAGAATCCAACAAAACTTAACACTGAATTGTTTAAGATTACAGATAAATGACATGAGCCAAACATTTTTGGTATAAAATGTATAGTGGCTGAGTTATGAGCATAGACAGATGGGGAAATTCGGGTAAGTAGGCATGACACCATGTACATGTGCTTAACAAAGGTCATTATGTGCAAATAGGAGTTGTGGTTTTCATCGAAGATGATTCCCAGTAAGTTTTTGTGCGTTTGTTTTTATTTCATTGGTTCAAACAACCAATCTACTGCAGGATAAACAATCCAGAAAAAATAATTGCAATTTTCTCTCAAAATACGACTCCCAGAGCTCAAGATAAGTTTAAAATGACTACATTACTACAAGCATTGGGTATGGAAGAAACAGCAAGTTGTAGATTCAGGCTGAGAATCATGCAGACTTATGATACATGTTTGTCAAGACCTAGGCTTCTCAGCTGAATTCATAAATCAAGTGAATCCCTTCTTGGTTGTTGGTGATAATAAACATCTCTATGACAAGGTTCCTTACTCATTTGACTTCCATGCTTGTCTGACATGTGTAATGCTTCTCCTGTTATTCAATAAAACGGAATAAAGAAGAAAGAACATCAAATTGTGATGAGTATTTTACGTGTTACAAACTGATGGTTTACAAACGAAAATTGGGGAAGAACTTTCAATAATTCGAATATTCAGGAATTCGTTTATTGAAACTTATTACTTTCTTAATCATTTGTGTTGCAGTTGTCGTTAGAAATGTACAGCCAGTGTTTAAAGTAGCTGTGCGAAGATTAAAAAAAAGTAATTTTATTTTCATTTTTGCAAAGGTGCAACTTTGATTGGAAATTTTTATTATAATTCAATGCTTGGAAACATTCGAAGTAATGATTATTAACGCTCGATTTCTTGATATCAAGAATTCAATTCTTGAAATCAAGAAATAGGAATACATATATGTTAAAATGGCTTGCCATAAATACGCAGCAATACACAAGCCAAATACGCAAAGGTGTGACTGAGGCATTGATTAAGGGATTTGCATTGTGGTACATTTTTGGCTCTTGACTATTAAGACGCCAAAAGGGCAATCAAAGTTTGCGTGCCGAACTGGACTATCATGTGGGAGGTCCCAGGTTATAACCTTGCTAGGTGCTTGCAATATAGGTCAAGTTTGTTTCAACAAGTCAGTTATTTTGTTCCTTTCAGTTCGTATGCTCGGGCAGTATTTCAAATAGTTCGAGCTCTCTGCATCCAGAACATTCGAGATCGCTTCGCTGCAAATACTTCAGCTGAAAATATGTCATTTGTTTCTTTGGCTATGGTTTAGTAGAAGGGAGTTCGAAAATATATTCCCATCTTTCTAACAATACACGGGAAATATTTAGTCTTACAAAGCCCCAAAGAATGCGGTACTTACGTTAATGTAAGGTTACCTCAGCTGCAACCCCTAACCCAGCGTTTTGCAATGCCCTTCGAAGTTCATCTACCTGCTCACTAGGTCGAACCTGCCGTCTCCAGTCTCGTAGCATCTCACCAAATCCTGACCTAGAGTATTTCATCACGGAGGAATAAGAGAAGCCAAGCTGGTAACCAAAGGATATTACATCCTTTGATGTACGGATCACATCGGCCAGGATCTCGAGAAGATTGTTGGATACATACTGGAAATGCCCCTGCCTGTAGGTAAGTAAATTCAAAATATTTTTTTTTAAAGAACCAAAACAAGCTGATATAGGTTTGGTAGATTTCTTTAGAAAGTATTGTTATGAATTCGTGTCCTTTTATAAATCACCATCATAACTATCACTACAAAAAGTCAGTTGTCACTCGGAAGCCATGCACTTACGGGTATTTTTATTGGACCCTTTTTAGCGACGGGTTACGCGTCAAGAATGATAAATGCTCAGTCTAATTGTACATTCTCAAAGAATATCATGATGTGAATGGAAGCTAGACCCTATCAAATACAGAAATGGCAACACCAACAGCAGGCTGTTCGGAGTAGGTGGAAGGGATACTGCGATGAACTCCATGATTACCAACATATCATTATACACTAGATATTCTGAGGTCAGTCACATTTATTGAGCAGAAGAAAGACCAACCAATTCTTCAGTCTGAGGTTGAAGAAGCTGTTAAAAGCTTAAAAGATGAAATCTTAAAAGACACAAATCTTTTCAACAAGGTGTGGAGAACTGGTGCATTGCCATTTGCATGGAAATTATCACTCATCATACCACTTTCAAAAAAGAGTTACCACAAGGCATGTAGCAACTACCGTACTAGAACAGCTGAAGACAGGAAGTTATGGAGAAGTCATGTCTCAACTCTCAAGGTCCATTTAATAGCCTCTAAGCTATAGGACATAGGTGATGGATAATGATTTTCGTTTACTTACGAATCTGAGTGATCGACTGCATAATCCGGTTCATCTGCATTAACGAAATAAAGAAATACAATAGGACTACATTTTTGTTTACAGTATTCAGAATTGCTATGTTTTAGCATGGACTTACTAATGAGTAGTAAGTCCATGGTTTTAGCTAATTATAAATTGATGTGTTGTGGGAGATAAATAATCATAATTCAATGGTTTTGTTTAAAACTATTTTTTCCGACTTTCAGAAGATACGAGAATGCATACAAATTTGTTAGAAACAGATTTCAGCTTTGAACAGGGCTGCCCCTACAGCTATTCTTTAATAATGTTCTTTTTGTAGCATTTAGTGTGTGCTATAATGAGTGAAAAAACGGAGATATGTTGGAGTTACGTAAATTAAAATGAGTAGGGACTTTGAGGTTACTATTGACAGAAATGACCAATGTTCGGTCTTTGAGTAAGGTCTTTGTGGAATTGTGGTAACTCGTTACAGAAATAACTTACTGGCTACATATTTATGATGAAGTGAAACAGAAAAATCAGAACTGATTTTATTATTTACTATATAAATCTATGTATCTACCTATTATTTGCTAGTTTATCCAAACTACGCCACCTTCGAGAACACTCTAAAAAGTCACAATCGCGCATGCGCCCAACCCCATACATCGCCTTCACGTGCGCATCGCACGCCCGCCATTCATCCTCTTTCACGAGCCTCCAAAGACATAGATTCGGACATGTTGCCCGCAAGGAGAGGGGACGGAGGGAGGGACATAGGTAGATACATAGATTTATATAGTAAATAATAAAATCAGTTCTGATTTTTCTGATTTACCACAATAAATCAATGTATCTACCTATTATTTGCTAGACCAGCACACAAATGGACCGGGAGGCATGTCCCGAACAAGAAGGAGATTACTGGGGAACAAAGGGAACAAAGGCAGCCAAAACCGCCCGCAGGGACGCAGTTGCAAACAACACCACGACACCTCCTCAGAGGTGACGTCCCCGAAGATAAAAAGATGTACGGGAATTGGGAGACCGCCAAAACGCGGCCTTCAAAAAGTTCAAAACAATGCACAGGAAGTACCACAACATCTGGAATTATGGGCACTGGCCCTGCCCTCTGCGAACAGGGCTTCAGGACCCGCGGCCTGAATAGTGTCCACTATTCATCTGGAGATGGATTCACGAGACGCAGAAGAAAGGAGCTCATGCGAAATGAGGAACAACTGGACATCCTTTCGATGAACCTTAGTCCTATTTAAGAACCTTAGTCCTAACTAAAAACCACATGAGTGCCCTAAAATGGGGCACCAGACCTTGTCCTCAGCGACTGAGAAGTCCGAAAGAGGACTAAGGAAAAACATCCATCGGTCCGGAGGAAGGTCGTGGGACCAACCGAACTCCCCACCTGATATGGCCGGGGGAGGCAGACAGCGCATGGAACGTACCCCTCCGCTGTCCAGAAACTATTGCCATAAGGAAAAAAGTTTTCAGCGTCAAGTGAGGCCTTAGACAAAGGCTCAAAAGTGGCTATGCCAAGACCTTCGGGATAGCCAGCCACTGCAGAAAAGAACGCAGTAACTTCAACAGGAGATAACCCCCGAGCCGTCCGGAAACCACACATGAGAGGCGGCGAGGGCCGAACGGTAACCACAAAAAATGGAAGGACTTTACCCTCTTAAAGCACTAGCTAGGGTATTTGAACCGATACCTTCCAAATACTAGGTGGTCGCTGTTCCACGAGACCACTTTGCCTCACGAAACAAATTAACCAAAATCCAGCTATGACACCTATCAAAGTTTACGGGTGAGACCCCGAGGTCTTCACACCAAATGGAGCAGGGCTCCAAACGAGAGTTGTAAAGGGTTCTCGTGGAATCCCTACAACTATACACTGCGAGGCTCTCCCAGAGAGCCCAGAAGTCCTAGCGTACTCCCCGAGACCGGCACAGCGGCCAGAGAGAGTATGCACCGCGGGGCGATGACGGAAAATCCCCGAACGAAACTGGGACAACAGGTCCAGTCTCAGCAGGAGAGGGGACAGATGTCCGCAGCAAAAGGGACATAAACCAGAAACACTGAACTGAAGCCAGCCAGTCAGTCGCATGACTAGGCTTCAATGAGTATGCACCGCAGTGCGATGACAGAAAATCCCCGATAGAGACTGGAACAGGCCCGGTCTCAGCGGGAGAGGGGACAGATGTCCACAGCAAAAGGGACAAAAACCAGCCAGAAACGAAAACTCGCCGGGAAGCCCGTTGCCACAAACATCAACGACGGACACTGATTACCTTCCAAATGAGCTAGGGAACTGTGTCCTTAAAACAGAAAGGAACATGCCGAAACCCGGGACAGTTCAGAATTCATGCGAGTTTTCCGGGTGGTTTCGAACCAGGGACCTTAGATCTTAAGTCTAACGCTCTCCCAACTGAGCTATTTCGGCTAGTTGTAAGAGGTAAATCCCCCGAAAAAGGCGACACCACAGCCCTAAGGGCTGGTCAGCCGCATGACTAGGCTTCAATGAGACTTATCACAGATGGCGAAGCCATCTGCGAGAAGAGTCACAGACATGGCCGTCATTTAGGAAAAACCCCAAACCCCAGAGGGGAAGGGTGAGTCCCGACCCAGCTACCCACTCCTCTCTTGGAGGTGAAGCAAAAGAAGCTGGAGAAGAGAGCTTAACCATCACCAACGGGCAAAACGCCCGAGGAGAAATGCCAACCACCGAACTGAGCCTCCTCGAGGCCGAACTCGGTAAGACGATCCCCAAACCAAAACGGGTACCGGCTTACACCAGACCAGCGAAACTGGGCCGCAGACCAGCCGGATGAGACCAGGGTAAACCCTGTCGCCCACCAAGCTACTTAGACACTGCGCAAAGCCCAGTCTGAACGGTCGGAGAAGAGGCAAGCTGAGGTCTAAATATTACCACAGCTCTCTCCGCCTAAGTCACAGTCGGAGACTTGACATTAGAAGGCCACAATAAATATCATAACAATCCAACCACAACTTCGTGCCCCTTGCCAAAGCGTCGAGTGACGAAGCTTATTCTTGGGCCTTGCTAAACTGGAAGGGTCAGCGAAATAGGCCCAGCATGGCCACCACGCCTCACGGCATCAGAGGCCGCAAGAGCATGGTGCGAAAGGCTTACGTTTGGTCGACAACCTCCTGTTGTGTGGCCGACAACCTTCTGTCGAGTGGCGAACTCAACTGAAACCCCGCTGCAGATGTCAAAGACAACCGCGAGGGCAGGAACTACAGGCCCAACTCCCACCAACCGGCCGACGGCCCATGGTGGAAGGCCAACAGCACCAGGCAACCCGGACCTAAAAGTGTCTCGGATGCCGGAGTATCAACACCCGCGAAATCTGAACGAACCCAAAGCCAGGTGTGACCAGGGCCGGCTCATTACCAGCCCGGCACAGGAAGGGGCAGAAGCTGAGCCTCCGCCAAACCCAAAATGCCTTTCGGGTCTTTTGATGGCTGGCATCCCCAGACACCAAAATCACCAAGAAACCACGAAGCCCAGCCTGAGCGGCTAGAGAACACACCGACTGACGTAACACTTAACTCAGCCTTCTCTACCTTGACACAGACGGCAGCTGGACGTTAGAACGCTTGCGCTTCTTACCCGCAGGAACGGGAGAAGAAGCGAGTATAGCGGCCATACTAGACTTCGTAAACCCCGAAAAAAAACTCAGTGTGACCGGGACCAACCCGCTCCACTGCGCCATAGGCTCATCAATCAAGACCCGAGAGCCTCCGTGAGACCGGGATCTTTGCTTCACGACTGGATGAAACCATGACGTGGTTGAATCCGGGGCCACATCAACAAAACATTGGCGAGTCGTTGCATCGCAACAAAGCCCTAAGACACAAAACTTGTCCCAAAGGAGGAGCTAAGTGCGATTACTTCTACATAACTGACCCACCCTAGGGCCGCGCCCTGTTAAAACTAGAACGGGAGATCACCGGAGAAGGGAACCCTCCTTACACACAAGATACCCGTCACCGGACTGGCAAACCACCATGAGCGGTATTCCCGCGGAAGGAGATGGGAAGCCTTGGCCGCACCTGGCACAGCCAGAGTGGAGGCCTCCGGTAATGACGACTCAAAGAGAGTCTGTACGTCGGCTGCCAAACCACGAAAGCTTTGGAGCCGCGCTGATTAGTAACTGAGAGTCACCCATCTGACCTTCAAACTCAACGACGTCGATAACCTGGCCCCGAGGAGGCGGGCGCAACCACAAACATAAATCTCCTCGCCGGGCGTCGACTGAGATAGGAGGGGCAACTCCGGAAACCAAACCTGTACGAGAACAGGATCTTGAGAATCAAGAACATGTAAACAAGTCTGGGCACCAGAAGGGGCTATCCAAAATATCGGACACTATCCAGGCAACTGGTATCAGATCAAGCCACCGAGGTAAAACGAAAAAGGAAGGCCTGTACCACCAGAGGTCGGCCGAGAGGGCTGGGTTACTACCCCGCCAACTTCTCTCAGCAAAGAGCTCCACATAATCGAGAGGCTCAGCCTGATCGATGGCAACGGAAAAGGGTAGGCGTCTAAACGAGGCCGAATCCCTCCTCCCAGCTGTAGCCTAACGTGTGCCCAAGGCAGACATCGACTCAAAATAGACATGACCGAGACATGGCTATACTCCATGCCTAAAGACTTGAGCAAAAGAGCTAGCAAGAGCGTATATTTGCGTAATTTACCGAACCGGTAAACTGATACAGATATATCAGGCGGCACTGCTGAACAGGCGACGGATATAAATATATTTAGCTCGTCTCATAAGCACCCGACTGTGACGGGAGCGAGAGAGCTAACAAGAGTGTACTACTATTGAGTGATCAAGGCGGCACGGGGTGCTGCGGAATCATTCAAGTAAACACTCGAGACTGACGGACAGTACCCTAGTGGGCCGGTCGGAAAGTCTCTTACGACTTCCACCCGATGGGAGGGAGCCGGCCCCTGAGGATTCAAGCTAGTCCCGAGGACGCGGAATCGTTGTTGCACGTGTACTCCTGAGTTATCATGGCGGCACGGGGTGCGGCGGATTCACTCGAGTAGACACTCGAGACTGACAGACAGTACCCTGGACGGGAGGGTCAGACAGTCTCTTACGACTCACAACCCGACCGACGGGAGGGAACCCACTCCTGAGGATCCAAGGCTGCACAGAGTGCTGCCGAATCTCTCAAAAAGCCCATGTCACTGTCTAGCCAGTGACCGAGGCCCGAGTGTCAGAGGTCGCATAAACAACGATGAGTGACTGCAGCTGCACAAAAGGCAAACTGAGACATTCAGGGCTTAAATCGGATCCGAATCAATAAACCGGTTCGGTTCCGAATCCCCACCGGTATCCCCGGTATCCGGTGGCGGATATCAGATAACCGCCGGATATTTGAAAATCGGGCGGCACTGCCGACCAGGCGGTCGGATATATTTTGCTTGTCTCAAAAGCACCCGACTGTGACGGGAGCGTGAGAGCAAGCAAGAGTGTACTACTATTGAGTGATCAAAGCGGCACGGGGTGCTGCGGATTCACTCGAGTAAACACTCGAGACTGACGGACAGTACCCTAGCGGGCAGGTCGGAAAGCCTCTTACGACTTCCACCCGACGGGAGGAAGCCGGCCCCTGAGGATTCAAGCTAGTCTCGAGGACTGCGGAATCGCTCAAGTTGTTGCACGTGTCACTAGCGGGAGCAAAGCCAGTGATCGGGTTCCGAGTGTCAGTGGCCGCAATGGCGACACTCTTCCCCCTGGTCCGAGTGTCAGTGGCCGCAATAGCGACACTCATCCCCAGAGCATGAACGTCAGAGGCCGGCAGACCAATGACGCCCTTCTCTATCGTGCGTTGGGGGCTAACGATCGGTAAACCGATCGCCCCCTTGCTGGGACCCCGGGTCCCAACAATGGCTGTCTTACCGAGCCCGACAGAGTCGAGCCGGTAATTATAAACGAGCCTGTCCGAGAGACGCTAGTAGCGCCCCCTAACTTACCTGCCGCCACACTGAATAAACGAGTGGTCGGCTTGACAAACACCCCTCCCGTAGCTGCACCAGCTGGAGGAGAAACAAGAGTACCAGGCTCCGACGCATCCATCACGAACCTGAATACACAAAAAGTTAACCAAAGAGAAACACCAGACAAAAGGAGCGAGCGAGATTAACAAACTCCCCGCTCACCAAATTATCCAGGCAACAGTTTCAAATAAAATGCAAGTAACAAAGAGAAACGCCAGACAAAAGGAGCGAGCGAGAATAACCAACTCCCCACTCACCAAACTATCCAGCCAACAGTTTCAAATAAAATGCAAGTAAACAAAGAGAAACGCCAGACAAAAGGAGCGAGCGAGCTTAACAACTCCCCGTTCACCAAATTATCCAGCCGACAGTTTCAAATAAAATGTTTTTATATCAAACTAAACCCAACGCATGCACGAAAAATAAATCCAACAATCACGAACCAGGGCTTGTAATAAAACACCTCCCTGCACGAACACAACAAAAAGGCCGCACCGCTGAAGCAGTGAACCACGAAGCGAAACGAACCAAGTTGGAACAAAGGGCGATGAATAAATTACTCGCCAACCCAACCAACGGCCGTATAACGCCAAGACCCAACGCCTTAACCAGCGGCGTAACGAAGTCTGAATTTACGATCGCGAAAAAGGAAATATGCGGTGCAGAAATGAAACTCAAATTTCCGCAAAAATAAAAATGTGACTAGGGAACCCGCTCCATAATATTAACAGCATTTATTATGAGAACGGAATTCAATACGTAAAAAGAGCTAGGCCCAACGAAAAAAGGACAAAATCCTTGATTTTAATGTGACTCAGCTGTATACGATGTCTATCTCGGTGGGCGAGAATAGAAAGAGGATGAATGGCGGGCGTGCGATGCGCACGTGAAGGCGATGTATGGGGGTGGGCGCATGCGCGATTGTGACTTTTTAGAGTGTTCTCGAAGGTGGCGTAGTTTTGATAAACTAGCAAATAATAGGTAGATACATTGATTTATTGTGGTAAATTACACATTATATCCCTCATGTATAGTTGTTTGCATTGCGATTGTACAGAGCACAAAAAAGGTATAGATAAGTACTATCTACCTGAGATAGGTCTTTTTGTAAAGTAATTTTTTGCTGCTGCCCCACTTGCGCGACTTGCGCATTGAATCAGCATAGCAAAGTAGGTTACGCGAAATGTCAAAGTCAATGTCAATGTCAAATGAGCGCGCATCGACTGTATTACATGTACGCATGTTGTGTTTTGTAAAATCTAGCTGAAGCTAAACTGTCTGCAAAATCAGTTGTTTTAATTATGTAAAATTCAATTTAAATAGACCTTATTGCCGATGTGGGATATAAAACAAATATTAACCTCCTTCACTCGGGCAATCGATACAAACTATCATCGCCTCGGTGATCTCGGGGCTACCATCTTCCCGAGCCGCAATCGGGAAGATAGTAGCCCCGAGATCACCTCGGCGATGATAGTATAGTATTAATGACTGCTTTGAGAGAAATAGTTGTTTTTATACGCTCAAGGGAAGGTTAGAATTGTGCTATTACCCGAGGCGTGCCGAGGGGAATAGCCCAATTGTAACCTTCCCGAGAGCGTATAAAAACAACTATTTCTCGAATATTAAAGCAGTCATTAATACTTTTATATGCCGAAAAAATAGACTAAAAAATAAAAAATATATATATTTTTTTTTTTTGTCGAAGGTGGGATTCGAACTCTTGCGTACAATAAGTGATGTATCCAAAACCAACGTCTATACCACTCGGCCATCGCGCGCTGTTAACATGCTTGGCAGTTTTGTACAATATATACATTAAAATGGATTGAAACCGGCTTCGCGTAATGAATGCTTCGCAAAAGCTTCATTAAACGGACCCTTCTTTTACTTTTGCAATGCATATTGGCACGAACATAGATCAAGTTGTATCGGCAGATGTTGTTTTTTTGTTTTTGGAAGTTTATTTTCGTCTTCATGTCAACGATGCAAGATAAAATTGTCGGTAAGATCGATCGAGATTCAATTGTATTGAAATTACCGACCAATTCTTCGCACACATACGGTATCCTCGATCGCTCAAACCATTTTTTAACATGTAAACCTATGGGGTAACCATGGAGACTGACCTATTTTCCCAATAACCATGGTTATTGGAAAAATAGGTCTGTTTTAACCATGGTTACTGGGAATTTTCGGGAACAGTTAAAGTTTATGAATGCAATTTCGACCAATCAGATTGCTGGATTACTTAAGTGAGGTATATAATTTGCATTATATACCTCACTTAAGAAATCCAGCCATCTGATTGGTCGAAATTGCATTCATAAACTTCAACTATTTCTGTAAAATTCCCAGTAACCATGGTTATTGGGAAAATAGTTCAGTCTCCATGGTTACCCCATAGGTTTACATGTTAAAAAATGGTCTGAGCGATCGAGGATACCGTACGTGTGCGAAGAATTGGTCGGTAATTTCAATACAATTGAATCTCGATCGATCTTACCGACAATTTTATCTTGAATTGTTGACATGAAGACGAAAATAAACTTCCAAAAACAAAAAAAAAACATCTGCCGATAGATCTTGATCTAAGTTCGTGCCAATATGCATTGCAAAAGTAAAAAAACTGCCCGTTTAATGGAGCAGCGGCGAAGCATCCACGTTTTCAATCCATTTTAATGTATATATTAGAGAAAACTGCTAAGTTAGGTAACATAGCGCGATAGCCGAGAGGTTTAAGGCGCTGATTTTGGTTAATCACCTTTTGTACGCAAGAGATCGAATCCCATCTTCGACAAAAAAAAAATTATTTTTTATTTTTTAGTCTATTTTTTTTCGGCATATAAAAGTATTAATGACTGCTTTAATATTCGAGAAATAGTTGTTTTTATACGCTCTCGGGAAGGTTACAATTGGGCTATTGCCCTCGGCACGCCTCGGGGAATAGCACAATTCTAACCTTCCCTTGAGCGTATAAAAACAACTATTTCTCTCAAAGCAGTCATTAATACTATACCATTACCCTCGTAGTCGATTGATATTTGCTTATAATTAATATCATCCTTCCTGATAATAGAAGCTTACCTTCTATGGAAAGGAACAACCTTCTTTCTGCACGTGTTGCTGACCCTTGTTGTATGTCGATATGGACGTTCTTCTTTCCTTTCTCTTCTGGAGAGAACTGAAGCTCGAAGTTCAGAGGGCTGCACTTTCCACTTAGTATACTCTCGATAGTCATCTTGGTTTGAATATCATGGGAATAATTATGATAACGATGATAAAAAATAACAATCGAATGATAATGATAATAATAACAGCAAGGACAATAACAACAACACCAATAATAATGATATAATACTGATAATAAGTGATAATGATAGTAGACATGACAGCATTATGTAAGGAGGTGATTGTGTGAGGGAGAGAATAGATCGAGAGAGGGAATAATTATATTTGATTTGAGGATATCCTCCAATTTCGACGTAAGGAAGATGTTGGATCATTCAGTGAATGTTTGATTGTTACATTTATAGAAATCATCCTGAAAAATGAATGTTGATCTCGAAACGAAGTAGGTCTGTAAAATTATAACAAATCCGTTTTAAAAATGAACATCCAAGGAGTTAAATCCTAACTCCGTTGCCGACCACTATTCTTCAACAGACCTTATGGAATATAATTCAGGCATATTTACCGTTCTTTCGTGTTTGTTCGTCCCGTCGTTGAACACAATATTTAGGTCCCTTGTTGTTGACTCTATAGAGAACGTTAATTCTTTCGGGACATGGCAGTAGGGAACAGAAGATCTCTTCTCCTTCATCGATATATCCTGGAATATGAAATTATGCAACACAAATGTCGATAGTGCAAAATGATTACATTTTAAGCAGATGGTGAACATCAACTATTCTAGGACTGCTAAAAAAAAATATTGGCCTACATTATCTGTACTTACGCATATATAAGTTCATTTAAATTGTGTTGATGTAACAATTACATGTTATAAATAAAATTATGAATAACAGACAGAAAATAAGTAGTACTAATGAAGAGTTTTGTACACTGTTCTACCTGCGGTGTGCATGTGAATAAATGAGGTTGGCTGTATGTTTGTTCTGATTAGTTTTATAATATTTGTTATTATAATTTGTTTGTTTGTTTACTTTTGTACAGGCCCCATTCTTACAAGCTTTGCTTATCTTGGAGTCCTTCCGATTTTGCTGATCACTTTTTATGTATTGTTTACTTTGATTTTTAATGGAAAATAAATTAACTGAATTGAATATGTTAGTTATCTGTTTTATATTTATGACAATAAAGCTGAATATTCACTGTAAATAACAATTTGGTCTATCAGGCCATTCGTCGTGAGGCAGTTCCAAAACATTCTACATCCCTATCTCATTCAGGAATTAATATTCACGCCTCTTCTGTTAGGATTTTTTCCCTTTCATATTAGATTTACTTTTTTAAATATATAGATTTGGATAAATTGGATTTTTTTAAATGTAATGTTGAAGAGGTCAGTGGCTGGCGAGCAAAAGGCCTATCGGCTATATTTGGACGTCTAAGGACCAACGCAGACACGGTACTTTGTGACAAGTTTCCCAACTTAACCAAAGGATGAGCCTAGGCCATCCGACGTCCACCAAAAAGTCAAGTAGCCGCCACCGCATTTCTTCAAAAATTTGTCCGAAAACCATTAAAAAACAGATCATATACATGAAGATTCTAAACGTTAATATAGGCCTTTTTTCTCTCTTCTTGAGTACTTTTGTAATTTATTTTTTTCCTCTTCTTCTTCTTCTTCATGTATCACTGACTATAGATAAGAGAACATTTTGGGCTCGGAAAGTTATGTGCAGTGCAAGGTGGTTAGTAGGGGTACAGGTGTAATTCTAAATAAGACGTTCTTCAGTGAACTGTAAAGAGTCACCATTTGCCTTTAATAACTTAAATAGTCCGCAGGGCACCTATTAATAATCACAGCATCAAATGATGTCCGCACAAGATATATGTATATAAACTTATATAAATACCTCTATGTAGTTCCTATATGGATGAAGTAAGTACACACGTAGAGTTGGTTTCTCTGCATGAGTCATGACGAGAGGCTGAAAGACTACACATTTCAATTGGAGTCCTTGAAGATTGTTCGATGACAGAGCCCAGGCTTGAAGATGGCGTGTATGAAACTTGATTTTATCTTTTGAGGTTTGTGACGGAGTCAAGTTCCTACGACCAAACGTTCCTTTGAATTAAAGAAAATAAAGATTTAAAATATTGATCATACTATCTTACTCCCTGATAATATAGGATTTACAATGTTGTTTATTAGTAGAGTAGGAATTGATTTCGACTAAGTTCATGTTCTGATATTTGACTTCACTCGAGCTTTGTTCAGTTAGTTGATTCAAGTTGCTTAATGGTAATTTTCTTTATTATTTAGAAGTTATTGAATATCAGCTTTCACCAGCTTATTATTCTAAGATGGATTCTTACGACGGGAAGATTATTATATTTGGGATTTAAAATCAGTTATTCGCCTCATTTGACATATTATCGGGAATTCAAATTTCAAATTATGAAGATTACTTTTATTTCAAGAGAACAGAATAAAAAAATGTCGATTATTTTGTACCTGGTCCTGTTTTTGTGTACAAGATAACAGAAGAGTCTTCACGTTCATGATGAGTGGTGCAGTGTGGTAATACCACCGTGGCAGGCTTCAGCAGTTCTTGTGTCAGAGAACCCTCTATGACTGGAGTGATGACTACCTCACCCTCCCGTACAGGAAGCCTAGGAGTATCGTGAGTTGGGACGCGAAGAGTTACAACTGATCTCATCCCTTTCGGTATAGCTCCTTCAGGGATAGATACGTCAATACCAAGTTTATCAAGGGCCAGTTCTCCACCCTCGTGATCAATGATGCCATGCGAGATGAAAGGTATATAGCTTGGTTGGCATTTCATGGCTGAAGAGGATAAGAAGGAAACAAGTCATCGATAATCCCCCTATGAAACATGAAGTAAATTAACTACAGTTCATCAATACAAAATATCAAGTTGTGACAGGGTTTTTTCATACTTATTTCCAAGGCAGTCGCTTTTTAGTGTTTTACTGTAAAGCGATTGGAAAACAAGCGTGTTATGAGGCATGTTTGAAAGGGCTTGAATAAAAACGTTACATCATCTTGAGTCATGATTTGATTCGAGTAAAAAGGAAATGGTAATCTCGCTTTTCCACATAAATTTTCTTAGAAAGCTGCTGTATTGAGTAAGTAAAGTGTATGGTCAATATTCTAAAAAATAGAAATTATTGGCTAAATCTCTAAGATGTTCCTGCAAAATTTAAACAAGTTGATTTGTCGGCATACCGTGCTTTTTAGGTCTGAATGATAACTGGTAAAGGGATAATTTCCTTTCCATTGCGAGCTTCCTCATCTAGCATCACAGCTCACGATTACTCCTTCTTAACATAAATTAATTCTGCAAAGACCCTGCCTACGTTATGAATTTTGTCTAAAGGGCGAATGTGGATTTCTTTTATAGTCAGTCAATAGTGAGTAAACATCATGAATCTGTAAAATATTTTTCTTCCACTGATCAAGTAGGCCTACACCATTAAATGTAATATTAAGCACAGTGGCGTTGTAAAATGGCATTACCTTCCGCTATCTTGACTGCTGCATCGTTGAAACGGAAAGCCTGAGCAACTTCGAGAAGCCTCTCCCTAGTCCCACCTTGGTGTACCCATTCGTTAAGCATCTTTATAGCACTACGGCCAATCGTGTGGGGTGAGAAGGTCACAAATGTGCTCATGATCTGCAAGACGCCAGAAGTTTTAACATTCAAGCGCTGACACAACTTCAGTAGGTCTGTCTTGGATCCAATGGCGTTTGAGATTTCTTCACGGCCTGCAAACACTGAAAGAATGCATATAATTATATGTCAATATGAAGGAAAATATCCAGGATAATACACACAGCATAATGACGGTGATGAATGAGGATATTGACGCCGTCTAAAACTGTAAGACATTGATAAATCTAGGCACAAGTAAAATATATATATATATATGGGGCCTGTCACCACGAAATGAGTCCAGTGTCGCAAAAAAATTATTCCTGTTTTTAAGTATTATATGAATCTACATTAAGTAAGCTTTAAATTAAGGGGTCACACATTAAAATTGATAAATTATATCCAGAAATATGAACAAAAACCTAATTGGACTTTATAACAATGGGATTACCCAGTTTTGAGATAATTAGGTGTAAAGTTAATGATGCGTAACATATTATAGTCTGGTCAACAACAACATAGCAACAACACACTTCCCATCATTCGATTTCAATGAAACTTTCAACAAACAAAGAAATAATAAGTCGATTTTTGGAAAAATCTTAAATGTGGTAGGTGGGTCAATTTTCAGTACATACACACTATACATCGCTATTACTACGATTGAGCTAATGCGACACTGGACTCATTTCGTGGTGACTGGCCCCATATATATGTATTCATGATGTTATAGATACATGTTAATACAAATCTTTACGTACTGAACATCTTTTGTTCTTCTGTACATCCTATTGCCTTAACGCAAATAAATTGAATGAATGGAATGTGAAAAAGAACTGAAATGCAAGTTTGAACCTGAAACTTTTCTTTTAATGGGTAAAACATGATATGTCCTCATCAACACGATTATGATTGAACTCGGTCTTGTGATTCCAACGAACCTGTTTTGACATCTGGGATGTGGGACTCAGACAGAAGCTTAGCAAACTTATCTTCTTTTTCTTCCTCTTGCAAACCATTCCACCAACTATCTAAGAGCTGTCGTGCGATCTTGCGGAGTTCTGACAAACTGTTTAGATCGATGAATCCAACAATGAGGTCATCATTAAGACGAAGAGCTTTCCCAAGTGAACAAACCAATGACAGACTTTTCACCGGTAGAGCGACACTGCAAAGCTCTTCTGTGTCTGGTACTCCACCATGTCGGTCAAGGTCTTTTTTTTCCGGAGTTCCACTGAGAACATCATCTTTGAGAAAATTAATTCAAAATAGAACATTTTAAAAACACTTTATTTACTGAATCTTGTCGTGTATTTTTGTTAACTTTCTATAGCCTGGGTTTGGTTTGCTATATCAAATCAAATATCCTTACCAATTTGATTTTGCAAAAATTGGTAAAGGAAGATTAAGAACTACTCTATCTTTACACAGTCCCAATATCACTATTATGATAACATTAACAGTGCATGGAGGTCATAAATTGCTATGATTACACAAACATGAACCACTAAATTGTGCGTCTACTTACCAAAATCTGAAGTTTCGATGATCTCCATATCTTCAGCCTTACAACTAGGTTCATTTAGCTTTGTCTTTTCCAGAGGATTTTGTTCTAGTTTACAAGAACTACCTTCGTCTGAAAGAAAACACGTCATTGCCTAAACTTAGTAATATAATCTAAAAGCGTCGTTTAAAAAACAAAATTTGTGAACATCTAGAGAAATATATCGTCCTAATAAATGGTGTCAGAAAGTGACTTCCCCATGTTCAAGAGAGTGTAACATGGTTCCCATATATTGTGCATGTTATTGTCTTTCCGGCAGTTATCTTTTTTAATAAAAGTGGTACATGTGACCTTGTATTCTGCATTTGCAGCTTCTTGTATAGGGATACTTTGTGTGCTTCTACAATACAGTATCCATTATTCTTCTTATCCTGTGAAAATTTTCCTCCACGAAGTCCTGGGTTAATGAAATAAATACTGTAAGTCGTGGCACATAATATTAGGCATAATTGTAATCGTTTAACCCATACCTTCTTGGTTCTCCACTTTTAGTACTGCTTGGACAGACTTCCAAACAAGTTTTAAAGTCTGAATTGCTTCATGCCCTGATGTTTGAGATGCTTTCCATATGGAAAGCATGAGGATGTTAGCGTCTTTCCTGTTATACAGTGACCGATGTAGTATGTGTTGAAGCTCTATCTTATCAAAACCCAGCATTCCGCCAATCTCGAAAAACTGCTCTCGTTTGATCTTCCGGGAGATTGCAAGAAGTGTCTTGTCCGAGACTTCACTAATGGTTGGAAGAAATTAATTTACACCAAAGGGAAGAAATGTGTATATACATATCATATGTGTGTGCGCATGCATGTATATATATATTCAGTCTCTTATTCGTCTTTTCTCTCCAACTCTTCCCCCTTTCCTTCCCATTTTTCTTTCTTGTTTTTCTTATTCCAGTCATTTCTAACATTTCCAGTTTTCTAGTTTATTCATTTTAAGAAGCTAACTCGTCATAATCTTTTGATAAATAGATATAATATTGTACACCAGCTCTAGATGGATATAATTCAAAGTCATTGAATTATGTAGTGTATTTGGATATCAATATTATAAATACATAAGTTAAGTGGTATACAAAATATAGACTCACCCATCAGAATCGATGTCTAATCCACGTAATTCAAATGAAACGAGACGATATAAGGATATAAGGAAATAAAAGAGTATTTAGTTTAAAGAATATTAACCGTGATAGCCGAAATGAAAGCAAGGTTTGTTATGAAGTTGCTCTTTCTCTCCCCCTATTTCTCTGTCTCTCTATTTCATATCGAGAGGTCTTTGATATAAATTAACAGCGATACTTATATCAACTTGAAACTGTCGAATGAGTAAAGACACACCTCTTTTATATCATATTTTCTAAGAAATAGTATAATTGAAAGAATTTGACATGAACTGCAATTTCATGATGGTATACACTCTTCTGCTGCAACTATAAACGACACGAGATTATGAGATGCTGTGAAACAATTGAAACAAAAATATCTGGAGAGATCATCACTCAACCAAAATAATTTGAGCCTTAGTGCATTTTCATGTGCTTGATTTTCTTTCTTTCTTCGTTTGGTTAATGGCCTTCTGGTACAAATTTGCTTCTGTTTTGTGTACCCTTGTGGAATATATTCACGAAATCACACTCTTGTATTTTCTCTATTTTTATCATATTTTAATCTTATTAGTCCTATCGACACCATATTAACGTTAATTGGGATACAAAAATAAAGGCCAAAAGAAGGGTAGAAAAAAAGTAGGATTTTCATCGGCAAACCTGTCATTTCCATCTCTCCAGCAGGTGAGTCTAAAGATTTCATGAGTGAAAGTAACTTTTCCTTTGCCTCTTGATGAGAAGCTTGTGCTTGTCGCCATGTTACCAGCATGTCATAGCTGGCCTGCTGTCTGTCTCTGGACCACTTGTATTCTATGCTATCCAACTGTTTGATTGGGAAACCGAGAGCTACCCCCAGATCATAGAACTGATTCACTGCCAACTTTTCAGAAATGTCGTGGATATCCCTATCTTCGAGGTCACTCCTCGAGACTTCTTCAGCCACCCTAAAGAGCGAGATAGAGATATCGCGGTAATCATAACAATAATTATTATTATTAGCAACATCAGCAATTACAGTTTTATTGATAATAATAATGGAAATACTACTTATTGTAATAATAATACATCTTATAACAGCATTAAAGAGCACACTTTAAAAAGGTTTCAACCAGCTTAGGAAAAAGTTAACAAAAGTAATACAAAAAATTTCTAACAAGCTGCGGGAAAATGTTACTGACTACTAAGTACAACTAAAACCTCGCGGCATTCGCCTATTTCTGTGTATATTGCCTTTCTTTTTCGCTGATACCAAAGTCGTTTGCATGTTATAGGTCTACCACTAAAGGAAACTCCAGCTTGCCTCCAAATCTCGTGGGAGGGGGAAATTTATGATGATGGGGGTGAATGACCTAAATGGCGCAGTGCATGACACATAGACTGTTCGTAAACAAGTAGACTCCATCACGGGTGAATCACAAATTCACAACACATATTATTGGGTAAACATCCGAATGGTGTCGAATTCACAGGGAGTATACACAATTATAGCTCTCTAACTTCGCTGAAATGACATCAGTTTTTTCTCGATGATATTTCCTATTAAATATCCATGTCAGCTGCTTTCCAAAACTCGCTTAGTTGATAAGTGAGAAAGTCGTTTCGAATTTAAGACAGGAATCATTTTCCATACCCCCGTTTCTAACACCCCCTACCGTGCTGCTACAAATCTTTATAAGAAAGTAAAATTAATTTCATTGGCAAAACAATTATTAATGTAAAATCTGCGAAGTAATAATACTGCTCCAAATAAAAGCTTACCGAATGAAGGAATCGTGATCTGAGTGGAAAAATAAATAAATCAAATCAAAAATCAAATTAAAATCAGTTTAGTTCATCTGTGATAGAAAATAAATGGGGGAAAGATAGCAATCGATGTTCTGATCATGTTCTTTACTTTCGTTTGACAAAGGTACTCAAAGAATCCTGCAAAACATACCGATATAAAGACGATTATGTATTTCCGACGGGTGTTCACTTTTAGTGGCAATATTTCAAAATGTACTGACTAACATGGCAGCGTACCCTCTCAATAAGTATACAAATAATACACAGCAGTGAGGGCATTAGTAAGAATTACCCACACAAGGTACCTTTGGAACAGTCGAAGACGCCTGAGGCGGTAGCCGAGGGTGTTTGGACAGTTTTGAAGGTACCGATTGTGGGTAATTTTACTAATGCCCGAACAAAATGCTGTGTATTATTTGTTTTATAAGACTATGATTTATTTTTTTATATGAAATGATGTTTTATAACATGATTTTACTAATGACCGGTCATTACCATTGGATAATGACCGGTCATTATCCAAATTACACGTTAGGCAAAATAAATGCCTGGTCACGTGTACGCTTTCAACCAATAATTTGATTAGGATCCACGTCATCATCTTATAAACGACCATAATGTGGCTATGCTACCACTCAACATTTTCTTTCACTTAAATTATTTGTGAATTAAGCTTTAAAGGATTCTAAGTACTTAGACATGATTTGTATTGGAGTACGATTGCAAAGACTTTGAGGCAATCAACTCGAGCTCATTTCCAGTACCCTATTGTAATAATGTGTATAGAAATTACACACATGTCGTTGGTATGGAAATTGAGGCCACGGAAATTGAACTAGTTTGAATATTTCAAAGTCTTTGCGTTCAGTTATAATTGGGCTTCATCACATAATATCATAATGCCCATATATAGGGATTATACACATACCTGAGTTTCTGATTAAGAAAGAAACAGATTTTGAAACCCCGGCCTTTACAGCCTGCGTAATCGTGATAATTACTGGGAAGTCTGTATCCTCCTCATGAGAAGTCACTGGTAGTGAAATGCTATGTTTCAGTTTGCTTTGAACATCTGTTAGAGAGAGAACCTTTGGTCCAGACTGAAAATTATGATATTGATAATAATATCAATGATAGTGATAATAATAATACTGATAATTTGATCTATAATATTCTGTTATCATTATAGTAATCAAAGTTATGATGAAACTGATGATCAGAATAATAATAATTATAAACTAAACAATAATAATGATGATAATAATAGTCATAGGCCTAATGACACTAACGAGTAATAATCTACAATTTCCATATATGTATAGGATGTTAAATTTCAAAACCGTACTATGGATAGAGAACTATAGAACTATAGAAAACTAAACCACTAAAGATGGATCTCTATACAGAACAAGAGCTCTTTGAATGCGCGCAGTCAGACAATATACATCCGCCCTTCGTGCAATTCTCACTTCCGGGCATTTCACCAGAAGTGCTCTAAAATGTTATGACTTCATTGACCTTTAATCTTTGACCTACTTCCTTTCAAAATCTAATGGGATCGTCTTCCTATTGGGATAAACACTTGGATTGAAGGTATTTAGGTTTGAAGCTCATACTTCTAGTGGCTCTTGAAATATTGGGATAACGAGGCTAAAACCTGTATTTTCAGAAACTAACCTCTATGAACTTTGGTCTTTGACACCCAACCACCAAGTTTTTAACTTCATATTTGAAGTGGTTCTTCATATACCGCATTAAAAAGGCAGGACGGACGGACAACCTGAAAAACATGAAAATGCAATATCAACCCAATTACCTTTCTTTGCTCAATCTCATCCTGACGATAGCATGTGACTTGGACGTCACCATACTTTGTTGCAATACTAATCGGAACCGAGGGATGAACTTTGTGGTATGACTGCTTCTTCTCCTCTTCTTGCACCTCCTGTGCGGAAATAGTATTAAGTGCTTTGAGCAAACGTCAGAAAGTGAATCTAATTCATGTAGAAAGTAATATCTTAATTAAATAAAAGTGAACCTAAAATTCCAGAGACAAACCATTCAGAATGACACCATATAAATTAAAAGTTTGGCGGAATCGTAATGGCGATATGGTTTCTTATTACAGGCGTGTGTATCTAGATGAAGTACCGGAATGTGTAAATACAGTGGTTTGAATGTTTAAAAAAGGCAAACATAGCATGTTTCGGAAGAGGAGGGAGATATATCGAGTGGAAAGGAAAGAGGATAACTCCATCCCTCCTACGCCCTTGCTTTAATATAGGATTTATTTTCTTTCGTATTTCTTCTACATTTTCTACATATCTATATGAACTTTAGTCTTTGACCTACTTTCCCTAAAATCCTAGTAGTTTGTCTCTCTATTGCATCTAACATGTTTGGTGCCCCCGCCAATGATACCAGTGCCCTCTAAATGCTTGACCCAATCTACACCGCTATACTCTCAATTTTACAACGGTTGGCCCATGCATGTGTATGTGCTTGTGATTGTGATTGTTTCTGAAAATAGTGCTTGTGAACTATCGGCAGCAATATGTCTACAAATGTTAACTTATCTTGACCTATTTCACAACGGATAAACCATTTAATATCCAATAGTTAGAGACAAAACTGTTTGCTAACAAGCGGATAAACGGATTGTTTTAACAATAAGTGCTAAATTTACCTTCGTTTTAAGTGTTTGAATACTAAATCCTAAACATGCATGTGTTTGGATTTTTGGAACAAAAACATGTAAGTAAACCAAAAAAAGATTCAGTGTATATAGACAATGTTATGATTCTTTCATTGCTTTGTGCTTACCGCGTCCATCCCAGGTAGGTTCGCATGGACATGAAGATGAACTTCTATCTCTTTGCCTCTCTCTACGATATCTGGGATGTATGGAGTGCACATAAGTTTTTGTCGGATCACCTGATGTTCTAGAGGAATAAGAACCCACCACTCAGCACAGTGACCAATGTACAACTCAAGATGTTTCTTGTACACTCTGCAGTATGGTGGTTCGTCTGGTGAGCTTGATGACATCGTTCTGGATGTTCTTGGTAGATCTAATGTTAGTGGGTAAAAAAAAACGAAATGCGTTTGATTTAAGAGCAATGGAGCCGATTTGTCATTTAAACTGTAAAGTGACATAAAATATATCTGTCAGTAATGATATACTTGTGGATAATAATTACTTCAAATTGTTTGAAGTTTAACAAGCCATCCTAACAAAAACTAACTCTCCCCTCTCACCCATTTCCCTTTATTGAAAATATATCTACAGAAAAATGGGAGTTGTAAATTGTTACAAACGACGTTATGGCGCTGTAATGATGACGATACCTAGAACTGGAACTACTACGGAGTTCAGGATATAAGAGTCAAGTTTTAGCATGCATAATGGTCTATTTCAATGTATATTACCTGCAATAAAAACGAAGAACATATCAGGGTATCGTATACTAAAAAAAAAAAAAATCATTTCATTTAACTTGCTGGTTATTAATTTTTAACCGATTGTTAGCAAAGCAGTAAACTTGACAACAGCGGACAAACAACTTCGTCCTCTTCGTCCGTTTGGCTATTAATGACTTACCAAAGTCGAACCCGAGACCTACCGGCTACGAGACCAATCTCTACCACTTGGCTATATCGCAACTCATCAGTGTTGTCCCGAAAAGTGCTTTGCTTAGTTTGATGCAAAGGGGTCTCAGGGCATCAATTTTTGTTAACTCCAGCATAAAAAACGGTTTAGTTTCAGCATCTGGCCAGTTGGACTTACCGTTTACTGAATCCCACACTTGGGAAACGATGTCTGGTTTCACTTGATCAGGGTTGATGACCAAGTTAGAGTGTGGTATCCTGATCTTAACGGGTTTGTGGAAGTTCATGTTCGGAGGGTCACATCTGATCCCGTAGCAGGCCACTGAGTCATCATCTTGGATGTCAACACTTGGAAGGTCTCGTAAGAGAGTTAAGGTGATCTTGCGCGGGTCACTCTGATGAACAGCCCCCGGAGGAATAAACATTGATACGCCATGGTCTTCTAGTTCAATTTCCTGACTGATGTTCCTTTTGACTTCAACAGAGACGATAGCAGGTGTTGATGGTTCATCTGTTATTGAATTAAAACGTAAAGAACTGACACGATCATAAGAACAGATATAAGCAAACAAACTAAATGTGTATGGAGATCGGGATAGTCATTGGAATGAAGATATATATACACTGTAAAAAAATAATAGTCGAAATAACTCAATAAAATTGAGGAAAAGAATTGCCTTATTTTTATTAAGTAAATATTACCTACGGCATCTTAAGTAGAATTTACTTATTTTGCTGAATAAATTTTTACTCAGTTAAATCGAGTTACATTAACGTAAATAATTTAAGTATTGTAATCATTTTAGATAATTAAAAAAAAGCTATGATAGGATTACATATTGCACGATTGGGTACCCATCTAATCTAACAAGTAACATCCACTAATCATTCACTACTTCTATTTAAGATTAATCACTAATCACTAACACTACTTCTATTTAAGATTAAGATTCGACACATATTGAAAGGCTCCAAATTTTATATATACTTGATCGTAGCATCTTAAAAGGAAAATTGGTTAACAATTTCCTGAAATATCAAGTTTTTATTTGTTTTGAACTGGGTAACAATTAAAAATTGTCTTGTCTTTGCTTAGCCATGTTAAATGAATTAGTAAATGTTTTAAAGTCCTTAAATTTTCATTCAACCACAAAAAAGAATTGTTTTATTCAAAAAAGAGTTTAATTTGGTCTTAATGAATATTCATAAATTATGTAAATATTTCTATTACGCACTGCATCGGTCCTTACTTTAAAAAGATAAGAATAATCAACATAAATTGTTTGAGTAATACGTATAATTTCTGATTTTGACTTAAAATTACTAAATTAATACAAGCTGAAATTGCTTAAAGTTCTTATGGATTTGATTTTACTTAAATATTCCACGTATGTTCTACTAAATTGAAAGTTTGAGTTAGCAAGACTTAAATTTAGTGCGTAAGTGGCAAAACTAATGTTTTCAAGTAAATTCTACATGGAAAAAATACGTAAAAATTACCAATGAACAAATTATTTTTTACAGTGTATATATATAGTTTTCATTTCAATCATGTCCACAATAAGAATTGACTTTGTTACCATTTCCAAGGGTTGTGTTAATTATCGAAACTCTGATATTCAATACAACTTTGTAATAATTCAATAGGGCATATGATAAATCAATAATGTATTCTCCATATGTCTTGTTTATGTATCTTTTTATTTCTCCTTTTTTTTCATTCAGGGTTTACCTCTCGTATTTCAACCATGGATGCAAACCTTAGAGGTGGTCTACATACAGGAATACGAATGTAGCGTTTGCAAGGGGTAAGTGGATGAGTTGTATGTGTATGCGCCAGTAAATTACCCGGATAATAAATAATTAAATTCCTTCTTCTTGCAGATGGGAAACCTAAAATACCACGTTTTAATCATCACTAAACTTTAGTCGGTGGCTTAATGGATAAGAAACAACATTCAGAAGCATTTATTGAGCTGTTATACTGAAAAAAGCTGTTGGTGTTTGAAGAATGTTCTTACCTCGATAACAATCGATCTCTTCTAAAGAAGGTAATCTGAAATTAATTATACGTAAAGAGTGGTTAAGTCATTTTTATACAATTTGGGCAGACACCTACCGTGGACAATTAATTTTAATGAGGCTCTAATGTTAGCATTAGCTATACCGAAAAAAACACACATACTTTTGCACATGATAATGCCGTAAAATACAAACAAATAAAGAACTACAGTTATAATATATCTGCTCAACGAACGTGGTAGAAAATGTGAATCGTGGACCTGAGTCAGAGATAGAGTATTCGACCTTGTAGGCCTGAATCAGAAGCCCCGAGCAAACTAAGAGTCACAATTGTCACATAGAATGTATAATCTAAATGTCCCACTAACACATCTTGTAGAGGTGCCGTGGTCGAGTGGATATGTCACCAACC
This sequence comes from Strongylocentrotus droebachiensis, assembly GCA_035222895.1. NCBI lineage: Eukaryota > Metazoa > Echinodermata > Echinoidea > Camarodonta > Strongylocentrotidae > Strongylocentrotus > Strongylocentrotus droebachiensis. Next base: position 115,005 of record JAVYIG010000560.1, read on the forward strand.
TTTGGATCACAAGGTCCGCGTTTAAAGTCCCGCCGCTAATGTCCTTTGACAAGACATTGATCTACATTTACCACTTTCCAGCCAGGTGTTAAATGGTACCCGTTAGAATGCGAAAGTTAATGTGGTTTTTAGATGAGCAAGTGTGCGCTTCTAAAAATGACGCCTGGCTGGTATGCTCCCAGGGAGTGGAGAATGTGCACATATTGTGTGCGGGTAAGCCTGATTCCGATGACCGGGGTACTTATGTAAAGCGCATTGAGAGGGCCTGCGGTCCTAAAATGCGCTATAACAGAACGAACTATTATTATTGTCATTATCTTCTGTAAAATAAAATCTTAAAGGTAATACAAAGTTTTGGGAAATTTGAAAATTGGGTGGATAGTGAATCTTTACAATTTTGATATATTTGGATGCCCCTGTGGATGTATTATAAGCACTAAAAAAATTAGCCCCTAAAACACTTCTGTTTTCGAGAAAAATTGAATATAAACATTTACCGGTGCTCCCGGTAAATTTTGATGAATTTCAAATAGCGCCTTTGGTCGTGCAATGGTAGCTGCAACCATGAAAATCTCAGAATATGTAGTTGTGATATATAACTTCCAAACGGGAATAGCTAATCGGTCCATTTTAGTCAAGAAACATTGTTTCATAGCTAAATTAATATATTGACCTTGAGAGGGAGCTATACAACATAAACAGTTTATTATTTATAATTACATAACTTTAGACTCGATTTCAATCGCGACAACGATCAATGAATATTGTAGGAACGCTTATGCCTCCAATATGTTAATTTGAACCAAATTCATGACCCCATACCAAAACTTTGTAATACCTTTAAAGTTTACAATAAAGATATTGGAATGATATTTTTAAAATATCATTCCGTTTCCAAATCTCAAAAAAGTAAGATCTTTTGATAATCTTTTTCCTGAAAATTGACGGTGGCATTGATATTCTTTTTTATATGAAAGAATCACCTTGACAAAATCATCTGTTTGACCACTTCGTCCTTGGCATATTGGATTGGTAGATTGCCTCTCTCATCCTTCACATCTAACTTGGCTCCATTCTCCAGGAGATAAAACACCAAGGCCTTCTCAGGAGATAGTTCGCCCCTGTAATAATCATCAGAGATCTAAAACAACAACAACAACAAAAACAATATATATATATTTATATTTAGTACAGTATCGTCCGTCAATAGTCAAAGTGGATGAGCATCACAATCATGAGTTTACGCTGTCTCTTGGATCCACATTACTGGATATTCATTTTAATGTTGTTAACTACCCCAAACACACGAACACACAAACAGACGAACAAACACCAGCGTACACATTCTCTTGGACCAACCACGGGTTTCATATTTTAGGATTCACTTATAATGACCTAGAGGCTTGAGGGTCGGTAAAAATTATATCAGTCACTCCATTAAGTCTCGAAAACAGACAATTATTTTGTTGTAATGTAAATTGTTGTTCCAACTTTCGTCGGTCTTGTGTCCGTCTCGTTGGTGTTACTCACCTTTCTTAGTGTGTCAGTTTCTTGCACAAGTTTCTCGCTGTTATAACAGAGTTTAATGGCTTTATGGAGACACGTCTGTCCGTCAGATGACTGGATATTGAGATCAGCTCCCTCAGAAACTAACTTCTCTATGGTAGACGTGTGACCGTCTTGGATGGCAAGATGGATATCCGTTAAATCATCCTGGTCGAGCTGACAATAAGAAAATAAGCAGCATGAAAACTTGAGAATAAAAAAGAAATATTAAGTAATGACATGTTAACAAGTAAATCGAATGATTCGATTAATTGTAACTTGTCTATGAAGTTTATGAAACAGCAATGAGGTTTAACTGGAGTTATAACTATACGTTTGATTATTAGTGGTGGTACAAAATTATGCCAGTCACACTCCTATAACGACTCCACTTAGACTCCCAAAACTGTCCTTTATTTTGCCGTAATGTAATTTGTGATTCCGACTCTCGTCGGTTTAGTGTTGGTCTCGTTGGTGTTACTCACCTTTCTTAGTGTGTCAGTTTCTTGCGCAAGTTTCTCGCTGTTATTACAGAGTGTAATGGCTTTACGGGGACACGTCTGTCCGCCAGGTGACTGGATATTGAGATCAGTTCCCTCAGAAACTAACTTCTCTATGATATAGGTGTCACCGTCTTGGATGCCAAGATGGATATCCGTTAAATCATTCTGGTCGAGCTGACATTAAGAAAATAAGCAGCATGAAAACTAGAGAATGAAAAGAAATATTAAGTATTGACGCGTGATTCGATTTATTGTAACCTTATCTATGAAGTCTATGAAACAGCAATGATGTCTAACTGGATTTATAAATATATGTATGATTATAAGTGGTGATACAAAATTATGTCAGCCACACTGCTATAACGACTCCACTTAGACTTCCAAAACTGTCAATTTTGTCCCCTCAATGTCATTTGTGGTTCCGACTCTCGTCGGTCTGGTGTCGCTCTGGTGTCGGTCTCGTTGGTGTTACTCACCTTTCTTAGTGTGTCAGTTTCTTGCACAAGTTTCTCGCTGTTAGTACAGAGTGTAATGGCTTCACGGGGACACGTCTGTCCGCCAGGTGACTGGATATTGAGATCAGTTCCCTCAGAAACTAACTTCTCTATGGTAGAGGTGTCACCGTCTTGGATGCCAAGATGGATATCCGTTAAATCATTCTGGTCGAGCTGACAATAAGAAAATAAGCAGCATGAAAACTAGAGAATGAAAAGAAATATTAAGTATTGACGCGTGATTCGATTTATTGTAACCTTATCTATGAAGTCTATGAAACAGCTATGATGTCTAACTGGAGTTATAACTATACGAATGATTATTAGTGGTGATACAAAATCATGTCGGTCACACTGCTATAACGACTCCACTTACACTCCCAAAACTGTCCTTTATTTTTCCGTAATGTCATTTGTGATTCCGACTCTCGTCGGTCTGGTGTCGGTCTCGTTGGTGTTACTCACCTTTCTTAGTGTGTCAGTTTCTTGCACAAGTTTATCGCTGTTATTACAGGGTTGAAAGGCTTCATGAAGACATGTCTGTCCGCCAGGTGACTGGGTATTGAGATCAGCTTCCTCAGAAACTAACTTCTCAATGGTAGAGGTGTCACCGTCTTGGATGGCAAGATGGATATCCGTTAAATCATCCTGGTCGAGCTGACAATAAGAAAATAAGCAGCATGAAAACTTGAGAATAAACAAGAAATATTTAGGAATGACAGATGAACAAGTAAATCGAATGATTCGATTAATTGTAACTTGTCTATGAAGTTTATGAAACAGCAATGAGGTTTAACTGGAGTTATAACTATACGTAATATTACTAGTGGTGATACAAAGACAGTTCGTCAGCCTCGAGCTGGTCAAGTGTGACAAAGAATGATAAGAAGCCAGAAACGCTATGAATTAAATTTCAGTACTTGTTATTTTACATGCTTGTATCGAAAACATCAAGGTAGATGAATTTGACATTATGATATATTTTTTAAATGTTTACCTTGGAATTGGAACGCACCATGAATAGATAATGAATGCTTTCGTAGCCGAGGATTAAAGACAGATGTTGAGGTGTCTGGCCATGAATGTCTTCTACGTCAAAACGTGCTCCTCCTGCCATAAGGACTTGAACAACATCAAGGTAACCATTCTGAACAGCATGGTGTAATGCAGTCCAACCGTTATTATCTCTCCTATTCACCTCAGCTACTTGACTGATGAGATATTTGGTGACATCAAGATGACCATTATAAGCAGTACCGTGCAATGCAATCCGACCGTCATTATCTCCCTTATTCACCTCAGCTCCTTGACTGATGAGATATTTGGTGACATCAAGATGACCATTGTGAGCAGCAGTGTGTAATGCAGTCAAACCAGTATCGCTTCCCTTATTCACCTTGGCTCCTTGACTGATGATATATTTGGTGTCATCGACATGACCTTCCTGAGCAGCAATGTGTAATGCAGTCATGCCGGTATTATCTCCCTTATTCACATCAGCCCCTTGACTGATGAGATATACAGTGACATCAACATGACCATTGAAAGCAGCATATAGTAATGCAGTCCAACATTCATTGTCTCCCTTTTTCACCTCAGCTCCTTGACTGATGAGATATTTGGTGACATCAAGATGACCATTCTGAGCAGCACCGTGTAATGCAGTCCTACCCACATCATTTCCCGTATTCACCTCAGCTCCTTGCCTGATGAGATATTTGGTGACATCAAGATGACCCTCCTGAGCAGAAAGGTTTAATGCAGTCCAACCGTCATTATCTCTCCTATTCACCTCAGCCTTTCGACTGATGAGATATTTGGTGACATCAATATGACCATTGAAAGCAGTACAGTGTAATGCAGACCTACCCACATCATTTCCCTTATTCACCTCAGCTCCTTGGCTGATGAGATATTTGGTGACATCAAGATGACCCCCCTGAGCAGAAAGGGTTAATGCAGTCCAACCGTCATTATCTCTCCTATTCACCTCAGCTAATTGACTGATGAGATATTTGGAAACTTTAAGATGACCATTCTGAGCAGCACCGTGCAATGCAGTCCATCCGTTATTTGTTCCTGTATTCACCTCAGCTCCTTGACTGATGAGATATTTGGTGACATCAAGATGACCATTCTGAGCAGCACCGTGTAATGCAGTAGCACCTTCATTAACTCCCTTATTCACACCAGCTCCTTGACTGATGAGATATATAGTGACTTCAAGATGACCATTCTGAGCAGCTCTGTGTAATGCAGTAGAACCTGCATTATCTCCTTTATTCACCTCAGCTCCTTGACTGATGAGATATTTGGTGACATCAAGATGACCAGTCTGAGCAGCAGTGTGTAATGCACTCAAACCAATATCGCTCCCCTTATTCACCTTAGCTCCTTGGTGGATGAGATATTTGGTGACATCAAGATGACCATTCTGAGCAGCACCGTGTAATGCAGTAGAACCTGCCTTATCTTCCTTATTCACCTCAGCTCCTTGACTGATGATATACATAGTGACCTCAAGATGACCATTCTGAGCAGCTCTGTGTAATGCAGTAGAACCTCTATTCTCTCCTTTATTCACCTCAGCTCCTTGACTGATGAGATATTTGGTGACATCAAGATGACCATTCTGAGCAGCACCGTGTAATGCAGTAGAACCTGCCTTAACTCCCTTATTCACACCAGCTCCTTGAATGATGAGATATTTAGTGACCTCAAGATGACCTTTTTGAGCAGCACTGTGTAATGCAGTCCGACCGTCATTCTCTCCTTTATTCACCTCAGCTCCTTGGCTGATGAGATATTTGGTGACATCTAGATGACCATTCTGAGCAGCAGTGTGTAATGCAGTCATACCCACAGCATTTCCCTTATTCACCTTAGCCCCTCCTGCCATAAGGACTTGAACAACATCAAGGTAACCATTGTGAACAGCATGGTGTAATGCAGTCCTACCCACATCATTTCCCTGATTCACCTCAGCTCCTTGGCTGATGAGATATTTGGTGACATCAAGATGACGTTCCTGAGCAGAAAGGTTAAATGCAGTCCAACCGTCATTATCTCTCCTATTCACCTCAGCCTCTTGACTGATGAGATATTTGGTGACATCAATATGACTTTTGAAAGCAGCTCTGTGTAATGGAGTAGAACCGTCATTATCTCCTTTATTCACCTCAGCTCCTTGACTGATGAGATATTTAGTGACATCAAGATGACCATTCAGAGCAGCTATGTGTAATGGAGTAGAACCAGCATTATCTCCTTTATTCACCTCAGCTCCTTGACTGATGAGATATTTGGTGACATCGAGATTACCATTCAGAGCAGCTTTGTGTAATGGAGTAGAACCAGCATTATCTCCTTTATTCACCTCAGCTCCTTGACTGATGAGATATTTGGTGACATCAATATGACCATTGAAAGCAGTACCGTGTAATGCAGACGTACCCAAATCATTTCCCTTATTTACCTCAGCTCCTTGGCTGATGAGATATTTGTTGACATTAAGATGACCCTTCTGAGCAGCCAGGTGTAATGCAGTCCAACCGTCATTATCTCTCCTATTCACCTCAGCTCCTTGACTGATGAGATGTTTGGTGACATCAAGATGACCCTTGAAAGCAGCTCTGTGTAATGTAGTAGAACCGTCATTATCTCCTTTATTCACCTCAGCTCCTTGACTGATGAGATATTTAGTGACATCAAGATGACCATTCAGAGCAGCTATGTGTAATGGAGTAGAACCAGCATTATCTCCTTTATTCACCTCAGCTCCTTGACTGATGAGATATTTAGTGACATCAAGATGACCATTCAGAGCAGCTATGTGTAATGGAGTAGAACCTTTATTATTTCCTTTATTCACCTCAGCTCCTTGACTGATGAGATATTTAGTGACAGCAAGATGACCATTCAGAGCAGTTATGTGTAATGGAGTAGAACCAGCATTATCTCCTTTATTCACCTCAGCTCCTTGACTGATGAGATATTTAGTGACATCAAGATGACCATTCAGAGCAGCTATGTGTAATGGAGTAGAACCAGCATTATTTCCTTTATTCACCTCAGCTCCTTGACTGATGAGATATTTAGTGACATCAAGATGACCATTCAGAGCAGCTATGTGTAATGGAGTAGAACCAGCATTATCACCTTTATTCACTTCAGCTCCTTGACTGATGAGATATTTAGTGACATCAAGATGACCATTCAGAGCAGCTATGTGTAATGGAGTAGAACCAGCATTATTTCCTTTATTCACCTCAGCTCCTTGACCGATGAGATATTTGGTGATCCTAAGGTGACCCTCAAGAGCAGCTATGTGTAATGGAGTAGAACCAGCATTATTTCCTTTATTCACCTCAGCTCCTTGACCGATGAGATATTTGGTGATTTTAAGGTGACCCTCAAGAGCAGCACTTTGTAATGCTGTCTTACCTTCATTATCTCCCTTATTCACCTCAGCTTCTTGGCTGAGGAGATATTTGGTGACATCAAGATGACCATTCTGAGCAGCTCTGTGTAATGCAGTAGAACCTGCATTATTTCCTTTATTCACCTCAGCTCCTTGACCGATGAGATATTTGGTGATTTTAAGGTGACCCTCAAGAGCAGCACTTTGTAATGCTGTCTTACCTTCATTATCTCCCTTATTCACCTCAGCTTCTTGGCTGAGGAGATATTTGGTGACATCAAGATGACCATTCTGAGCAGCTCTGTGTAATGCAGTAGAACCTGCATTATTTCCCCTATTCACCTCAGCTCCTTGACCGATGAGATATTTGGTGATTTTAAGGTGACCCTCAAGAGCAGCACTTTGTAATGCTGTCTTACCTTCATTATCTCCCTTATTCACCTCAGCTCCATTTTTAATGAGATACTGGATGACACTATCCTGGCCATACAGGACCGCCGTGTGTAAGGGTGTGTTTCCACCTTCGTCTGTGTGGTTTATGTTAGAACCCCTGTCAAGCAGTTTTTTGACGCTTTCGATTTTACCCCTCAATGCTGCCTCACGAAGCTGTTGATTAATGTCCTCCATACTTTAAGAAGCATGCACCGGTTTGCCAGACATTCTAATTTAGCACAGTTCCTTGTAATGATTTACTTCTCCCATTACACTCGACTTTGAAATGAAAATATTACGATTAATAATCTAAATCTTTTGTAGCAGATAGTCCGGTTGCGTGTCGCCCGGTAAGAGCCTAAGTGTACACTAAACTGATTTTTTTTTTCTTTCTTTAAATTCATAATCGCAATGAGCAATTTATTGTCATATTTGTCGTTTTCAATGAATTCCAAAGTCCTGTGCAGTGAACTAAATCGTAATGCAGATATTCAACGTAATACAAAATATCTGTCATTCCTATTGCAGGGTGAGGCTTTTCAATTTCTTTTTTTTTTTTCTTCTTTTGCATCATCAATCAGCAGTCATCAACATTTCAATAAATATAAAGCATGCATGCGCCCTCTAATGAGGCCTATCTCACTACAACATAATTAAAATGATTACTATACATGATAGACGCTGATTTCTATCATTTGATAATTGAATTACTCATGATCAAGGCAAATATTAACGCTTATTATGGCAGGAAGTATGTTAATGTTAATGGTAACGACATCGATGGAGTGTACAGCATTTTAATGATTATGGCGATCACGGTAATTCCTAGTCCCAACCACGTCTACCGGGTAGGCCTCTGTCGCCTGGACGCTATTGAGAATGTTAACCTGCTTCATTGGATTTAGGTACACATGAGTTTGTCAAAATTTATCAATATCTGCCACGATGCATAATTAAACATCGAATGGAGACAGCAAGAAAAGAAACAGAATTATATGAAACTTAATTCCAAGTAGGGATCAACCCCCTCCCCCCCCCCCATTCACCCCTTTAGGAGGAACGATTTAATCAGTTTTGTATTTAGTTGGAAGAAGCCTAGCTACAGCAACATTTCTTAAAAAGCATTTCTTTTTTACACATGGGTCATGGAATAGTCGGACCCATAAAACACTTACCTTTTAGGTGCCATTGTATGTTTTTCTACGACGTTAAAGGCCCGGTCACACAGAGGGGACGCATGGGGAACGCTCGGCCAGCGCTTTGGAAATTTGCAATTTTGGCCAGTGCGTTGTCGTGCGCCCAACTTTTGTCGAAGCTACAGCGAGCTGACACCAAATGCATGGCGTGTTACTAGCGCGCTAAGCGCATACAGGGCGCATGCAGTGCGCATACAGATCGTACACAGAGCGCACATGATAACAACTTTCACGAATGCACAGCGTGTTGCTAGCGCGCTGGACGAATGGTCCACGCGGCACCGCGTTCTAAACAGAGGTGGTCACACATAGACGACGCACGCCCCGCGCATTGGAAATCGGAAAAGGCCGTGTGCTTAACTTTTGTCATGATTTTGGAAAAGCCTTTAATGCCCGGTCTTTAAGGCCCGGTCACACAGAGGGGACGCATGGGGAACGCACGGCCAGCGCATTGGAAATTTGCAATTTTGGCCAGTGCGTTGTCGTGCGCCCAACATTTGTCGTAGCTACAGCGAGCTGACACCAAATGCATAGCGTGTTGCTAGCGCGCTGAGCGCATACAGGGCGCATACAGTGCGCATACAGACCGTACCCAGAGCGCACATGATAACAACTTCCACGAATGCACAGCGTGTTGCTAGCGCGCTGGACGAATGGTCCACGCATGCACCGGGTTCTATGACGCACGGCCAGCGCATTGGAAATCGGAAAAGGCCGTGTGCCTAACTTTTGTCATGATTTTGGAAAAGCTAGAGAGCTGACACAAAATGCACAGCGTGTAGCTAGCGCGCTGTGCGTATAGAGAGCGTGTGCTCCGCGTATGTCTGGCGCTGGTCTAGCGCGCTCAACGCACGTCTGGCGTGCCTTTGGCGTGTACATTCATGCGTCGAGCTCCGCGCACACTTTTGAGCATGCTCAAAAAATCCCGACGCACACAGCGAATGACGACGAATGCATAGCATGGGTCCAGCGCGCTCGACGAACGAGTAACGAGTGATGACGCACGCCTAGCGAACGACAACGCACTGGCCAAAATTGCAAATTTTCCATGCGCCGGCCGTGCGTCCCCCATGCGTCCCCTCTGTGTGACCGGGCCTTTAGGGAGACACGATTCAAAAGATAACATTGAGAAGAAAAAAACATTCCTTAGTTGACTGAACATGTGTATTCTATCATATCAATTAGATATCTGCACCCAGGCTTCTTGTGGCTATGGAGCAGCATAAGTCAATTCGGTTACTTAATTTTCATACCAGATGACACTGAGGTAATCACGACATTGCCTCGATTAAAAAATATGACCGCATACAATACATAAAATATAATAAACACGTTCGTAAAGTCATGGACAATTTTGGTCCCTGTAGCAAACTATTGCCATAGCCAGCTTTTTACTTCAATGGTCAGATCGGTTACATACATTCCATTGGAAAAGACTTGTGCTCATCACTGTTAAGTTCTGTAGTAAATAAAGAATTTTGCAAGGGATTTTTAATTTTGACCATTTCAGAAGAACACACTTTTTTCCTTTTGCCAAATCCCGATATATTCAGCTTCAGCCTTGTAGACTTGATTTATATTCTCCGCTTATGCGATGTATGTTGCAATCAATACAGGGTTACCGTACTTTATTATCTATGATCCCATCATGAAAGGAAAGTATGTTTATTGTAGATCAATTGAGATTTTTGCATGATTGGATTTGGTTTCAGGCACAATTTTGTCCTGATAACCCATACTGTGCCATTAAAGCTGATTTGTACAGACCATGCACGTAAAACACATACATTATTCTGCCTGGTATTCTAAGAGTTAATATTTGGGGGGGATTCCCATTTGGGCACCGCTTCGAAAACTGAAGTGGGTACCATTGTGCATGTGTACAATCCATGAATCATAATCTCTCTGTTATTCAGTTTTGCAACAAAATAGGAGTCACGAAGTAAAGAGGCTTTCTGTCTTGTCTCTTTCGAACTAGCCAAAGTATTAAACTCTATCATTTCGAGAAGAAAAGAAATGTCGTTATAAGCGGAATGGAATGTAGAGAGGGATGAATCAAACACCGGATAGTTTTACATTCTATATGCTCATCCAAGGGCATAGAAACGATTACAAATAAGAATATTTGAGAGATAAAAAGCTGAACTTGGAAAACAGATGGTAGAATGTCTGGCTGTGGAACGATGACGATAACATTTCTGGCATTTTATCAAACTTGACCTCGTTCAAGAATTAAACAAATGAAACAGGTTATTACCAGTTTGATTATAAAATGACTTTAACGTTTGACACTGAGTAACCAGGAAAAAAGGAGATAGAAGATCAGATTATAGGTCTGTTTTCTCAATTAATTTTCAACTACGAGAAAAGGCTACCTATACGTGTGTGTGTGTGTATACACTACAATGATTTTTTTTCTTCAAAATTATAATTGCATTGTGCAATTGTCATTTTTGTCGTTTTCAATAAGTTCCAAAGTCCTGTGCACTCAGTGAACTAAATCGTAACGCAAAAAATAGTCAACGTAATTCAAATATCAGTCATTCTTATTCCATTGTAAGGCTTATCTCCTTCTCTTTTTCTTCTTTTACATCAACATGAGTAATCATCAACATTTCAATCATTATAAACAAGTGCATTTCACCCCTTCCTTTTCCCTCTGAAATAAAGGGTGGAAACGTTTGCTCTGTTCGTTTTTTTCACGGAGACATACATTTACATGAAACTACATACTAATACTAATACTACTACTACTACTACTACTACTACTACTACTTCTACTACTACTTCTAATAATAATAATACTAATACGAATACGAATACAAATATTAATACTAATACTAATACTAATACTAATACTAATACTACTACTACTACTACTAATAATAATAATAAATACTTATAAAGCGCACTTATCTAATAACTTACTCAAGGCGCTATAAAAAAAAAACACTCTCCAGAATTTGAAAAACATAATATCATTAGGAACTCTCAGTAAATAAAATGTCTTAACATGTTTCTAAAAGGTTTCTAGGCATTGCATGTTTCGAATGTCACTTGACAGCTACAGGGTTGCAACATGCATGCACAAATGCACGGTCCCCATAATGGGTGGTTCGGGTTCTGGGGACTTCTAGGATGGTAGAGGCAGAAGAACGGAGTGAGTAATGGGATTGCTTTATGGTGAGGAGATCATTCAGGTACTCAGGTGCAGTATTGTGGAGTGCCTTAAAGACGAGCGTTAGGCTTTTGTATTCAATCTGTTTTTATAACTGGGGGTCAATGGTAATGTGAAATATTTTCAAGGGGAGAAATAGTCTGGACCAAAAAAGGAGAAACAGTCCACATTTTACATGTTTTATGACACAATTGATATTATAGAAGCATAAACTTTCCTCTAATGAAGTTTCTCACTACAACAGAATTAAGATACTAACTACACGTGGAGAACGCTGATTCCTATCCTGTTGATAATTGGATTACTCATGAACAAAGCAAATATTAACGCTGATTATGGCACTAAGTATGGTAATGGTAATGGTAACGATGAAGGTGGAGCGTACATCATTTTATTGATTAGGGCGATCACGGTAATGGATGTAAAGATGATGGTGAAATGTTTCCAGTCAACAGTACTTATCCATTGCATTGCAGTCCACGGAACCTTTTATGTCTCAGCAAAATACTTTTTTTTTTACAAAGTCTTCTTTATGTAAGTCCCGGTTGAAAAGAAAGTCAACGTGGTGCAGTGCCCTTGGGTATATAGACATTAATTCTCAGTCCCAACCACGTCTACCGGGTAGGCATATGTCGCCTTCAGTGGCGTACGCAGGATTTTTTCAAGGGGGGGGGGGGTTAACATTTTAAAATCGGGCCGAAAAAATCGCAACGACTCAGCCGGCCGCTGAATAAGCGGGGGGGGGGGGGGCGGGCGTAAGAGGACACTTTTTTGGGAGGTCTCGAAATTCGACCAGGCGCGAACGCCAAAGAGGGGGGGACCCCCCCCCCCCCCCCCCCTTTGGCGTACGCGCCTGGTCGCTCTTTTGATAATGTCAACCTACTTCATTGGTTTTAGGTACACATGAGTTTGTCAATATTTATTAATATACCACGATGCCTGGTTAAACATCGAATGGAGACAGCAAGAAAAAAAAACAGAATTGTATGAAACTTAATTCCAAGAAGGGATCAAAACGTCCCCCCCCCCTTCACCCCCTTCAGGGGGAACTGTTTAATCGGTTTCGTATTTAGTTGGAAGAAGCCCAGCTACAGCAAAATCCCTTAAAAAGCATTTCTTGTTTACACATGGGTCATGGAATAGTCGGACCCATAAAACACTTCCCTTTTAGGTGCCATTGTATATTTTTCTACAACATTAAGGAGACACGATTAAATAGATTACATTGAGAAAAAAAAGATATTCCTTAGTTGACTGAACATGTGTATTCTATCATATTAGGGACTTTTAGATTTACACGACGAGAGCGTGGACTGCCGCGTGTGACATTGTGTTAAGGTACTGGGCCGTGCCCGCCAGTGCTTTAAAAGGACGTCACATTACCTTAAAAGGATGTCACACGTGGCGGTCCACGTTCTGGTCGTGCAAATCTAAAAGTCCCTTTTAATTAGATATCTGCACCCAGGCTTCTTACGGCTATGGAGCAGCATAATTCATTTCGGTTACTTAATTTTCATACCAGATGACACTGAGGTAATCACGACATTGCCTCGATTAGAAAATATGACCGCATACAATACATAAAATATAATAAACACTTTCGTAAAGTCATGGACAATTTTTGTCCCTGTAGCAAACTATTGCCTTAGCCAGCTTTTTACTTCAATGGTCAGATCGGTTACATCCATTCTATTGGGAAAGACTTGTGCTCATCACTGTTAAGTTCTGTAGTAAATAAGGAATTTTGCAAGGGATTTTTAATTTCGACCATTTCAGAATAACACACTTTTTTTGTACTTTTGCCAAATCCCGATATATTCTGCTTCAGCCTTGTAGACTTGATTTATATTCCCCGCTTATGCGATGTATGTTGCATATTAATACAGGGTTACCGTACTTTATTATCATGAAAGATAAATATGTTCATTGTTTGGAAAGAGTGCAAAATACCTTTCAAGTCTACTGTAGATCAATTGAGATTTTTGCATGATTGGATTTGGTTTCAGGCACAATTTTGTCCTGATAACCCATACTGTGCTATTAAAGATGTTTTATACAGACCATGCACGTAAAACACATACATTATTCTGCCTGGTATTCTAAGAGTTAATATTCGGGGGGATTCCCCTTTTTTGGCACCGCTTCGAAAACTGAAGTGGGTACCATTGTGCATGTGTAAAATCCATAAATCATAATCTCTCTGTTATTCAGTTTTGCAACAAAATAGGAGTCACGAAGTAAAAGAGGCTTCCTGTCGTATTTTCTCTTTCCAACTAGCCAAAGTAATTAACTCTTTCATTTCGAGAAGAAAGAAATGTCGTTATAAGCGGAATGGAATGTAGAGAGGGATAAAGCAAACACCGGATAGTTTTACATTCTATATGCTCATCCAAGGGCATAGAAACGATTACAAATAAGAATATTAGAGCGATAAAAAGCTGAACTTGTAAAAATAGATGGTATAATGTCTGGCTGTGGAACGATGACGATAACATTTCTGGCATTTTATCAAACTTGACCTCGTTCCAGAATTAAACAAATGAAACAGGTTATGACCAGTATGATTATACAATGGCATTAACGTTTGACACTGAGTAACCAGGAAAAAGGAGATAGAAGATCAGATTATAGGTCTGTTTTCTCAATTAATTTTCAACTACGAGAAAAGGCTACCTATACGTGTGTGTGTGTGTGTGCGTGCGTGTGTGTGTGTGTGTATGCGTTTGTGTTTGTGTGTGAGTGAGTAATTATTCATTGTAATCTTGAAAGTAACACACCCACTTTTAGTTTCACTCTGGTTTTTATTGACCCTCTTCAATTTCAGAATTGAAACTTTCCGATGAGAATACAATTTTATATCAATGGAAAGTTAAATTACGTTACGTTGACGACATAGCATGATAACCAAACTTTGGTAGCTCCTAATTAAAAAGTCATAACCAATTTGACTTTGATGATGATAAATCAAGTCTTTGTTAGAGATCATGCATACACAAAACCAGGCACGTCAACCAGTGGGTTAGGCGGCATGTTATAATCAACACTATATACAATAGCAAAGTACATTAGCAATAATAATACAAAATATTCGTCATTGCAATTGCAATGTAACAATATACAATGTAACACTATTTCATGATGAAGAGTCCTTTATTTATTATCTAATGATAACCTATTCATAATATTCCTGTCATCGGTGACTGAGCACCAGGGTTTTTGAAAAGTGTTATTCAATACAAATTTTAAAAAGAAGCTTTTTAAACCTAGATAATAAAAAAAATATCTAAATTGTTCATCTTGACTACAAAGTGTTATCCCAGCATAAATTAATAATGTCAGAGACGATGTAAATTTTACATTAGGTACATATAAATGAGACTGTTCTCTTTGGCGGGTTGCATATGAATGAAAATTTGGATATGGAACATAATTCGATAGTCATGAAATTCACTGTCCATATTTACAGGTTATGATTTGTACAACAATGAAAGAAGATACACAAGAGAGGCATTTGGGGACCACAAACTGCCGGTGAGGAATGTGAGATTTAGTTAGGTGGCGAGACAGCTAAAGCTCTATCACATAATAGGCGTGACTGAGCCGTGAGAGATCAGTAACTGTTTTAGAGCAGTGATCCCGTAACTGGCAGATCCTGGCTCAAATCCAAGTCGATGAACAATTACCCTTTGACCCCTTTGGTAAAGCATTAATATATTTTATTTTATTTTATTTTGTATTAAAACATCTTTTAACAGGATAACATTGATCAGCTCGCAGGCTGTTTTACATAATGGTCCTGCATAAAGAAGGAAATACAAATTCAAGAACTGACAATTAGAGGAGTTACAAAATAGCAGTTTTATACAAATGGTAAAAAACAAAACAACACAAATAGGACAAATAAGATAGAGAAAAACGAAACGAGGGGGGGGGGTGCATGAGCATATGTTATTTCCTAGATAATAGGGCTAGCGATCATTTTAGTTTATAGTTATTGCAAACAGTGCTAAGAGAAACGGCAGTGAACATATTTTATCGAAGAAAGATTGTGTTATATTGGTGTTTAAAACTGTTAACTGAATTGGCATTTTGGATATTATTGGAAAGCTTATTCCAATTAACCGCTCCAGCATACTTTAAAGATTGTTTGAATAAGGTCACGTTGTGTTTGGGCAATACTACATTTAGAGAGTTTGCATTTCTTGTATTAAGGCTATGGCGGTCGAAATACATTTCTATTTCATTAATCCTCATTATGAAGTTCATCGGAGAGAACTTAAAAGCCTTTGGTACCCTGGTTGCTTACGTACAATCTACCCGCTTTCTTAACCATATTCCCAGTCAGGTTTATCACACCAGCCATTCTCAATCTATATCGAAGGGGCAGAAGGATTTCTTGTGAAACAGTGAGAAACCGACTTGAGATTCGACCCCGTGGCCAGCCCGAGTGTATAAAAGGCTTGTTTACTTTTACCACGGTAAGCCGCCGTGAGGGTTAACACCAAGTACGATTGAATTTTATGATAGTAAACATCAATGAGTAACTTAACCTTTGAAGCATATTACTGGTTTCAGAACATACATGACAAAAATGTAGAATAAATATTGGTTTACAACTTCATGAATATATAACCGTCTGATATCAGACTTTAGTTCATGTCGTTTACAATATCATGGCTTGTGTATTCTTATGTCTAAGATCATAAAGTCCCTTGACTTGTGTACATTGTGTACCGTTTATGAATGCTAATTTTAGCATGATTTGTTTTCTCATTGACATGTTGCCAGAAGTTAATAATCTGCAAATGATTATATTGTTGAACTTCCTTCACTCTAAAACAATGGGGAAGGTTTAAACGAGGGAATATTGACTTAAATTGTACCCAACAAACGTACAAGTTCCCCTTTACCTAACCTGTTTACAATTTTACCTAGCTCTGTTTACTAAAGAACAGCATCTTGTTTTGATTTATGATAGCGTAAATTCAAATATGCTTCAAATGTATGTATCTTGTAACACAGAGCAAAGTGAAGCCGCGAGTGACCATTGTTGCGCTCAGTTGTCATTCATTTATTTATTCATTTATTATCATTATTACTATTATTTCAAGTCTTTCTTAGTTTTTTATACGGTAATGACAGACATATATGGCCCGAATTCACAAAAGAGGTTTGTCGACAAACCTTGGTTAGTCGACAAACCTCCTTTGTGAATTCGGGCCATAGTGTTGAAACGTTGAAACGAATAGTAGTGATATGTGGTATTATGTTTGAACCCTCTTATGTTCATGCGTTTACTTTCTGATATTTTTAGTTATTTATAGCAATGACCGCATTTGCGACCACTGACATATTTCATAGTAACTGTCTGCAATAAAATGATTATCAGGAAATTTGTTAAATTACCATGAGAGTAACTAGAGAGGGGGAAGGGGCCGGGAGGGGGGGGGTTGGGGGGTTGAACCCCCCCTTTGGTATTTGTATGTGTGTAAACCCCCCTAAACCCCCCCCCCTTTTTTTTTTTTTTAAACGAAGAAAAATGTCAAATTTTCAAATTTCGAGACCAAAAAAAGAAAAAAAAAGTGTCCTCTTACACCCCCCCCCCCCCCCCCCCCCCACTGAGCAATTTTTCGGTTGGCTGAGTCGTTGCGATTTTTTTTGGACTCCAAAAAACAAAAAAAAATGTCTTCTTACCCCACCCCCCCCCCCCCCCCCCCCCCCCCCCACTGAGCGACTTTTTGGCAGGCGTGATTTCGTTGCGAAATTTTGGGCCCGATTTTAAACCCACCCCCCTTGGAAAAATCCTGCGTACGCCCCTGGGGGTGAGAGTAAATGAGAGTGAGGGGAGCAACTTAAAAGTGTGTGCAAAGAGAGGTGGAGAGAATAAAAGAGAAATGGAGAGAGAGAAAGAGAGAGAGAGTGAGAGAGTAAGAAAAGAAAAAAGCAGTGAATGGATGTCGGGCTCACACATTGGCGGGCAAATGATATTTGAATGAGGGCGCTCTTTAAACGGCGGAATACGGCGAACTCAGTTTCAGTGAGGGATCCAAAGAGTAGCTAACGATGGCACATACCCATCCACATTGTTACCAGTAAACGCAAGTATTAGGAATTCCACTCCACGAAAATTGACGCTAAATTCATAAACATAACTTTTCAATTCGAGCTTCTTCGAAATGACGACACGCCTACCAAGATTATATGTTTCAAACCTTCCTTTCTTAGACAGTTACATTTAATTTTACATTATGAAAAGATGTTTGAAAGGTATGAAATGATTACTAATTTGGCTGGTAATAAATAGAGAGTATCCCACAAATTGCTGAGCAAATAGTGGACGTTACAACGAATTAAGTAATAAGTATCTCATTCTTATCGGAACCCCCCCCCCCCCCCCCTCCCCGCCCACCCCAGCGGAATGATCCGAATGTACATGACAGAGATGGGGAAAGAGAGAGAGAGGGAAAAAGAGAGAGAGGGGGGAAGGCATGAAGGTGAAGACAATCATGGCCAGAGAGATCTATTTTTGTTGTTTAATTAAATATTTATTTATTTATTTATTCATTCATGATTTATTTCAACAGGGTATAGTGTTATGAATGTATATTGTGGCTCTATCATCGCTTGATGGCGCTCTTTGTTATTATGAGTTTATTATCATAATGCTCCAACGTAATTTCCTCAAAACACTATTCCCTTTGTATGAAACAATTTTTTTTAATACAAATACAAAAGTACAATTATTTTCTCCCTCTTTATTTTGTTTATGAAATCAGTAAAATCGACGCTATTACATGATATTTTTAATATATGTCTTATAAGTCTGTAAAATGATCTTATGTCTTATAATTACACCTCAAATCAATGGGGGGAAATGAGGAAAGTTGTATGGCGCCAGCAATATTCTTTCAACTGGGAAAGTTAAAAACTCACCAATAGCCCATTCACGCATGAATACTTGTGTGACATGATTTTACAATGTTTGGGAAGTTCTAACGTCCTTGTATAGTTGTATTGGTGGGGATTCCCCGTTTAACCAGCAAGACCTAGTGATCTACCTGTGGGGCCCATCCATGATTTTGTTAAGGGGGGGGGGCATCCATTCCGATACAAATAAAACAATCAAGCGTAGACAACTAATTACATTCTTCAGGTGCCTTTTGGATCGATACTATTTTGTTTGTGTTTGTGTTTGTGTTTTTTTTTGTTTTTTTTTGTTATTGCTTGTAGGAGAATAAATTGACCGAAAAAATCTGTATGATCCTTTCCTGACTTGACGGCAAACTCTAGGAACATTGTAGGTTTCCCCCCTTTCTTTCTCTAAAACAAAATTCTCTTCCGCGCCTGATTAGTTCTGCTCTTCAAAATCCTATATATGGATGGGTGTATGTAACACTTGCAAAACCGTCTTAAAAAGAATACAAGGTGAAATTAAATAAGAAATGGTGTCGTTTTGAGTTTTGCTAACCCATATTCCATAAGCACATCAGTTATATGGGCATAATCATCAAATAAATGAAACATAACTTCGTGTTTGTATGTGTCAAATACAAGATACTCAGGGCCGTAACAAAAGAGGTGGGGTGCATCCGCATCGCCCATCCCCCTCCCACTGTTTTTTTCTTCAAGGCAATTATTCCAATCAGTAGCGAAGTGTGAGCTCAGTCATTGGGAGGGGGTGAGCACCGGATTATAGTCTACTAGATTATTTTTGTTTAAACTTATTTTTTGTCACGGCACCCTCTTAAGAACTAAAAAGCTTCGCCAATTCGTCTTCCAGCAAGACAAAATGTTACATCTAAACAGTCATACGACCCCCCCCCCCCCCCCGACTTGGCGTGCCATTCTCACACCACAAAGTTTAAGGACTATTGCCTCGTGGGCTCATCATTCACAGGTCACCAATTCCCAGCCAGGCAAAATGTTATATCTAACTCATACCAACCCCCCCCCCCCACCAATTCACAAATAATAACAGATTTAAGAAATATGACTGGGCGTGCCGTTCTCCCATAGTTTAAGGACTGGTGACTGGGCTCATCATTCACAGGTCACCATCTCCCAGTCAGACAAAATGCTACATCTAAGTCATACCCCCCGCCCCCTCACCAACAAATAAAAGAATATAGAAATATGACTGGGCGTGCCGTTCTCCCACAGTTTAAGGGATGGTGCCCCGTGATCTCATCATTCACAGGTCACCATCTCCCAGCCAGACAAAATTTTACATCTAAGTCATACCCCCCGCCCCCTCACCAACAAATAAAAGAATATATAAATATTACTGGGCGTGCCGTTCTCCCATAGTTTAAGGACTGGTGACTGGGCTCATCATTCACAGGTCCCCATGTTCCAGCCAGGCAAAATGTTACATCTACCACACACCCCCTCACCCGAAATAAAAGATGAAAGAATAAATAAATATGATTGGGCGTGCCGTTCTCCCAAAGTTTAAGGGCTGGTGCCCCGTGAGCTCATCATTCACAGGTCACCATCTCCCAGCCAGACAAAATGTTACAACAAAAGTCATACCACCCACTCCCCCTCCCCACCCCCACCAAAAAAAGTAAAAGAATATAGAAATATGACTGGGCGTGCCGTTCTCCCACAGTTTAAGGGCTGTTGCCCGGTGGGCTCATCATTCACAGGTCACCATCTCCCAGCCAGACAAAATGTTACAACTAAGTCATACCACCCACTCCCCCTCCCCACCAAACAAAGTAAAAGAATATAGAAATATGACTGGGCGTGCCCTTCTCCCATAGTTTAAGGGCTGTTGCCCGGTGGGCTCATCATTCACAGGTCACCATCTCCCAGCCAAACAAAATGTTACAACTAAGTCATACCTTCCCCCAACCCCTCCCAAACAAAAAAGTAAAAGAATATAGAAATTTGTCTGGGCGTGCCGTTCTCCCACAGTTTAAGGGCTGTTGCCCGGTGGGCTCATCATTCACAGGTCACCATCTCCCAGCCAGACAAAATGCTACATCTAAGTCATACCTCCCCTCACCCCTCCCCACCCCCACCAACAAAAGTAAAAGAATATAGAAATATGTCTGGGCGTGCCGTTCTCCAACAGTTTAAGGGCTGTTGCCCGGTGGGCTCATCATTCACAGGTCAACATCTCCCAGCCAGACAAAATGCTACATCTAAGTCATACCTTCCCCCACCCCCACCAAAAAAATAAAAGAATATAGAAATATGACTGGGCGTGCCGTTCTCCCACAGTTTAAGGGCTGTTCCCGGTGGGCTCATCATTCACAGATCACCATCTCCCAGCCAGACAAAATGCTACATCTAAGTCATACCTTCCCCCATCCCCTCCCCATCCCCACCAAAAAAAAGTAAAAGAATATAGAAATATGTCTGTGCGTGCAGTTCTCCCACAGTTTAAGGGCTGTTGCCCGGTGGGCTCATCATTTACGGGTCACCATCTCCCAGCCAGACAAAATGCTACATCTAAGTCATACCTTCCCCCACCCCCTCCCAATCCCCACCCAAAAAAAGTAAAAGAATATAGAAATATGTCTGGGCGTGCAGTTCTCCCACAGTTTAAGGGCTGTTGCCCGGTGGGCTCATCATTTACAGGTCACCATCTCTCAGCCAGACAAAATGCTACATCTAAGTCATACCTTCCCCCACCCCAACCAAAAAAAGTAAAAGAATATAGAAATGTGTCTGGGCGTGCCGTTCTCCCACAGTTTAAGGGCTGTTTCCCGGTGGGCTCATCATTCACAGGTCACCATCTCCCAGCCAGACAAAATGTTACATATAAGCCATATCATCCCCCCCCCCCCCCCCGACCAAAAAATGAATAATACACATTTTACTGGGCGTGCCGTTCTACCACAGTTTAAGGGCTGTTGCCCGGTTGGCTCATCATTCACAGGTCACCATCTCCCAGCCAGACAAAATGTTACATATAAGCCATACCATCCCCCCCCCCCCCCCCCCTGACCAGAAAATGAATTATACAAATTTTACTGGGCGTGCCGTTCTCCGAAAATTTAAGGGCTGTTGCCCGGTAGGCTCATCAGTCACAGGTCACCATCTCCCAGTCAATCAAAAATGTTACATAATATAAGTCATACCTTCCCACCCCCTCCCCACCCCCACCAAAAAAATAAAAGAATATAGAAATATGACTGGGCGTGCCGTTCTCCCACAGTTTAAGGGCTGTTCCCGGTGGGCTCATCATTCACAGATCACCATCTCCCAGCCAGACAAAATGCTACATCTAAGTCATACCTTCCCCCACCCCCTCCCCATCCCCACCAAAAAAAAGTAAAAGAATATAGAAATATGTCTGTGCGTGCAGTTCTCCCACAGTTTAAGGGCTGTTGCCCGGTGGGCTCATCATTTACGGGTCACCATCTCCCAGCCAGACAAAATGCTACATCTAAGTCATACCTCCCCCCCCCCCCCCCCCCCGCCCCACCCCTTCCCCACCCCCACCAAGAAAAGTAAAAGAATATAGAAATATGACTGGGCGTGCCGTTCTCCCACAGTTTAAGGGCTGTTGCCCGGTGGGCTCTTCATTCACAGGTCACCATTTCCCAGCCAGACAAAATGCTACATCTAAGTCATACCTCCCCCCACCCCCTCCCCACCCCCACCAAAAAAAGTAAAGGAATATAGAAATATGACTGGGCGTGCCGTTCTCCCACAGTTTAAGGGCCGTTGCCCGGTGGGCTCATCATTCACAGGTCACCATCTCCCAGCGAGACAAAATGCTACATCTAAGTCATACCTCCCCCCACCCCCTCCCCACCCCCACCAAAAAAATAAAAGAATGTAGAAATATTACTGGGCGTGCCGTTCTCCCACAGTTTAAGGGATGTTGCCCGGTGGGCTCATCATTCACAGGTCACCATCTCCCAGCCAATCAAAAATGTTACATATAAGTCATACCTCCCCACCCCCTCCCCACCCCAACCAAAAAAATTAAAGAATGTAGAAATATTACTGGGCGTGCCGTTCTCCCACGGTTTAAGGGCTGGTGCCCGGTGGGCTCATCATTCACAGGTCACCATCTCCCAGCCAATCAAAAATGTTACATATAAGTCACACCTCCCCACCCCCTCCCCACCCCCACCAAAAAAATAAAAGCATATACAAATATGACTGGGCGTGCCGTTCTCCCACAGTGTAAGGGCTGTTGCCCGGTGGGCTCTTCATTCACAGGTCACCATTTCCCAGCCAGACAAAATGCTACATCTTAGTCATACCTCCCACCCCTCCCCTACCCCACCAAAAAAAGTAATAGAATATAGAAATGTGATTGGGCGTGCCGTTCTCCCACAGTTTAAGGGCTGTTGCCCGGTGGGCTCATCATTCACAGGTCACCATCTCCCATCCAGACAAAATGCTACATCTAAGTCATACCTCCCCCCACCCCCTCCCCAGCCCACCAAAAAAAGTAAAAGAATATTGAAATATGACTGGGCGTGCCGTTCTCCCACAGTTTAAGGGCTGTTGCCCGGTGGGCTCATCATTCACAGGTCACAATCTCCCAGCCAGACAAAATGCTACATCTATATTCATACCTTCCCCCACCCCCTCCCCAGCCCACCAAAAAAAGTAAAAGAATATAGAAATATGTCTGTGCGTGCAGTTCTCCCACAGTTTAAGGGCTGTTGCCCGGTGGGCTCATCATTTACGGGTCACCATTTCCCAGCCAGACAAAATGCTACATCTAAGTCATACCTCCCCCCCCCACCCCTTCCCCACCCCCACCAAGAAAAGTAAAAGAATATAGAAATATGACTGGGCGTGCCGTTCTCCCACAGTTTAAGGGCTGTTGCCCGGTGGGCTCTTCATTCACAGGTCACCATTTCCCAGCCAGACAAAATGCTACATCTAAGTCATACCTCCCCCCACCCCCTCCCCACCCCCACCAAAAAAAGTAAAGGAATATAGAAATATGACTGGGCGTGCCGTTCTCCCACAGTTTAAGGGCCGTTGCCCGGTGGGCTCATCATTCACAGGTCACCATCTCCCAGCGAGACAAAATGCTACATCTAAGTCATACCTCCCCCCACCCCCTCCCCACCCCCACCAAAAAAATAAAAGAATGTAGAAATATTACTGGGCGTGCCGTTCTCCCACAGTTTAAGGAATGTTGCCCGGTGGGCTCATCATTCACAGGTCACCATCTCCCAGCCAATCAAAAATGTTACATATAAGTCATACCTCCCCACCCCCTCCCCACCCCCACCAAAAAAATAAAAGAATATAGAAATATGACTGGGCGTGCCGTTCTCCCACAGTTTAAGGGCTGTTCCCGGTGGGCTCATCATTCACAGATCACCATCTCCCAGCCAGACAAAATGCTACATCTAAGTCATACCTTCCCCCACCCCCTCCCCATCCCCACCAAAAAAAAGTAAAAGAATATAGAAATATGTCTGTGCGTGCAGTTCTCCCACAGTTTAAGGGATGTTGCCCGGTGGGCTCATCATTTACGGGTCACCATCTCCCAGCCAGACAAAATGCTACATCTAAGTCATACCTCCCCCCCCCCCCCACCCCTTCCCCACCCCCACCAAGAAAAGTAAAAGAATATAGAAATATGACTGGGCGTGCCGTTCTCCCACAGTTTAAGGGCTGTTGCCCGGTGGGCTCTTCATTCACAGGTCACCATTTCCCAGCCAGACAAAATGCTACATCTAAGTCATACCTCCCCCCACCCCCTCCCCACCCCCACCAAAAAAAGTAAAAGAATATAGAAATAAGACTGGGCGTGCCGTTCTCCCACAGTTTAAGGGCTGTTGCCCGGTGGGCTCATCATTCACAGGTCACCATCTCCAAGCCAGACAAAATGCTACTTCTATATTCATACCTTCCCCCACCCCCTCCCCAGCCCACCAAAAAAAGTAAAAGAATATTGAA
This sequence comes from Strongylocentrotus droebachiensis, assembly GCA_035222895.1. NCBI lineage: Eukaryota > Metazoa > Echinodermata > Echinoidea > Camarodonta > Strongylocentrotidae > Strongylocentrotus > Strongylocentrotus droebachiensis. The sequence goes on from JAVYIG010000560.1 coordinate 139,664, forward strand.
ATATTACTGGGCGTGCCGTTCTCCCACAGTTTAAGGGCTGTTGCCCGGTGGGCTCATCATTCACAGGTCACCATCTCCCAGCCAATCAAAAATGTTACATATAAGTCATACCTCCCCACCCCCTCCCCACCCCAACCAAAAAAATAAAAGAATGTAGAAATATTACAGGGCGTGCCGTTCTCCCACGGTTTAAGGGCTGGTGCCCGGTGGGCTCATCATTCACAGGTCACCATCTCCCAGCCAATCAAAAATGTTACATATAAGTCACACCTCCCACCCCCTCCCCACCCCCACCAAAAAAATAAAAGCATATACAAATATGACTGGGCGTGCCGTTCTCCCACAGTGTAAGGGCTGTTGCCCGGTGGGCTCTTCATTCACAGGTCACCATTTCCCAGCCAGACAAAATGCTACATCTTAGTCATACCTCCCACCCCTCCCCTACCCCACCAAAAAAAGTAATAGAATATAGAAATGTGATTGGGCGTGCCGTTCTCCCACAGTTTAAGGGCTGTTGCCCGGTGGGCTCATCATTCACAGGTCGCCATCTCCCATCCAGACAAAATGCTACATCTAAGTCATACCTCCCCCCACCCCCTCCCCAGCCCACCAAAAAAAGTAAAAGAATATTGAAATATGACTGGGCGTGCCGTTCTCCCACAGTTTAAGGGCTGTTGCCCGGTGGGCTCATCATTCACAGGTCACCATCTCCCAGCCAGACAAAATGCTACATCTATATTCATACCTTCCCCCACCCCCTCCCCAGCCCACCAAAAAAAGTAAAAGAATATTGAAATATGACTGGGCGTGCCGTTCTCCCACAGTTTAAGGGCTGTTGCCCGGTGGGCTCATCATTCACAGGTCACCATCTCCCAGCGAGACAAAATGCTACATCTAAGTCATACCTCCCCCCACCCCCTCCCCACCCCCACCAAAAAAATAAAAGAATGTAGAAATAATACTGGGCGTGCCGTTCTCCCACAGTTTAAGGGCTGTTGCCCGGTGGGCTCATCATTCACAGGTCACCATCTCCCAGCCAGACAAAATGTTACAAATAAGCCATACCATCCCTCCCCCCCTGACCAAAAAATGAATAATACAAATTTTACTGGGCGTGCCGTTTTCCCACAGTTTAAGGGCTGTTGCCCGGTGGGCTCATCATTTACGGGTCACCATCTCCCAGCCAGTCAAAATGCTACATCTAAGTCATACCTCCCCCCCCCCCCACCCCTTCCCCACCCCCACCAAGAAAAGTAAAAGAATATAGAAATATGACTGGGCGTGCCGTTCTCCCACAGTTTAAGGGCTGTTGCCCGGTGGGCTCTTCATTCACAGGTCACCATTTCCCAGCCAGACAAAATGCTACATCTAAGTCATACCTCCCCCCACCCACTCCCCAGCCCACCAAAAAAAGTAAAAGAATATTGAAATATGACTGGGCGTGCCGTTCTCCCACAGTTTAAGGGCTGTTGCCCGGTGGGCTCATCATTCACAGGTCACCATCTCCCAGCCAGACAAAATGCTACATCTATATTCATACCTTCCCCCACCCCCTCCCCAGCCCACCAAAAAAAGTAAAAGAATATTGAAATATGACTGGGCGTGCCGTTCTCCCACAGTTTAAGGGCTGTTGCCCGGTGGGCTCATCATTCACAGGTCACCATCTCCCAGCGAGACAAAATGCTACATCTAAGTCATACCTCCCCCCACCCCCTCCCAACCCCCACCAAAAAAATAAAAGAATGTAGAAATATTACTGGGCGTGCCGTTCTCCCACAGTTTAAGGGCTGTTGCCCGGTGGGCTCATCATTCACAGGTCACCATCTCCCAGCCAGACAAAATGTTACAAATAAGCCATACCATCCCTCCCCCCCTGACCAAAAAATGAATAATACAAATTTTACTGGGCGTGCCGTTTTCCCACAGTTTAAGGGCTGTTGCCCGGTGGGCTCATCATTCACAGGTCACCATCTCCCATCCAGACAAAATGCTACATCTATATTCATACCTTCCCCCACCCCCTCCCCAGCCCACCAAAAAAAGTAAAAGAATATTGAAATATGACTGGGCGTGCCGTTCTCCCACAGTTTAAGGGCTGTTGCCCGGTGGGCTCATCATTCACAGGTCACAATCTCCCAGCCAGACAAAATGCTACATCTATATTCATACCTTCCCCCACCCCCTCCCCAGCCCACCAAAAAAAGTAAAAGAATATAGAAATATGTCTGTGCGTGCAGTTCTCCCACAGTTTAAGGGCTGTTGCCCGGTGGGCTCATCATTTACGGGTCACCATTTCCCAGCCAGACAAAATGCTACATCTAAGTCATACCTCCCCCCCCCCACCCCTTCCCCACCCCCACCAAGAAAAGTAAAAGAATATAGAAATATGACTGGGCGTGCCGTTCTCCCACAGTTTAAGGGCTGTTGCCCGGTGGGCTCTTCATTCACAGGTCACCATTTCCCAGCCAGACAAAATGCTACATCTAAGTCATACCTCCCCCCACCCCCTCCCCACCCCCACCAAAAAAAGTAAAGGAATATAGAAATATGACTGGGCGTGCCGTTCTCCCACAGTTTAAGGGCCGTTGCCCGGTGGGCTCATCATTCACAGGTCACCATCTCCCAGCGAGACAAAATGCTACATCTAAGTCATACCTCCCCCCACCCCCTCCCCACCCCCACCAAAAAAATAAAAGAATGTAGAAATATTACTGGGCGTGCCGTTCTCCCACAGTTTAAGGAATGTTGCCCGGTGGGCTCATCATTCACAGGTCACCATCTCCCAGCCAATCAAAAATGTTACATATAAGTCATACCTCCCCACCCCCTCCCCACCCCCACCAAAAAAATAAAAGAATATAGAAATATGACTGGGCGTGCCGTTCTCCCACAGTTTAAGGGCTGTTCCCGGTGGGCTCATCATTCACAGATCACCATCTCCCAGCCAGACAAAATGCTACATCTAAGTCATACCTTCCCCCACCCCCTCCCCATCCCCACCAAAAAAAAGTAAAAGAATATAGAAATATGTCTGTGCGTGCAGTTCTCCCACAGTTTAAGGGATGTTGCCCGGTGGGCTCATCATTTACGGGTCACCATCTCCCAGCCAGACAAAATGCTACATCTAAGTCATACCTCCCCCCCCCCCCCCCCACCCCTTCCCCACCCCCACCAAGAAAAGTAAAAGAATATAGAAATATGACTGGGCGTGCCGTTCTCCCACAGTTTAAGGGCTGTTGCCCGGTGGGCTCTTCATTCACAGGTCACCATTTCCCAGCCAGACAAAATGCTACATCTAAGTCATACCTCCCCCCACCCCCTCCCCACCCCCACCAAAAAAAGTAAAAGAATATAGAAATATGACTGGGCTCGCCGTTCTCCCACAGTTTAAGGGCTGTTGCCCGGTGGGCTCATCATTCACAGGTCACCATCTCCAAGCCAGACAAAATGCTACTTCTATATTCATACCTTCCCCCACCCCCTCCCCAGCCCACCAAAAAAAGTAAAAGAATATTGAAATATTACTGGGCGTGCCGTTCTCCCACAGTTTAAGGGCTGTTGCCCGGTGGGCTCATCATTCACAGGTCACCATCTCCCAGCCAATCAAAAATGTTACATATAAGTCATACCTCCCCACCCCCTCCCCACCCCAACCAAAAAAATAAAAGAATGTAGAAATATTACAGGGCGTGCCGTTCTCCCACGGTTTAAGGGCTGGTGCCCGGTGGGCTCATCATTCACAGGTCACCATCTCCCAGCCAATCAAAAATGTTACATATAAGTCACACCTCCCACCCCCTCCCCACCCCCACCAAAAAAATAAAAGCATATACAAATATGACTGGGCGTGCCGTTCTCCCACAGTGTAAGGGCTGTTGCCCGGTGGGCTCTTCATTCACAGGTCACCATTTCCCAGCCAGACAAAATGCTACATCTTAGTCATACCTCCCACCCCTCCCCTACCCCACCAAAAAAAGTAATAGAATATAGAAATGTGATTGGGCGTGCCGTTCTCCCACAGTTTAAGGGCTGTTGCCCGGTGGGCTCATCATTCACAGGTCGCCATCTCCCATCCAGACAAAATGCTACATCTAAGTCATACCTCCCCCCACCCCCTCCCCAGCCCACCAAAAAAAGTAAAAGAATATTGAAATATGACTGGGCGTGCCGTTCTCCCACAGTTTAAGGGCTGTTGCCCGGTGGGCTCATCATTCACAGGTCACCATCTCCCAGCCAGACAAAATGCTACATCTATATTCATACCTTCCCCCACCCCCTCCCCAGCCCACCAAAAAAAGTAAAAGAATATTGAAATATGACTGGGCGTGCCGTTCTCCCACAGTTTAAGGGCTGTTGCCCGGTGGGCTCATCATTCACAGGTCACCATCTCCCAGCGAGACAAAATGCTACATCTAAGTCATACCTCCCCCCACCCCCTCCCCACCCCCACCAAAAAAATAAAAGAATGTAGAAATAATACTGGGCGTGCCGTTCTCCCACAGTTTAAGGGCTGTTGCCCGGTGGGCTCATCATTCACAGGTCACCATCTCCCAGCCAGACAAAATGTTACAAATAAGCCATACCATCCCTCCCCCCCTGACCAAAAAATGAATAATACAAATTTTACTGGGCGTGCCGTTTTCCCACAGTTTAAGGGCTGTTGCCCGGTGGGCTCATCATTTACGGGTCACCATCTCCCAGCCAGTCAAAATGCTACATCTAAGTCATACCTCCCCCCCCCCCCCCCCACCCCTTCCCCACCCCCACCAAGAAAAGTAAAAGAATATAGAAATATGACTGGGCGTGCCGTTCTCCCACAGTTTAAGGGCTGTTGCCCGGTGGGCTCTTCATTCACAGGTCACTATTTCCCAGCCAGACAAAATGCTACATCTAAGTCATACCTCCCCCCACCCACTCCCCAGCCCACCAAAAAAAGTAAAAGAATATTGAAATATGACTGGGCGTGCCGTTCTCCCACAGTTTAAGGGCTGTTGCCCGGTGGGCTCATCATTCACAGGTCACCATCTCCCAGCCAGACAAAATGCTACATCTATATTCATACCTTCCCCCACCCCCTCCCCAGCCCACCAAAAAAAGTAAAAGAATATTGAAATATGACTGGGCGTGCCGTTCTCCCACAGTTTAAGGGCTGTTGCCCGGTGGGCTCATCATTCACAGGTCACCATCTCCCAGCGAGACAAAATGCTACATCTAAGTCATACCTCCCCCCACCCCCTCCCAACCCCCACCAAAAAAATAAAAGAATGTAGAAATATTACTGGGCGTGCCGTTCTCCCACAGTTTAAGGGCTGTTGCCCGGTGGGCTCATCATTCACAGGTCACCATCTCCCAGCCAGACAAAATGTTACAAATAAGCCATACCATCCCTCCCCCCCTGACCAAAAAATGAATAATACAAATTTTACTGGGCGTGCCGTTTTCCCACAGTTTAAGGGCTGTTGCCCGGTGGGCTCATCATTCACAGGTCACCATCTCCCAGCCAATCAAAAATGTTACATATAAGTCATACCACCCCACCCCCACCCCACCCCAACCAAAAAAATAAAAGAATGTAGAAATATTACTGGGCGTGCCGTTCTCCCACAGTTTAAGGGCTGGTGCCCGGTGGGCTCATCATTCACAGGTCACCATCTCCCAGCCAATCAAAAATGTTACATATAAGTCACACCTCCCCACCCCCTCCCCACCCCCACCAAAAAAATAAAAGCATATACAAATATGACTGGGCGTGCTGTTCTCCCACAGTGTAAGGGCTGTTGCCCGGTGGGCTCTTCATTCACAGGTCACCATTTCCCAGCCAGACAAAATGCTACATCTAAGTGATACCTCCCACCCCTCCCCACCCCCACCAAAAAAAGTAATAGAATATAGAAATGTGATTGGGCGTGCCGTTCTCCCACAGTTTAAGGGCTGTTGCCCGGTGGGCTCATCATTCACAGGTCACCATCTCCAAGCCAGACAAAATGCTACTTCTATATTCATACCTTCCCCCACCCCCTCCCCAGCCCACCAAAAAAAGTAAAAGAATATTGAAATATTACTGGGCGTGCCGTTCTCCCACAGTTTAAGGGCTGTTGCCCGGTGGGCTCATCATTCACAGGTCACCATCTCCTAGCCAATCAAAAATGTTACATATAAGTCATACCTCCCCACCCCCTCCCCACCCCAACCAAAAAAATAAAAGAATGTAGAAATATTACTGGGCGTGCCGTTCTCCCACGGTTTAAGGGCTGGTGCCCGGTGGGCTCATCATTCACAGGTCACCATCTCCTAGCCAATCAAAAATGTTACATATAAGTCACACCTCCCCACCCCCTCCCCACCCCCACCAAAAAAATAAAAGCATATACAAATATGACTGGGCGTGCCGTTCTCCCACAGTGTAAGGGCTGTTGCCCGGTGGGCTCTTCATTCACAGGTCACCATTTCCCAGCCAGACAAAATGCTACATCTTAGTCATACCTCCCACCCCTCCCCTACCCCACCAAAAAAAGTAATAGAATATAGAAATGTGATTGGGCGTGCCGTTCTCCCACAGTTTAAGGGCTGTTGCCCGGTGGGCTCATCATTCACAGGTCACCATCTCCCATCCAGACAAAATGCTACATCTAAGTCATACCTCCCCCCACCCCCTCCCCAGCCCACCAAAAAAAGTAAAAGAATATTGAAATATGACTGGGCGTGCCGTTCTCCCACAGATTAAGGGCTGTTGCCCGGTGGGCTCATCATTCACAGGTCACCATCTCCCAGCCAGACAAAATGCTACATCTATATTCATACCTTCCCCCACCCCCTCCCCAGCCCACCAAAAAAAGTAAAAGAATATTGAAATATGACTGGGCGTGCCGTTCTCCCACAGTTTAAGGGCTGTTGCCCGGTGGGCTCATCATTCACAGGTCACCATCTCCCAGCGAGACAAAATGCTACATCTAAGTCATACCTCCCCCCACCCCCTCCCCACCCCAACCAAAAAAATAAAAGAATGTAGAAATATTACTGGGCGTGCCGTTCTCCCACAGTTTAAGGGCTGGTGCCCGGTGGGCTCATCATTCACAGGTCACCATCTCCCAGCCAATCAAAAATGTTACATATAAGTCACACCTCCCCACCCCCTCCCCACCCCCACCAAAAAAATAAAAGCATATACAAATATGACTGGGCGTGCTGTTCTCCCACAGTGTAAGGGCTGTTGCCCGGTGGGCTCTTCATTCACAGGTCACCATTTCCCAGCCAGACAAAATGCTACATCTAAGTGATACCTCCCACCCCTCCCCACCCCCACCAAAAAAAGTAATAGAATATAGAAATGTGATTGGGCGTGCCGTTCTCCCACAGTTTAAGGGCTGTTGCCCGGTGGGCTCATCATTCACAGGTCACCATCTCCAAGCCAGACAAAATGCTACTTCTATATTCATACCTTCCCCCACCCCCTCCCCAGCCCACCAAAAAAAGTAAAAGAATATTGAAATATTACTGGGCGTGCCGTTCTCCCACAGTTTAAGGGCTGTTGCCCGGTGGGCTCATCATTCACAGGTCACCATCTCCTAGCCAATCAAAAATGTTACATATAAGTCATACCTCCCCACCCCCTCCCCACCCCAACCAAAAAAATAAAAGAATGTAGAAATATTACTGGGCGTGCCGTTCTCCCACGGTTTAAGGGCTGGTGCCCGGTGGGCTCATCATTCACAGGTCACCATCTCCCAGCCAATCAAAAATGTTACATATAAGTCACACCTCCCCACCCCCTCCCCACCCAAAAAATAAAAGCATATACAAATATGACTGGGCGTGCCGTTCTCCCACAGTGTAAGGGCTGTTGCCCGGTGGGCTCTTCATTCACAGGTCACCATTTCCCAGCCAGACAAAATGCTACATCTTAGTCATACCTCCCACCCCTCCCCTACCCCACCAAAAAAAGTAATAGAATATAGAAATGTGATTGGGCGTGCCGTTCTCCCACAGTTTAAGGGCTGTTGCCCGGTGGGCTCATCATTCACAGGTCACCATCTCCCATCCAGACAAAATGCTACATCTAAGTCATACCTCCCCCCACCCCCTCCCCAGCCCACCAAAAAAAGTAAAAGAATATTGAAATATGACTGGGCGTGCCGTTCTCCCACAGTTTAAGGGCTGTTGCCCGGTGGGCTCATCATTCACAGGTCACCATCTCCCAGCCAGACAAAATGCTACATCTATATTCATACCTTCCCCCACCCCCTCCCCAGCCCACCAAAAAAAGTAAAAGAATATTGAAATATGACTGGGCGTGCCGTTCTCCCACAGTTTAAGGGCTGTTGCCCGGTGGGCTCATCATTCACAGGTCACCATCTCCCAGCGAGACAAAATGCTACATCTAAGTCATACCTCCCCCCACCCCCTCCCCACCCCCACCAAAAAAATAAAAGAATGTAGAAATAATACTGGGCGTGCCGTTCTCCCACAGTTTAAGGGCTGTTGCCCGGTGGGCTCATCATTCACAGGTCACCATCTCCCATCCAGACAAAATGCTACATCTAAGTCATACCTCCCCCCACCCCCTCCCCAGCCCACCAAAAAAAGTAAAAGAATATTGAAATATGACTGGGCGTGCCGTTCTCCCACAGTTTAAGGGCTGTTGCCCGGTGGGCTCATCATTTACGGGTCACCATCTCCCAGCCAGTCAAAATGCTACATCTAAGTCATACCTCCCCCCCCCCCACCCCTTCCCCACCCCCACCAAGAAAAGTAAAAGAATATAGAAATATGACTGGGCGTGCCGTTCTCCCACAGTTTAAGGGCTGTTGCCCGGTGGGCTCATCATTCACAGGTCACCATCTCCCAGCCAGACAAAATGCTACATCTATATTCATACCTTCCCCCACCCCCTCCCCAGCCCACCAAAAAAAGTAAAAGAATATTGAAATATGACTGGGCGTGCCGTTCTCCCACAGTTTAAGGGCTGTTGCCCGGTGGGCTCATCATTCACAGGTCACCATCTCCCAGCGAGACAAAATGCTACATCTAAGTCATACCTCCCCCCACCCCCTCCCCACCCCCACCAAAAAAATAAAAGAATGTAGAAATAATACTGGGCGTGCCGTTCTCCCACAGTTTAAGGGCTGTTGCCCGGTGGGCTCATCATTCACAGGTCACCATCTCCCAGCCAGACAAAATGTTACAAATAAGCCATACCATCCCTCCCCCCCTGACCAAAAAATGAATAATACAAATTTTACTGGGCGTGCCGTTTTCCCACAGTTTAAGGGCTGTTGCCCGGTGGGCTCATCATTTACGGGTCACCATCTCCCAGCCAGTCAAAATGCTACATCTAAGTCATACCTCCCCCCCCCCCCCCACCCCTTCCCCACCCCCACCAAGAAAAGTAAAAGAATATAGAAATATGACTGGGCGTGCCGTTCTCCCACAGTTTAAGGGCTGTTGCCCGGTGGGCTCTTCATTCACAGGTCACCATTTCCCAGCCAGACAAAATGCTACATCTAAGTCATACCTCCCCCCACCCACTCCCCAGCCCACCAAAAAAAGTAAAAGAATATTGAAATATGACTGGGCGTGCCGTTCTCCCACAGTTTAAGGGCTGTTGCCCGGTGGGCTCATCATTCACAGGTCACCATCTCCCAGCCAGACAAAATGCTACATCTATATTCATACCTTCCCCCACCCCCTCCCCAGCCCACCAAAAAAAGTAAAAGAATATTGAAATATGACTGGGCGTGCCGTTCTCCCACAGTTTAAGGGCTGTTGCCCGGTGGGCTCATCATTCACAGGTCACCATCTCCCAGCGAGACAAAATGCTACATCTAAGTCATACCTCCCCCCACCCCCTCCCAACCCCCACCAAAAAAATAAAAGAATGTAGAAATATTACTGGGCGTGCCGTTCTCCCACAGTTTAAGGGCTGTTGCCCGGTGGGCTCATCATTCACAGGTCACCATCTCCCAGCCAGACAAAATGTTACAAATAAGCCATACCATCCCTCCCCCCCTGACCAAAAAATGAATAATACAAATTTTACTGGGCGTGCCGTTTTCCCACAGTTTAAGGGCTGTTGCCCGGTGGGCTCATCATTCACAGGTCACCATCTCCCAGCCAATCAAAAATGTTACATATAAGTCATACCACCCCACCCCCTCCCCACCCCAACCAAAAAAATAAAAGAATGTAGAAATATTACTGGGCGTGCCGTTCTCCCACAGTTTAAGGGCTGGTGCCCGGTGGGCTCATCATTCACAGGTCACCATCTCCCAGCCAATCAAAAATGTTACATATAAGTCACACCTCCCCACCCCCTCCCCACCCCCACCAAAAAAATAAAAGCATATACAAATATGACTGGGCGTGCTGTTCTCCCACAGTGTAAGGGCTGTTGCCCGGTGGGCTCTTCATTCACAGGTCACCATTTCCCAGCCAGACAAAATGCTACATCTAAGTGATACCTCCCACCCCTCCCCACCCCCACCAAAAAAAGTAATAGAATATAGAAATGTGATTGGGCGTGCCGTTCTCCCACAGTTTAAGGGCTGTTGCCCGGTGGGCTCATCATTCACAGGTCACCATCTCCAAGCCAGACAAAATGCTACTTCTATATTCATACCTTCCCCCACCCCCTCCCCAGCCCACCAAAAAAAGTAAAAGAATATTGAAATATTACTGGGCGTGCCGTTCTCCCACAGTTTAAGGGCTGTTGCCCGGTGGGCTCATCATTCACAGGTCACCATCTCCTAGCCAATCAAAAATGTTACATATAAGTCATACCTCCCCACCCCCTCCCCACCCCAACCAAAAAAATAAAAGAATGTAGAAATATTACTGGGCGTGCCGTTCTCCCACGGTTTAAGGGCTGGTGCCCGGTGGGCTCATCATTCACAGGTCACCATCTCCCAGCCAATCAAAAATGTTACATATAAGTCACACCTCCCCACCCCCTCCCCACCCCCACCAAAAAAATAAAAGCATATACAAATATGACTGGGCGTGCCGTTCTCCCACAGTGTAAGGGCTGTTGCCCGGTGGGCTCTTCATTCACAGGTCACCATTTCCCAGCCAGACAAAATGCTACATCTTAGTCATACCTCCCACCCCTCCCCTACCCCACCAAAAAAAGTAATAGAATATAGAAATGTGATTGGGCGTGCCGTTCTCCCACAGTTTAAGGGCTGTTGCCCGGTGGGCTCATCATTCACAGGTCACCATCTCCCATCCAGACAAAATGCTACATCTAAGTCATACCTCCCCCCACCCCCTCCCCAGCCCACCAAAAAAAGTAAAAGAATATTGAAATATGACTGGGCGTGCCGTTCTCCCACAGATTAAGGGCTGTTGCCCGGTGGGCTCATCATTCACAGGTCACCATCTCCCAGCCAGACAAAATGCTACATCTATATTCATACCTTCCCCCACCCCCTCCCCAGCCCACCAAAAAAAGTAAAAGAATATTGAAATATGACTGGGCGTGCCGTTCTCCCACAGTTTAAGGGCTGTTGCCCGGTGGGCTCATCATTCACAGGTCACCATCTCCCAGCGAGACAAAATGCTACATCTAAGTCATACCTCCCCCCACCCCCTCCCCACCCCAACCAAAAAAATAAAAGAATGTAGAAATATTACTGGGCGTGCCGTTCTCCCACAGTTTAAGGGCTGGTGCCCGGTGGGCTCATCATTCACAGGTCACCATCTCCCAGCCAATCAAAAATGTTACATATAAGTCACACCTCCCCACCCCCTCCCCACCCCCACCAAAAAAATAAAAGCATATACAAATATGACTGGGCGTGCTGTTCTCCCACAGTGTAAGGGCTGTTGCCCGGTGGGCTCTTCATTCACAGGTCACCATTTCCCAGCCAGACAAAATGCTACATCTAAGTGATACCTCCCACCCCTCCTCACCCCCACCAAAAAAAGTAATAGAATATAGAAATGTGATTGGGCGTGCCGTTCTCCCACAGTTTAAGGGCTGTTGCCCGGTGGGCTCATCATTCACAGGTCACCATCTCCAAGCCAGACAAAATGCTACTTCTATATTCATACCTTCCCCCACCCCCTCCCCAGCCCACCAAAAAAAGTAAAAGAATATTGAAATATTACTGGGCGTGCCGTTCTCCCACAGTTTAAGGGCTGTTGCCCGGTGGGCTCATCATTCACAGGTCACCATCTCCTAGCCAATCAAAAATGTTACATATAAGTCATACCTCCCCACCCCCTCCCCACCCCAACCAAAAAAATAAAAGAATGTAGAAATATTACTGGGCGTGCCGTTCTCCCACGGTTTAAGGGCTGGTGCCCGGTGGGCTCATCATTCACAGGTCACCATCTCCCAGCCAATCAAAAATGTTACATATAAGTCACACCTCCCCATCCCCTCCCCACCCCCACCAAAAAAATAAAAGCATATACAAATATGACTGGGCGTGCCGTTCTCCCACAGTGTAAGGGCTGTTGCCCGGTGGGCTCTTCATTCACAGGTCACCATTTCCCAGCCAGACAAAATGCTACATCTTAGTCATACCTCCCACCCCTCCCCTACCCCACCAAAAAAAGTAATAGAATATAGAAATGTGATTGGGCGTGCCGTTCTCCCACAGTTTAAGGGCTGTTGCCCGGTGGGCTCATCATTCACAGGTCACCATCTCCCATCCAGACAAAATGCTACATCTAAGTCATACCTCCCCCCACCCCCTCCCCAGCCCACCAAAAAAAGTAAAAGAATATTGAAATATGACTGGGCGTGCCGTTCTCCCACAGTTTAAGGGCTGTTGCCCGGTGGGCTCATCATTCACAGGTCACCATCTCCCAGCCAGACAAAATGCTACATCTATATTCATACCTTCCCCCACCCCCTCCCCAGCCCACCAAAAAAAGTAAAAGAATATTGAAATATGACTGGGCGTGCCGTTCTCCCACAGTTTAAGGGCTGTTGCCCGGTGGGCTCATCATTCACAGGTCACCATCTCCCAGCGAGACAAAATGCTACATCTAAGTCATACCTCCCCCCACCCCCTCCCCACCCCCACCAAAAAAATAAAAGAATGTAGAAATAATACTGGGCGTGCCGTTCTCCCACAGTTTAAGGGCTGTTGCCCGGTGGGCTCATCATTCACAGGTCACCATCTCCCATCCAGACAAAATGCTACATCTAAGTCATACCTCCCCCCACCCCCTCCCCAGCCCACCAAAAAAAGTAAAAGAATATTGAAATATGACTGGGCGTGCCGTTCTCCCACAGTTTAAGGGCTGTTGCCCGGTGGGCTCATCATTTACGGGTCACCATCTCCCAGCCAGTCAAAATGCTACATCTAAGTCATACCTCCCCCCCCCCCCCACCCCTTCCCCACCCCCACCAAGAAAAGTAAAAGAATATAGAAATATGACTGGGCGTGCCGTTCTCCCACAGTTTAAGGGCTGTTGCCCGGTGGGCTCTTCATTCACAGGTCACCATTTCCCAGCCAGACAAAATGCTACATCTAAGTCATACCTCCCCCCACCCCCTCCCCAGCCCACCAAAAAAAGTAAAAGAATATTGAAATATGACTGGGCGTGCCGTTCTCCCACAGTTTAAGGGCTGTTGCCCGGTGGGCTCATCATTCACAGGTCACCATCTCCCAGCCAGACAAAATGCTACATCTATATTCATACCTTCCCCCACCCCCTCCCCAGCCCACCAAAAAAAGTAAAAGAATATTGAAATATGACTGGGCGTGCCGTTCTCCCACAGTTTAAGGGCTGTTGCCCGGTGGGCTCATCATTCACAGGTCACCATCTCCCAGCGAGACAAAATGCTACATCTAAGTCATACCTCCCCCCACCCCCTCCCCACCCACACCAAAAAAATAAAAGAATGTAGAAATATTACTGGGCGTGCCGTTCTCCCACAGTTTAAGGGCTGTTGCCCGGTGGGCTCATCATTCACAGGTCACCATCTCCCAGCCAGACAAAATGTTACAAATAAGCCATACCATCCCTCCCCCCCTGACCAAAAAATGAATAATACAAATTTTACTGGGCGTGCCGTTTTCCCACAGTTTAAGGGCTGTTGCCCGGTGGGCTCATCATTCACAGGTCACCATCTCCCAGCCAATCAAAAATGTTACATATAAGTCATACCACCCCACCCCCTCCCCACCCCAACCAAAAAAATAAAAGAATGTAGAAATATTACTGGGCGTGCCGTTCTCCCACAGTTTAAGGGCTGGTGCCCGGTGGGCTCATCATTCACAGGTCACCATCTCCCAGCCAATCAAAAATGTTACATATAAGTCACACCTCCCCACCCCCTCCCCACCCCCACCAAAAAAATAAAAGCATATACAAATATGACTGGGCGTGCTGTTCTCCCACAGTGTAAGGGCTGTTGCCCGGTGGGCTCTTCATTCACAGGTCACCATTTCCCAGCCAGACAAAATGCTACATCTAAGTGATACCTCCCACCCCTCCCCACCCCCACCAAAAAAAGTAATAGAATATAGAAATGTGATTGGGCGTGCCGTTCTCCCACAGTTTAAGGGCTGTTGCCCGGTGGGCTCATCATTCACAGGTCACCATCTCCCAGCCAGACAAAATGCTACATGTAAGTCATACCTTCCCCCACCCCATCCCCAGCCCACCAAAAAAAGTAAAAGAATATTGAAATATGACTGGGCGTGCCGTTCTCCCACAGTTTAAGGGCTGTTGTCCGGTGGGCTCATCATTCACAGGTCACCATCTCCCAGCGAGACAAAATGCTACATCTAAGTCATACCTCCCCCCACCCCCTCCCCACCCCCACCAAAAAAAGTAAAAGAATATAGAAATATGACTGGGCGTGCCGTTCTCCCACAGTTTAAGGGCTGTTGCCCAGTGGGCTCATCATTCACAGGTCACCATCTCCCAGCCAGACAAAATGTTACAAATAAGCCATACCATCCCTCCTCCCCTGACCAAAAAATGAATGATACAAATTTTACTGGGCGTGCCGTTTTCCCACAGTTTAAGGGCTGTTGCCCGGTGGGCTCATCATTCACAGGTCACCATCTCCCAGCCAGACAAAATGCTACATCTAAGTCATACCTTCCCCCACCCTCTTCCCACCCCCACAAAAAAGTAAAAGAATATAGAAATATGACTGGGCGTGCCGTTCTCCCACAGTTTAAGGGCTGTTGCCCGGTGGGCTCATCATTCACAGGTCACCATCTCCCAGCCAGACAAAATGTTACAAATAAGCCATACCATCCCTCCTCCCCTGACCAAAAAATGAATAATACAAATTTTACTGGGCGTGCCGTTTTCCCACAGTTTAAGGGATGTTGCCCGGTGGGCTCATCATTCACAGGTCACCATCTCCCAGTCAATCAAAAATTTTACATATAAGTCATACCTCCCCACCCCCTCCCCACCCCCACCAAAAAAATAAAAGAATGTAGAAATATTACTGGGCGTGCCGTTCTCCCACAGTGTAAGGGCTGTTGCCCGGTGGGCTCTTCATTCACAGGTCACCATCTCCAAGCCAATCAAAAATGTTACATATAAGTCATACCTCCCCACCCCCTCCCCACCCCCACCAAAAAAATAAAAGAATGTAGAAATATTACTGGGCGTGCCGTTCTCCTACAGTGTAAGGGCTGTTGCCCGGTGGGCTCTTCATTCACAGGTCACCATTTCCCAGCCAGACAAAATGCTACATCTAAGTCATACCTCCCCCCACCCCTCCCCACCCCCACCAAAAAAAGTAATAGAATATAGAAATGTGACTGGGCGTGCCGTTCTCCCACAGTTTAAGGGCTGTTGCCCGGTGGGCTCATCATTCAAAGGTCACCATCTCCCAGCCAGACAAAATGCTACATCTAAGTCATACCTCCCCCCCACCCCCTCCCCACCCCCACCAAAAAAAGTAAAAGAATATCGAAATATGACTGGGCGTGCCGTTCTCCCACAGTTTAAGGGCTGTTGCCCGGTGGGCTCATCATTCACAGGTCACCATCTCCCAGTCAGACAAAATGCTACATCTAAGTCATACCTCCCCCCCACCCCCTCCCCACCAAGAAGAGTAAAAGAATATTGAAATATGACTGGGCGTGCCGTTCTCCCACAGTTTAAGGGCTGTTGCCCGGTGGGCTCATCATTCACAGGTCACCATCTCACAGCGAGACAAGATGCTACATTTAAGTCATACCTCCCCCCACCCCCTCCCCACCCCCACCAAAAAAAGTAAAAGAATATCGAAATATGACTGGGCGTGCCGTTCTCCCACAGTTTAAGGGCTGTTGCCCGGTGGGCTCATCATTCACAGGTCACCATCTCCCAGCCAATCAAAAATGTTACATATAAGTCATACCTCCCCACCCCCTCCCCACCCCCACCAAAAAAATAAAAGAATGTAGAAATATTACTGGACGTGCCGTTCTCCCACAGTTTAAGGGATGGTGCCCGGTGGGCTCATCATTCACAGGTCACCATCTCCCAGCCAGACAAAATGCTACATCTAAGTCATACCTTCCCCACCTTCTTCCCACCCCCACAAAAAAAGTAAAAGAATATAGAAATATGACTGGGCGTGCCGTTCTCCCACAGTGTAAGGGCTGTTGCCCGGTGGGCTCATCATTCACAGGTCACCATCTCCCAGCCAGACAAAATGTTACAAATAAGCCATACCATCCTTCCTCCCCTGACCAAAAAATGAATAATACAAATTTTACCGGGCGTGCCGTTTTCCCACAGTTTAAGGGATGTTGCCCGGTGGGCTCATCGTTCACAGGTCACCATCTCCAAGCCAGACAAAATGTTACAAATAAGTCATACCATCCCTCCTCCCCTGACCAAAAAATGAATAATACAAATTTTACCGGGCGTGCCGTTTTCCCACAGTTTAAGGGCTGTTGCCCGGTGGGCTCATCATTCACAGGTCACCATCTCCCAGTCAATCAAAAATGTTACATATAAGTCATACCTCCCCACCCCCTCCCCACCCCCACCAAAAAAATAAAAGAATGTAGAAATATTACTGGGCGTGCCGTTCTCCCACAGTGTAAGGGCTGTTGCCCGGTGGGCTCTTCATTCACAGGTCACCATCTCCCAGCCAATCAAAAATGTTACATATAAGTCATACCTCCCCACCCCCTCCCCACCCCCACCAAAAAAATAAAAGAATGTAGAAATATTACTGGGCGTGCCGTTCTCCCACAGTGTAAGGGCTGTTGCCCGGTGGGCTCTTCATTCACAGGTCACCATCTCCCAGCCAGACAAAATGCTACATCTAAGTCATACCTCCCCCCACCCCCTCCCCACCCCCACCAAAAAAAGTAAAAGAATATCGAAATATGACTGGGCGTGCCGTTCTCCCACAGTTTAAGGGCTGTTGCCCGGTGGGCTCATCATTCAAAGGTCACCATCCCCCAGCCAGACAAAATGCTACATCTAAGTCATACCTCCCCCCACCCCCTCCCCACCCCCACCAAAAAAAGTAAAAGAATATCGAAATATGACTGGGCGTGCCGTTCTCCCACAGTTTAAGGGCTGTTGCCCGGTGGGCTCATCATTCACAGGTCACCATCTCCCAGCCAATCAAAAATGTTACATATAAGTCATACCTCCCCACCCCCTCCCCACCCCCACCAAAAAAATAAAAGAATGTAGAAATATTACTGGACGTGCCGTTCTCCCACAGTTTAAGGGATGGTGCCCGGTGGGCTCATCATTCACAGGTCACCATCTCCCAGCCAGACAAAATGCTACATCTAAGTCATACCTTCCCCCACCTTCTTCCCACCCCCACACAAAAAGTAAAAGAATATAGAAATATGACTGGGCGTGCCGTTCTCCCACAGTGTAAGGGCTGTTGCCCGGTGGGCTCATCATTCACAGGTCACCATCTCCCAGCCAGACAAAATGTTACAAATAAGCCATACCATCCTTCCTCCCCTGACCAAAAAATGAATAATACAAATTTTACCGGGCGTGCCGTTTTCCCACAGTTTAAGGGATGTTGCCCGGTGGGCTCATCGTTCACAGGTCACCATCTCCAAGCCAGACAAAATGTTACAAATAAGTCATACCATCCCTCCTCCCCTGACCAAAAAATGAATAATACAAATTTACCGGGCGTGCCGTTTTCCCACAGTTTAAGGGCTGTTGCCCGGTGGGCTCATCATTCACAGGTCACCATCTCCCAGTCAATCAAAAATGTTACATATAAGTCATACCTCCCCACCCCCTCCCCACCCCCACCAAAAAAATAAAAGAATGTAGAAATATTACTGGGCGTGCCGTTCTCCCACAGTGTAAGGGCTGTTGCCCGGTGGGCTCTTCATTCACAGGTCACCATCTCCCAGCCAATCAAAAATGTTACATATAAGTCATACCTCCCCACCCCCTCCCCACCCCCACCAAAAAAATAAAAGAATGTAGAAATATTACTGGGCGTGCCGTTCTCCCAAAGTGTAAGGGCTGTTGCCCGGTGGGCTCTTCATTCACAGGTCACCATCTCCCAGCCAGACAAAATGCTACATCTAAGTCATACCTCCCCCCACCCCCTCCCCACCCCCACCAAAAAAAGTAAAAGAATATCGAAATATGACTGGGCGTGCCGTTCTCCCACAGTTTAAGGGCTGTTGCCCGGTGGGCTCATCATTCACAGGTCACCATTCCCCAGCCAGACAAAATGCTACATCTAAGTCATACCTCCCCCCACCCCCTCCCCACCCCCACCAAAAAAAGTAAAAGAATATCGAAATATGACTGGGCGTGCCGTTCTCCCACAGTTTAAGGGCTGTTGCCCGGTGGGCTCATCATTCACAGGTCACCATCTCCCAGCCAATCAAAAATGTTACATATAAGTCATACCTCCCCACCCCCTCCCCACCCCCACCAAAAAAATAAAAGAATGTAGAAATATTACTGGACGTGCCGTTCTCCCACAGTTTAAGGGATGGTGCCCGGTGGGCTCATCATTCACAGGTCACCATCTCCCAGCCAGACAAAATGCTACATCTAAGTCATACCTTCCCCCACCTTCTTCCCACCCCCACACAAAAAGTAAAAGAATATAGAAATATGACTGGGCGTGCCGTTCTCCCACAGTGTAAGGGCTGTTGCCCGGTGGGCTCATCATTCACAGGTCACCATCTCCCAGCCAGACAAAATGCTACATCTAAGTCATACCTTCCCCCACCCTCTTCCCACCCCCAACAAAAAAGTAAAAGAATATAGAAATATGACTGGGCGTGCCGTTCTCCCACAGTGTAAGGGCTGTTGCCCGGTGGGCTCATCATTCACAGGTCACCATCTCCCAGCCAGACAAAATGTTACAAATAAGCCATACCATCCCTCCTCCCCTGACCAAAAAATGAATAATACAAATTTTACCGGGCGTGCCGTTTTCCCACAGTTTAAGGGCTGTTGCCCGGTGGGCTCATCATTCACAGGTCACCATCTCCCAGTCAATAAAAAATGTTACATATAAGTCATACCTCCCCACCCCCTCCCCACCCCCACCAAAAAAATAAAAGAATGTAGAAATATTACTGGGCGTGCCGTTCTCCCACAGTGTAAGGGCTGTTGCCCGGTGGGCTCTTCATTCACAGGTCACCATCTCCCAGCCAATCAAAAATGTTACATATAAGTCATACCTCCCCACCCCCACCAAAAAAATAAAAGAATGTAGAAATATTACTGGGCGTGCCGTTCTCCCACAGTGTAAGGGCTGTTGCCCGGTGGGCTCTTCATTCACAGGTCACCATCTCCCAGCCAGACAAAATGCTACATCTAAGTCATACCTCCCCCCACCCCCTCCCCACCCCCACCAAAAAAAGTAAAAGAATATCGAAATATGACTGGGCGTGCCGTTCTCCCACAGTTTAAGGGCTGTTGCCCGGTGGGCTCATCATTCACAGGTCACCATCCCCCAGCCAGACAAAATGCTACATCTAAGTCATACCTCCCCCCACCCCCTCCCCACCCCCACCAAAAAAAGTAAAAGAATATCGAAATATGACTGGGCGTGCCGTTCTCCCACAGTTTAAGGGCTGTTGCCCGGTGGGCTCATCATTCACAGGTCACCATCTCCCAGCCAATCAAAAATGTTACATATAAGTCATACCTCCCCACCCCCTCCCCACCCCCACCAAAAAAATAAAAGAATGTAGAAATATTACTGGACGTGCCGTTCTCCCACAGTTTAAGGGATGGTGCCCGGTGGGCTCATCATTCACAGGTCACCATCTCCCAGCCAGACAAAATGCTACATCTAAGTCATACCTTCCCCCACCTTCTTCCCACCCCCACAAAAAAAGTAAAAGAATATAGAAATATGACTGGGCGTGCCGTTCTCCCACAGTTTAAGGGCTGTTGCCCGGTGGGCTCATCATTCACAGGTCACCATCTCCCAGCCAGACAAAATGTTACAAATAAGCCATACCATCCCTCCTCCCCTGACCAAAAAATGAATAATACAAATTTTACTGGGCGTGCCGTTTTCCCACAGTTTAAGGGCTGTTGCCCGGTGGGCTCATCATTCACAGGTCACCATCTCCCAGCCAGACAAAATGCTACATCTAAGTCATACCTTCCCCCACCGTCTTCCCACCCCCAACAAAAAAGTAAAAGAATATAGAAATATGACTGGGCGTGCCGTTCTCCCACAGTGTAAGGGCTGTTGCCCGGTGGGCTCATCATTCACAGGTCACCATCTCCCAGCCAGACAAAATGTTACAAATAAGCCATACCATCCCTCCTCCCCTGACCAAACAATGAATAATACAAATTTTACCGGGCGTGCCGTTTTCCCACAGTTTAAGGGCTGTTGCCCGGTGGGCTCATCATTCACAGGTCACCATCTCCCAGTCAATCAAAAATGTTACATATAAGTCATACCTCCCCACCCCTACCCACCCCCACCAAAAAAATTAAAGAATGTAGAAATATTACTGGGCGTGCCGTTCTCCCACAGTGTAAGGGCTGTTGCCCGGTGGGCTCTTCATTCACAGGTCACCATCTCCCAGCCAATCAAAAATGTTACATATATTAAATCATACCTCCCCACCCCCTCCCCACCCCCTCCCCACCCCCACCAAAAAAATAAAAGAATGTAGAAATATTACTGGGCGTGCCGTTCTCCCACAGTGTAAGGGCTGTTGCCCGGTGGGCTCTTCATTCACAGGTCACCATTTCCCAGCCAGACAAAATGCTACATCTAAGTCATACCTCCCCCCACCCCTCCCCACCCCCACCAAAAAAAGTAATAGAATATAGAAATGTGACTGGGCGTGCCGTTCTCCCACAGTTTAAGGGCTGTTGCCCGGTGGGCTCATCATTCACAGGTCACCATCTCCCAGCCAGACAAAATGCTACATCTAAGTCATACCTCCCCCTCCCCCTCCCCACCCCCATCAAAAAAAGTAAAAGAATATCGAAATATGACTGGGCGTGCCGTTCTCCCACAGTTTAAGGGCTGTTGCCCGGTGGGCTCATCATTCACAGGTCACCATCCCCCAGCCAGACAAAATGCTACATCTAAGTCATACCTTCCCCACCCCCTCCCCAGCCCACCAAAAAAAGTAAAAGAATATTGAAATATGACTGGGCGTGCCGTTCTCCCACAGTTTAAGGGCTGTTGCCCGGTGGGCTCATCATTCACAGGTCACCATCTCCCAGCCAGACAAAATGCTACATCTAAGTCATACCTCCCCCCACCCCCTCCCCACCCCCACCAAAAAAAGTAAAAGAATATTGAAATATGACTGGGCTTGCCGTTCTCCCACAGTTTAAGGGCTGTTGCCCGGTGGGCTCATCATTCACAGGTCACCATCTCCCAGCGAGACAAAATGCTACATCTAAGTCATACCTTCCCCCACCCCCCACCAAAAAAAGTTAAAGAATATAGAAATATGACTAGGCGTGCCGTTCTCCCATTTGTTAAGGGCTGTTGCCCGGTGGGCTCAACATTCACAGGTCACCATCTCCCAGCCAGACAAAATGTTACATATAAGCCATACCATCCCCCCCCCCCCCACCCCTGACCAAAAAATGAATAATACATATTTTATTGGGCGAGCCGTTCTCCCACAGTTTAAGGGATGTTGCCTGGTGGGCTCATCATTCACAGGTCACCATCTCCCAGCCAGACAAAATGTTACATGTAGGCCATACCACCCCCCCCCCCCCCCTGACCAAAAAATGAATAATACAAATTTTACTGGGCGTGCCGTTCTCCCAAAGTTTAAGGACTGTTGCCCGGTGGGCTCATCATTCACAGGTCACCATCTCCCAGTCAATAAATTTGTTTACATATAAGTCATACCTCCCCACCCCCTCCCCAACTCCACCAAAAAAATAAAAGCATATACAAATATTACTGGGCGTGCCGTTTTCCCACAGTTTAAGGGCTGGTGCCCGGTGGGCTCATCATTCACAGGTCACCATCTCCCAGCCAGACAAAATGCTATATCTAAGTCCTACCTCACCCCAAACCCCCTCCCCACTCGCACAAAAAATGAAAGAATATAGAAATATTACTGGGCGTGCCGTTCTCCCACAGTTTAAGGGCTGTTGCCCGGTGGGCTCATCATTCACAGGTTACCATCTCCCAGCCAGACAAAATGCTACATCTACGTCCTACCTCACCCCAAACCCCCTCCCCACCTGCACAAAAAATGAAAGAATATAGAAATATTACTGGGCGTGCCGTTCTCCCACAGTTTAAGGGCTGTTGCCCGGTGGGCTCATCATTCACAGGTCACCATCTCCCAGCCAGACAAAATGCTACATCTAAGTCATACCTTCCCCCACCCCCTCCCCACCCCCACCAAAAAAGTAAAAGAATATAGAAATATGGCTGGGCGTGCCGTTTTCCCACAGTTTAAGGGGTAGTGCCCCGTGTGCTCATCATTCACAGGTCACAATCTCCCAGCCAAACAAAATGTTATACAATCATGTAGGGCATACACACCCCCTCCCTCTCTCCCCAATAAAAATAAATAAACTGGACATGCCGTTTTCTTACACTGTTTTAAGGGCTAGTGCCCTGTGGGGTTATCATTTATAGGTAAACATGTCCCTGCCCGGCAATATGTTACATGTATGTCTTACAACCCCCTCCCCATCACCCCCTCCACACGCCCGCTAAAAAATATATACATTTAACATTAAAGAAATACTACAAAACATCAAAAGAGAAAAATAGAAGGAAAATAATTATCAGACGCCCGGAGGCCCATGTGAAATTCAATATCATTGCAAGATAAATCTGGTTTTTCACAATATAGATATTGAAATATGACTAACAACCTACGATTATAACCCTTGGATGCTTTCCTCTCATCTCCCTGCCAACATCAAACAGGCTAAGACGGGACTTTGCAATGGAAAGCTCAGAACATGAACTGGTGGAACTGCTGATCAAAGAGATGGAGGTGTGCAGTAGCCCCGGCACTGACTGGCTGACTGATGGACCGACTATAGGCCTATGCACGTCCTTTGATGATCTGATGAACCTTTATCTGCGGATTTAAACATCAAAAGATTAATGCAATTAGAGACAGTATGTATGCAACGTGAGAGACGTAATAAAGTCAAATCTGTCTTAGAGTTAGAGGCCATCTTTTCATAAAGGCCATCTGTCTTTAGTGGCCTACATCTTTTTCTCTCTCAAGAGAGAAATGTGTGTTGTAGAATCTGTATAAAAAGACCACCTGTGTACAGAGGCAACTTTTTTGTTTTCCTTTGGTGGTCTTAATAGACAAGTTTGACTGTGGTGTATACTATTTCAAATCTCTGACATATTTATTTATTTTGGGGGAGGTGCATATTCAATCAATTATTTTTCCGTCAACCATATTTAATTGTTTCTCTTTTTGTCCGGCCAGCAACTGGACTACACAAGATTTGAGCAAATCCATAATTGTATTGGAATCTTATTCATAAATAATAATGATCGTGATAATGATAATGATAATGATAATGATGATAATGATACTACTACTACTACTACTACTACTACTACTACTACAAATATTACTACTACTACTACTACTACTATTAATAGTAATAATAATAACAATATGTCTGTTTACCCAGGGTATTAATGCTGTTCTATCCGATGGCCCTGCAATCATATTATAAAATGTTTGAAGAAGAACAATAATCTTGCTGTATTTGCCCCTTCATAATTACCTCTACGCCGGGAGAAGCAAGTGCCAAAGTTGTTTCTGTATTTTTTGGTGGTGCCCCTCCCCCTACGGTTCTACATTATGTTTACTGAAGCAACCAGCTAGAGAAAGAGAGGGGGAGGAGGAGGAGGGAGGAGGAGAAGGGAGGAGGAGGAGGGAGGAGGAGGAGGGGGAGGCAAGAAGAGAAGACCTCGACTGAAAAATAAACCCCTGTATACTAAAGTCATAAACCAGCTACTTAAATGTTCAAATTTATGGATGTTACTTTCATGTGACGAGTTATTCAATAACCAGTTAATAATGAATGAACTACAATACTCGGAATCCAGTCTTCATATATCATTTGTTGCTATGTCCGACAAGCCGCTGGCGAGCTTTCAAGTCGTTCAAAAAGTATGCATGTTAGTAGACTGGTCTATTCAATAATATGCATGTTTCTCTTCAGATCCCATGAATACTCACACATAGCTGCATTACTATCCTGGCTGTGTATTAAAAGCTAGTTATTGATTCTAACTATTTAGTACAGTACACCTGCTATACATAATAACATGTCTATAGATGTACAGTGCGTCCCAGAAAAAACGAAACCGAGAAGTATCGATGTTTTATCATAACTTAATCACAACCATAATTAATGAATGATACATATTTGGAAAGCTTAGAGTCTCCTCTTTCAGTTGATGCTACTCAGATGATGCATATTTCACGCATGAGTGATTAAAAGCAATTTGAAGGAAGGAAACCAAAAAGACATTTGGCGGGCGGTATTTGAATTTCGAAGAAAAATTCACATTTCTAGAAAGTTGAGTTTCTGCCCTTTCATATGACACCTCAATCAGGAAAAATGAGCGAGGAATAACAAAGTTCTGTTTGTTTAAAGTAGCCCTTACATTTTCATAATTTTAACAAACGAATTCGTTTTCACTGGGTGCCTGTCGTAGCAAAAAGCAGATTTGACAAAAGACTTAACTCCGTTTCGTTGACAATCAGCCATGCATGAAGACTCTCGTCTACGGATGATTGTCAACGAAACGGAGTTAAGTCTTTTGTTAATTTCGTTTTTTGATACGGCAGGCAGCCAGTGAAAACGAATTCGTTTAGTAAAATTATGGAAATGCAAGCACTACTTCAAACAAACAGAACTTTGTCATTCCTCGCTCATTTTTCCTGATTGAGGTGTCATAATTATGAAAGGGCAGAAACTCAACTTTCTAGAAATGTGAATTTTTCTTCGAAATTCAAATACCGCCCGCCAAATGTCTTTTTGGTTTCCTTCCTTCAAATTGCTTTTAATCACTCATGCGTGAAATATGCATCATCTGAGTAGCATCACATGAAAGAGGAGACTCTAAGCTTTCCAAATATGTATCATTCATTAATTATAGTTGTGATTAAGTTATGATAGAACATCGATACTTCTCGGTTTCGTTTTTTCTGGGACGCACTGTATATTAGCTGTTGCTATGTCTGGTAATCTTCTGACAATCTTTTGAGTTGTCAAGAGAAACCGATGGTAGTATGAATAAAATCAGTAAACATGTCTACTTATGGCATTTTTCAGTTGACCCGGTAAAAATAAAATGGTAATAAAGAGTAATTTATAATTATTTGTTTAAATTATTATTATTATTATTATTATTTTTTTTTTTTTTTTTGGATATCTCTCCAGCAAAGCATAGAGTCCATGCTAATACGAATTGACCTTTAGCGCTGTATACTTGCTGAGGGGCAGGTATTACACACAATACACACACTGCACATAATTGCACACTAATGCACACAATGAATACGAAGTTGCTTATCGGCGAGTTCGACAGTAGACTCTCGATTTGAATTTTCAAAACATTCTTTCTGATATCGGTAAGTTGAAAAGATTTTATATTTTACTTCTATTTAGGTGTCATCAATTGTCATTTAGGTAACGAGTGATTTGGGTGAACTCAGTTGAGTTTTGTACAGTGATATTTGAAATGTCGAGAATCAATAGAACAGTTTTTAATACACAACCAGGATAGTAATGCAGCTATGTGTGGGAAAGATATGCTTTGTCACAGAGACAAACTGGGATACATTCCCATCAATTAGGCTCAATTCTACAAGTGAAAGGTTAGTCTTTAGTAATATTTGGAAAGTTAGATAGGCCTAAATCATTATGAACTTACTATCTGTGTTGCCAGCACCAGAATTCATCCAAGGTTGGAGGTGCCTTCCTCTTGCTCCGGGAACCCTCGCCGGGGTACTAGGCGCACTTCAGTCCATAACGGTCAATCGGTCATGATGGTTAGCCCACTCCAGCAAGGCATAGAGAGTCAATGTTAATGCGTATTGACGATGGGTTAGCCATCGTTCACTAAGTGAACCACAGAGGCAACGAAGAAAGTCCATGAAACGTAGCAAAATCTAAAAGCATCCTCCAAACGACTTTAACAATAATGCTTAGCATATAGTCAGTTCTTGATGTTGGTTACTAGTTTGATGGCAATCAGTCAATTTACATATCGAAACAACATAGTTTTCATTTTCATGAGCGGAAAGGACGGAAAGAGTCGGGACTCGCCATATTGCACGTAACCTCGCAACGATCTTCGGCGGAGATTTCTTTGAATGGGTAGTTGAATAGACATCACGTGGTTCGAGCAGACGAGCCAATCACATTCGACTTTCTTCGGGCTATCCCGAATACGAATGCACGCCAGGAATGTCGGTATACTGTCGGAGTGCATATGTCACACAAGCGTCCAAAATCTTATTGTTGAGGGAACGAACACAATGGTTCATTCAAAATAGATTAACAGCATTTTCTATTGAACCAGCTTAGCTAATGTATTTATGATAAGGCAGCCACAATGTCTAAAGAATGTTGATCAATAGGCTGTTCATGGAATGATTGTAGTCCGGTCAACTTACTGATTGTTGCCGCTATAATGACGTTTTTGTCAAATTTGTTTTTGGTCAAATGGGAGATTTTCTGTTCTCAGTCGTGCATTCATTTTAGGGGGCTCCTTTTTTCTTAGTGGGTAGGGTGCTTAATTATAGCTTAGCCTATCTAAAGAAAATCTATTTTGATTAGTAATAAGTTCTCAATAAAATGGGTACATGTGTCAAATATGAGATAGAGGCGGGGCCTCCAGAGATAATAGACCGCTAAACTAAAGTAACATTTTGACAATTTTCAAATGGAAAACCATTTATCAAGAATTTCAGCGCTATGGATAACAAATGCCAAATATTTTCAAAACACCATGTAGCACCTCACACCTAGAAGAACCAACGCCCTCTGTGTCCTCTGACTCCAGAAAAATCTTTTTGTTTTCTTTATGCACGGTGCATGCACAATGCGTAACGCACAGCATGTGCACTGTGTACAAAGTTCTTATGTAGGCTTAGGATAAATGTATGCACTTCATTGTGATCTGGACGGCAGAAACGAGGCGAGTAAGACGACATGTTCTCTAAATTTTCACCACAATGTGGTGCTTTGTAAGTGAAAGTCCATCTGTTGTGAGAGAATACAGAATACCTCATTCGGAATTAGGACAAGTTTTATACGACAAAGTAAGTATTTTCATTTTCAAGTTAATTAAAATCAAAATCCAATAATTAATTGTGGCGCTGCACTGCGTTGCATTGACTGTATTGACTTGTGTTGTAATGATTGTTGTTATTGCCATAGGGGTCATTCCATCGGGTTGGGTCTTTTCAGCATTTTCATGTGTTTGAATGTTTAGAAGCTATTTTCTCAAATTTAAATGTATTTTTAGAAAATTAAAAGTATATTTTATTTAAGAGTAATGTATGACAGAATAAATAAACATGAAAACAGAAACTTGTTCATCATATTTTTTTTTTGGTGAGAGTTTAACTACCGATGTCTCAGCGATTTTAAGGGTGAAAGTTGTGACATGAAAACAAGTCATTTTCATGAACTCATTTCTGGAAAAAAATTCATCATAATGCAATGTTTCCTACTTAAAACATGTCACCTTTAATACCCCTACTATGTCTGAGAAGCTCAGGTGAAATGTGCAAAAAATCGGCAAGTTATCCCATATTGAAAAAACACAATACCGACGTTACCAACAATGTCCTAAGCACTTTTTTCGTAACGGCGGTAATCTAACATTTTACACAAATTTAGCAGGATATTTTCTCAGAAACTTTCATCTTATTAGGAAGGTACAACCCCTGATGAACATATGTTAAAAGAATGATGATTAAATCGGTCGGTAAATACAAGAAAATAATTAATTTACCACAACAATCCCCCGCGATGTCCTTCATAATTTGGTAACGTCGGTGTGAAATTACGGTGTTTGAGATCAAACCAACCCGCTAGCTTCAGTTTTTGGTGTTAAAATGACCTGCTAGTTATTCACGAACGCGCACACATGTTTTTTGATGTTGTGCGACGACCTACCCCTGAGCTGCAACCACAAACGTGACAATGTCCATATAACGTCGGGCAGCCATTTTCGCCCGTCAGCGCCCAAATTGGTACGTAATATGTATTTTAAGTTATTTTTATAGCCCGAATTATTATCATAGACAATGAAATTCCATTTTGTTTAAATGTAATTCCGTTTTAAATTGTGTTATTTATAGCTTAAAACGGTTTCAAAACCATCACGTGTGAGTGAATATTTTACTGTTGTCCCACATACTGATATATGTGTTATAACGAAACATGCAAAATCGTTGCCGGACTTTTCCCCTTAAAAAGCTAATTTCTTAGACAGAAATTGAATTTTGTTATAAGAATCCCGTAAATAAAGATATAACTGATGTTCCTATACCTCAGAATTTTTCTCACAACTGTTAAATTAATTAATATTAATTATATGATGCCATTAATTGTCATTGAAAAATGATGGCTAAGCCTAAGGAAAAACACAAGTTATTTAAAATTGTTAGGAAGTTCAATCTAAGGCCCGACATATCCAACTTTTGGGCAAAAAAGGGGGTTGGAGTTGAGATAGAGAAAAATGGAGAGAGCTAAAGGGGAGAGGGCATGCGACCCCTCCCCCCGATTCAATTAGAATTGGATACATAATGATTTTTTATTTTTTTTATTTTTTTTTAAATAATTTTTTTTAAATATTTTTTTTAAAAATAAAATCATTATTGATGTTTGCCATGTGGCTCCCACTCCCCCCTCCTACAAAGGTTAAAGGGAGGTTAAAGGGTTTTCACCACCTACCCTCCCCTCCAAAAAATAAGATATAAAACAATAATGATAAATAACAACAAACAAAAAAAATTAAGAAATTAATAATTTAACACAAATATTGAACTTAAAAGAATAATAAATAATAATAAATGAAAACCAAATACCTACTTCTATTTGGGCATGCAAAACTAGCCAAACGTGAGGATGATGCCTCCCTATCCATCTTGCAATCCTCTGTGTAGTTGTTCCATCCTTGTTACAATGTACAAGTACTCATAATTATCAACCAGAACACACATTTTGAAATGAAAAGTCACAGAAGCAATTTACAGTTTTGTTTTATTTTTATCTCATTTAATATTGTTTACTCATTTGTTTTTATTTATTTCTTTTCATGCATATTTATTAGATTGCTGCCTGAGGATTCAGCTCCGGCAGAGAGATCGATCAAGAGAGCAGGCAAAATGACAAGTCATCAAAATATTCCTGGAAACGAAGATCTTTCCAATCTAATCACTATTTTGAAGAAGTATAAAGTTAATCATTAATATCAACCAATACACCTATTGTATGAATATTTTGTTTTTTTATTTACTGGTCAATGGAAGAAAGATATTTCAGATGACATTTGATATAGATTGTCATGTTTAAATGAGTATAAGAGGTCAGTAACTCTAATATCATACGGATGTTACTCGGACATGATGTCCATGTAACATTGGTATTTCGAGGTGTTGAGGTGAATATAGACCATAAATCTTGCAGCTTTCCTTTCATTTGTGTCATCATCTCATTTAATATGTTTCATGCATCAATTAATTGGCACATTTCTTAGAATGGAGCCAAGATTTTCTATGCAAGAGAAAAGATAACCCTTTAGAAGAAAAACATGATCTGAAAATTGCTAGTTCCTCATTTGTTTCATGTTTATAAGTTGATATAATGTTGCTGTGTTCAAGTTTTGAGTATTCTAAACTATTGCTCCCATCATCTTAATGTTTTCCACACCAAAAAAAAGTGGAGTACAGACTGTAACAAAGTTTCAGGTCAGAAAATAAATGAGCAAGTAAAAAAAGATGTCCTTGTAACGTTGGTATTTTGTTGTGTCTGTTTTTTCATTTTAAATGTAAGTGTGCAAAGGAATACACACAATTCCAATGGAATCTATTGTAGGATTGGTGTTAGAAACAGGATATAACAATAAACAAATTATTCACCAACTCTGAATTTTGAACCTTCATGTCACAATTTATGACCCAACCCGATGGAATGACCCATATTTGTTGTTGCATGATTAATATTTGCATATAAATACACATACGGTATGCCTATAAATATAACGGGGATGCGTAGCCTAAGTTTTAGGGCTCAGTGATAATATGATTTATGAAATATTAGGATGTTGATTTTACCAAGCATTGCATTGATTGTGAAATTGCACGTGTGGTCTAGACCGAATTTTTCTGTCTCTTTCGTTCGTTAGCCTCTGATTTGGGTAAGGTCGGCTCTCTCTTTAGAGACAGAATAGCCCTATACGCTGTAGTGGCCGCGCGTTTGTACTAAGAAACGTTACACAAAACTTGGCCAAACTTAACCCCTAATTTTGATATTTTACCGGATGCATATCCGATGTATTTATACTCCTAAATTTTCTATATAACTAACTACTTCGGTTCCACTTACCAACTTGACTACTTGAATCCGTTTAATGGTCCCTTTTCAGGAAATTATGGGTCAAGATCGACATCCATGAAGAAAATCTTGCAGCCGGGTCTCATTCTTTCTAGTCTACGCCGAAGGCAAAATGATTATAACGGAAAAACTGTGCATGTCAGCTCGTGCACAGTTTTTCCGTTATAATCATTTTGCCTTCGGCGTAGACTAGAAAGAAAGACGCGACCCGGCTGCAAGATTTTCTTCATGGATGTCGATCTTGACCCATAATTTCCTGAAAAGGGACCATTAAACGGATTCAAGTAGTTATTACAATTTTGACTTTGTTTTTCGACTCCTCTGGGCATCGTTCCAACCACTTGAAATTATAATTTGAAGAAGTCGTTGATGGGGAAAAAGGGTGATTCTTCAACGATTCATCCATGTTGTATCGTTGATTCAACATTCCGAAGAGCAAGTATGCATGTGCGGTAGAGCTGTGCAGCAAATATGAATATTCATGCTATAGAGCGCTGTTTCATTTCATGCAAACGGCGCTCTATATCATGAATTTCAATTTTTTTTTTCTTCCTCTCTTTTTACCGATTTTTCCCGATCATTTTCATTGATCAGCGATCAGAATTTATTATCTGACTTCACCTGGTCGGCCGACAATCTGGCCTCGATCCGATCAATCAGTTACAGGGTCACATGTGTACACGTGTGCATGGAGATCCTTCTTCAGAATCACCTTTCGTAGTAGTAGTGCTTTCCGGACAGGAAGTTGTTGCCAACTGACTGGGAAGTTATTGAGGTTTTGTTTACAAAGTTACAATCTCCTGCACGTGTGCACTTGCCACTTACACTGTAAGGTGTACCTGGTGCACTTGTACATATTTTGATCTGTATGATACAATGACCAATTGAGGCACTTGACAAAGGAGCAAGTGTTTATAAATCAACTGTTTGATATTACTTCAAGTTTCATTACTGCACAAATGATGCAGGTGATTTGAGCTTTGGTAGCTACTAGCTACATTGTACATGTACAGTGTATGGTGTCATCAGATGACAGACTTTTCAAAGGTTAAATAAATCATGAATGGCTGCAACCTTACAACAGTGGCTGCACTTTTTTCTTTTGACAACAAAAAGTCATGTCAAACGCCTGAATATTGAACCAGCCTTTTATCATTTATCACATGTACACTGTAACTCTGTAAGGCCATTAAAAAAAAAAAAATGTTTAGCGTACCTGCCCGCTTCCTTTTTGGGGGGCGCCTTCTTTTTTTTTAATGACAAAAACCATGAAAAACATGCAGCTAAAATGAGATTTTCTGATTTAAAAAAAAAAAAAATGCTGGCGGCCATCTTAAAAATAGCCCAAAGTTCTGTCAGGGAAAATGTACTGAGCAGCCATTTTGAAGGAAAAAGAGGGCCTCCTCTCCCTAGTTTTTCAAAAAGGCAGGACGCTAAACAGGTTTTTTTTTTTAATGGCCTAAAATTTAGTACAACTACAATGTACAGTAACTACCGGTATTCATCATTTCCGTTTTTAGGTATGTGAGGACCTTGGCTTGTTGGAGAAGAGTTACTTTGGTCTCCGCTACCGCTCCAAGCGAGGAGAGCTCCTGTGGCTCAATCTGAGAAACCCTCTCGTTGTTCAACTTAGAGGGCGCTCTCCACACCGACTCAGTCTTCAGGTCAAGTTCTTTGTTTCTCCGCAGGAACTTCAGCAGCCAATCACAAGGTATTTACATTACAAAAAAAAAAAAAAATTGTTATTATTTATTTTATTTTATTTCAACAGGGTGGCCCCATCAGGAGTTGAGATACTGTTTTACTTGGGGTATAGAAAGATACCGGTATTGTTATCTACTTCTCTTCTTCTTGTTGAATTTAATTTTCTTTTTCGACATCGCAGGATAAATTTACATGTACAGCTGTATGACCGATGTCTACAATTGTTGACAAGAACTGATCAATAATTGGAAAAGGCACTGAACCAGTTACTGCTGCTCCAGGGAGCCTACCCGCAATAACAATCAGTAATGAAATGAAGCAGAACAATAATAGAGAAATACTGAATACTGACAGAGCCAAAAAGAAGTATTGAAAAATACAGAATATTTTTATTTGGAATTCGTACAAATGTTAACTTTATTCTCTTGGATATTTAATTCATTTACAGTTTTATATCATTCACTATGTCACCAACATCAGAATCTAATATGGACGTGACGTCTTCATGCAAAACTGGCATTTTGTCAACAAAGGGCTTGTTAACAAGCTACATTTTGTACTGGAAATCACTAGTGATAGTTTAGTTATAAATGTATGAAGAGTTGGAGCAACAAATTACTGGTACCCCCACCCAAAAGTTAACACTACATGTACATGTATACAGTATATATAGTCGTTTGGTGTCCTTGAGTAATTTGGAGGACAAATGAAGCAAAACAAACATACACTGTACATGTACACATGTCTAGACTCTTGTTAAAATAGAAGATTATAAGATAATAAAATTGCACCCAGTAACTTTCACATTTTCTGTAGGAAAAGATGAACTCAAGTGAACAAGGAAGTACAGTACATGTACATGTATGTATATTATACAACATACTTTCATTTAATATATTTATATCAGGTAACATTAGCTGCATTTATACTCCAAGCAAAATCATTGATTTTTCTCACATTCCTTTTAGTTGCATACAACTGTAGCACCTACCGGCAAACACAAGGACAAAGCAAAATCTAAATATCCATTATCCACCTACCATACTGTATAAAGTGTGGTTTTTCGAAACACCTGCCAAATTTTAACAGATTTTTGCAGTGTAAATTGCAAATTTCAGTAATATACAGATTTTTGCTCACGTGACTCTCCTCGCTTCCGTGCTAACGCATGCATGCACTGACAAGTGGCGCATGCATGGCACTGACAAGTGGCGCATGCGGTACTACTCACCAAACAATCAGTATATACATGTACACTGTACAGTATATGCAAATATTTTTATGGGTTTTCTTTTCCAGTGGTGTGAATGACACTCCCCTAAATCAATGGTTTTTCACACTGGTGCTTGGAATGTATTCATGAATAGGGCTAGTCACAGGTTTTCAAACAAATGGAAACAACATGTGTAATCAAGCAAAAAAAATTCCCTGTATACATACATGTAGGTAATGTACATGTACATGTGTATGTATTATGGATTGGCTTGTGTGGGAAACAAACTTGTAATGTAAATATTATTAGAATAGATTATCATGTTTACTTTTCTCTTGTAGGTTGATCACAGACAAGTGAATGCATGGTACAATGCACATGAGCTTTAGATTTGTATTGATTGTTTTTGTCTTCAGCATGACTGAATCAGTGTTTGGCAGCGTATCGTTTACGCTGGGTACCGTAGCTCTGTATCATAAGGCCTGTTTTCATCAGCCCGAAGTTGCAATCAGCGGGATATTTGGTTGAGATAATCATCCCAAGATATCTTGGGCTAGTTTGCAAAATATCCCGCTATTTGGCAAAATATCCTGCTATTTGTCCAGTGCGTCTTCACCAGCCCGAAGACTAACACTATGTGCAAACTCTGAGCAAAATATCTCGAGCTAATTTCTTGAGCTTGAGTTTCAAGTTTCAAGATCAAATTTTGAGCTGATGAAAATGCGATTATTTCCCAAATCAGAAATAGCAGGCTACCAGTATTTGGCAATCTCGAGATGATGAAGACAGGCCTATACAAAAAGTTTCCTGTGTTGAAGCCTTACTATCTTTCCTTGTGGATGGGTAGTTCTAAAATTGAATTGCGTGTGTATAATTTATCTAGTAGTTACCAGAGATGCCAACCAGTACGATTAAATTCAATTTAGTACGATAATAAGAGTGAAATATGGTAATACGATTTTGTCTCTTAAAATATGATTTTTTAAACCCATAAAAAACGCGGAATCGCATAGAAACATGAACAAGTAAACCCTCGCAACCCCAACAAAAATTTGCTTTACAATTTACTTTTTACTTGATTGTACTTACCAGTAATACATTCATCTGAAATTTTACTGGGCCAGGGCCAACGGGCCATTGGTAGTGTCAATTTTTTGTGAAAATCTGATTTTTCTTTCCAAAATCTAATTTTTTAGGATACTCAGTCTGTTTTTTGTGAAGAGGTTGGCATCTAACTTTTAGAAATAGTACAGTACAGTAGGTACATGTACATGTACATGTAACTCAATTAAAAAAGAAGTGGAAAGTTAAGGCTTGTTCAGATATGACGTGGCAAAATATGATGATTTTTTTTAACGTGTAAAAAAGTGTAATTTCGCTTCACAATTCTGAATCATATAGCACAGAGCTCAGTAAATACTTGCAAGTCCTTGTTGCGCACGATTGATATTTATTTTTACACATTAAACAAAATGTGGTGGCTTTTCTGCGGTGGTTTAGGCCATTAAAAAAAACAATCGGGTTTATCGTCCCTGCCCGCTTCCTTTTTGGGGCCCTCCTGATTAAAAAAAAAAAAAATTCTGGCGGCCATCTTGAAAAATAGCCTGACTTTCAGGGAAAATGTACGTACCGAACAGCCATTTAAGGGCAGGACGCTAAACTTTTTTTTTTTAATGGCCTTAATACCGTGCCATACATGTACATACAGTGTATCTGCACAAGCCTTAAGATTGATTTTTTGGATGGTGATATTGATATAGAAGATATTTTATATTTTTAAAAAATTCTGTGATATTACTAATTATGAGTTACATGTCTAAAGAGTTCCTTTTTCCTTAGCTGTGTATATTATGCTATTAAATTGTGTGATTTATTTTCAGTCTTTCAGGAACATAACCCATAAACACCCATAAATGTCGATCCACTGCTCTTATTACTTCCACCATAGTTTCTTCCAGACCCAACCTTTTTATGGGCTCCCTTGTGTTCTACATGTTCATGTACAGTACAGTACATGTATCTATCAGACAGTGTCACACCACACATCTTCCATATCATGGCTCTTTCTGTTCTCCTCAAGATACCTTCCTCGTTTTGTAGCCTTTTGGTCTGCTACCAGTTCGTCTATTCCCAATTGGTTCCTCTACTATATTAAATTGTACTTTTGCATCATGCTCCGCAGACATATCTTCTACCTCACACTGAAGAACAGACTCCTCCTCGGTCACTATGCAGTCACAAACGAGGAGAAGATCAAACTCTTTGGCCTCATTGCCCAAGCAGAGCTGGGAGACGCTGACCAGACTCTACCCACACAGTACCACACTATCCTGCCAGATCTCAGGTCAGTCATATGGAGGTTTGCGGATCGTCTTACTTGACCGCTATTAAAGAAAGCTTGCACCTGTACATGCATACTGTACGTACAGTCAAACCTGTTTTAGTGACCACCTGTCTACTAAGACCCCTTTTTTGTTTCCCTTGAAAATGGTTTCTCATTTAAAACATGTACGAAAGGAACCTGTCTGCAAAGACCACTTTTTGTGTTTCCCTTGGGCGGTCGCTATAGACAGGTTTGACTGTATGACATGTATGCTTAATAGGTACATTTTATAGGCAATCAGGGGGCTGATGGCGCTCCGAAGGACTTGGTAATGAGGATTAATGCCATATCAATGGCCTTGAGCGTATTGACATGTTTTTGTTATTTGATTTGATATGGTTTCTTGATAAAAGAACATTCAAATAGCAGCCAGAGGCTGAAACAAATTGAATTTACAAAAGTATACAAAAGCATAACATATAAATAACATTAACCCGGGACCTCCCGGTTACGAGACCACTGCTCTATCACTGAGCCTTCGCTCATCCTCCTTGTTTGAAAAATCAGATTTAGAGAGAAATTTGAAAGAGATTTAGGAAAGAAGTATCGTGGTTAAAAAGGTAGAATCTTCAAATCACACGCTGGCACTATCGTTCTATGGCAAGACATTAATCCACATTTGCCACTCTCCTCCCAGGTGAAAATGAGTGCCTGGGACTTGCTGGGGTAATAACGCAATGTACATTTGTGATTGCAGGACCTCGGGAAGAACAGCTTCGATGCTGATGAAACAAAATTATTGTTATCTTATAATTTTATACATTTTACTTTCATGTACAGGGTATGTACCTACTAATTTAGAAAGATTATTTATTTTCTTGCTTTTCCTTGCCTTTTTCGTGACTTGTTGTTGGGGGGGGGGGGGGAATTGCCCCTTGCCCCATTTAGTTACATGTATGCCACTGCATAAATATACATGTCAAGGCCAATATAATGCTAATAGTAATACTGTTCTTAGCTTTTAATATTAAATACTTGTACATGGTTGTACATGGTAGGTCAGTTAGTGGGAGAGGAGAGTGGGCAGATTGAACACAATGTACAGACATGATGTGAGTACCTGAATGAGAATAAGTAGGGCAAAATTTCAAGCAATGCCTCGACTTAACCGACTGGTAATTGGCAAGAAATGTCAAATCATCGCTGCCCACAGTGAACTACCCACAATGATGATGTCATTAGTTACATGTATGCCACTGCATAAATATGCATGTCAAGGCCAATATAATGCTTAAAGTAATTCTGTTCTTAGCTTTTAATATTAAATACTTGTACATGGTTGTACATGAGGTCAGTTAGTGGGAAAGGAGAGTGTTTATTGAAAACCATATTGAACACAATGTACAGACATGATGTGAGTACATGTATGTCTGAATGAGAATAAGTAGGGCAAAATTTCAAGCAATGCCTCGACTTAACCGACTGGTAATTGGCAAGA
This sequence comes from Strongylocentrotus droebachiensis, assembly GCA_035222895.1. Lineage (NCBI taxonomy): Eukaryota > Metazoa > Echinodermata > Echinoidea > Camarodonta > Strongylocentrotidae > Strongylocentrotus > Strongylocentrotus droebachiensis. The sequence goes on from JAVYIG010000560.1 coordinate 177,416, forward strand.
AATGTCAAATCATCACTGCCCACAGAGAACTACCCACAATGATGATGTCATAAGGTGGACTACCTACAGTGCCTCTAACCACATACTGTAAGGGGTGTTCACACACACACACAGCAATCAGAAAGATTAATATTTTTGGAATTTAGATCAGAATCTCACTTTTTAAATGTAGGTGGTTTTGAACAAAAGATCATATGAAATTGTGAGATCTTGATATGGTAATTCAAGTGGCATTCTGAACAGTGTGTTTTGTCAGGAGAGGGAATGACATTTGAGGTTATTTGCTTTGTGCTACATGTACATTTAGAGCAGGCTGTGATTCAATGAAGGTCAGTTGAGTGCTTGTGCTATTAAATCCAAGCTCAATTAAAAAAGAAAGAAAGAAAAAAAATAAGTAAGAGAAGAAAAAGGATTTCTTACACATACATTGTACATGAGAACAGGCACAACAAGTTTGAGAAGTTTGAGATTTTAGTATACCGGTACTTGACCGGTTTACTAACATACATGTATTTAGATTCATGGATGTTTCTTTCCTGGGGACCTACATGTACATGTAGTGATGAGTTATTCCTTTAAACCTGTTAGTAATGAATGATCTTCAATACTTGGAATCCAGTCTGCATATACATGTATGTACTGTACATGTACTTTACAATGTTATGTCCAGTGAGCATTGGACAAGCTTTCAGGTTGTCAAGATCAACCTTTGTTTATAGTATGCATATAAATGGAATATGTTAGTAAACCGGTCCATTGCCGTTCAAATCTCGCTTTTTTTTTTAGCTTGTGTAAATGCACCTATTGGTGATGTCATAGGGTTGCCTTCCCGCAGTGATTACATGGGTCCATGCTGTTTTCATATGTGCAGCCTCCTAGCTTGGCAGGTTGTTCTCTCGTACAAATTGAATTTGCAGAAGAATTCAATAAATTCATGAAGTAAACACAAGTCTGATATTTTGATCAATCCATCTGAAAATCACATTGCGCCTTGGGGCCGGATACGTGTACAATAAAATACAGTGTAGTATGTATGTACCCACCTACACATGTTATTTGCATCTTGTATCTGTGCCAACGATTTGCTGGATGAAAGTAAAACGGGCTGTGTTTGCCAATGCACGAATGTCTTGTAGGCTGTAGTGTGTCGTTGTGCAGTGTGTTGATTTTAATGCATGATCTTTTAAATGAGCAAATCAAATTGGACATTTGTTTCAATATCACTTTATTAAAAATCATGATCAGTATGATCGTATAGATACAACTGTACAGCAACCACCAAGTATTACAAAAAATGAAAAGAGGAAAAAGCCCAGTTCATGTGTAATTATCATCAGCAATGCAGTGCTACAAACGTAGTACTCAATGCAGTGTATAACGTGTACAGTGAATTAACATACAGGTGTACATGTATACAAAAAGTTGAAATGATTCTTAAATGGTTCAGTTGACATATTTTCCATCATTTAAGAATATATTTGTAGGTATTTACTATGTTACATGTACTGTATATTGTACCTGTACAGTATGTAACCACATTTCTGGTGTTTAGAACAGATGTACATGTACACTGTACATGTATGTACCGTACCACACATGTAGGACTACAAATGTCAAGGTACATGTTCAGCTGTGAATCACTTTATGCCTGACCTTTTCTGAGAATAATGGACTAAAACACCATGCAGGCAAGACCAAGTAAGAGGCCTAAAATCCTCTTACCCCCAAATTTTACTGTACTGTACATTGTCCAAAGTTATGGACATGTAGAAGAGGATCCCCTTATTCTTGACATGATTCTTAAAGTGACCCCCCCTTTTTTTTTTTTACTGAATTCAATGTAGGCCTTCAAACAGGCTTTGAGGCCTACAATAAATCATGATATTAATATTGACCTGAAGAGTTATTTCCTGGTAAGGCTCAGAAGAAAGAAAGAGAGAGACAGAGAGAGAGAGAGGGATAGATACATGTAGAGAGAGACAGAGAGAAGGCCTGGCTTCATCAGCCCGAGATTGCCAAATAGCCCGCTATTTCTGATTTAATAGGAAATAATCCTGAAGTACAAATCGCGTCTTCATCAACTCGACTCGACTCGACCTCGAAACTTAAAACTCGAGCTCGAGAAATTAGCTCGAGATATTTTGCTCGAGATATTTTGCTCAGCGTTTGCGCATAGTGCGAGTCTGCTGGTGGAGCCGCACCGGACAAATAGCAGGATATCCTGGGATGATTATCTCGACCAAATATCCCGCTAATTGCAACTTTGGGCTGGTGAAGACGCAAATTAGCTGTCAGCCGGATAATTTGCGATCGGGATAGTTCAAATAGCTGGATATTTGGCAATCTCGAGCAGTTGAAAACAGGCCTAGAGAGAGAGAGTGATATCATTGAAAGTCACGTGTCGCTCCCCCTCACTCTCTGCCAAGTGTTAATTGAGATCTTACCCTTGATTTCCGGCTCTGAGCGAGATCGCTTTGAAGTCTTAATTAAGAGAGAGGGGGGCTACGGTTGACCTCATGCTTAGAATTTGGCCAAGTCTGTTCATACTACTATAGATCATGTTATAATACCTACATGTAAAGGTACTATGTCCCAGTTGTAGGTTACATTCCAACGGCATTTGAAAGCCCATACTTATTTACAGTACTTCCCTCAAAACAAAAGGGTTTGAAAAGGTTTTTTTGTGGGAAAATAGCGCCCATTAGTTGTTGTATCAACATAAGTGATTGCAATCACCTAAGTAATGGACTGATTTTCAAAACCTTGTACCGCATGGTCGTCCGTTTTGTGCTACACAGAAGGCGGTGCACACAGAAAAATCCCTTAAAAAATCCCTTGCAAAATCCTTTCAAGGGAGAATTGTCTTGCTTCGTTAGAGGATTTTTAATGGGATAATTGATGACAGACAGCAAATTATAAAGAGGATAACTAAAATCCTGATTTTTGGCCTCTGTGTGACACCACCCAGAGATTCAATCAGTTTAATTTTGGCCATTACACGTAGTGGGTCATTGATGTAGAGGAATGCTCATGTACCTGTTACAGCTCATTTTATGTCATTACCAAAGAAGAAAAAAGATGTCAGTCAGTCACTCAATATTGTCTGACAGGGAAGTCTAGAAAGTAAACAGGTTTTCTTCCACAATTTGAATACTGAGACACTGCTCACGTTTAAATTTCACAGATAAGACATACAGTACATGACATATTCTTAATAAGTCATGCAAAGTTCTACAGAATTTGATGTTGGCTGCAAAAGGGACATACTCTAATATCTTTAATAAGGATTTAGTTGTGTGTCATCATAAGTTTCCTATGACCAGAAGTCCTGTATGGTTGTTATTACATAACATGAACCAATTCTCAATATGGAAACCCTGTATAGGATGTAGTTGATTCATCATGTATGGTGAAGAAAAGTTGTACAGCTGTACAAACCCTTACCAAGATTTCAAATTTTGTGAAAAAATGGATTCATATTTCATGAGAATGGGATGAATTAAAGACGATGTGATATACATGTACATGTAGTTGTTCAAATTTGAATCTCGAATCATATGCTGATTCCCCCGCCCTTCTTTACATGAAATATTCAAATATTTCTCTTTATCGTATTACATTTACATTATCCATTCTTAATGATTGCATACATACAGCGAGGAGACAATAAATGAAGTCCTGACGGCTCATCGTGAGGTCATGTCGGACACCATGACCCCGACGTACGCAGAGATCCAGTTTATCGGCAACGTGAGCAAGCTGCCCGGGTACGGTGTGGAATACTTCTGTGCAGAGACCAAGGAGAGAGTCCAGGCTGTTATAGGTGTCTGCACTACAGGGTTGCAGATCCTAACACAGGCTAGGGAACTTATGCACAGGTGAGGACAAAATACAGAGCGTACCAGAAAAAACTAAACCAAGAATTAGCGATGCTTTATCATAAGTTAATCACAATTATAATTGATAAATGACACATATTTGTAAAGGTTAGATCCTCCTCTTTCATTTGATGCAACTCACATGATGCATATTTCAGGCATGAGTGATTAAAATCAATTTGAAGAAAGGGTACCAGAAAGTCATTTGCCGTACGGTATCTGAAGTTCAAACAGAAAAATCACATTTCTAGAAAGTTCATTTTCTGCCCTACCAAATATATGTCATTTACTAATTGTAATAGTGATTAAGCTATGATAAAACATCAATAATTCTCGGTTTCGTTTTTTCTGGGATGCACTGTATACATGTATATATATTTTTTGGTTAAGTTTTATATTTTTCTACTTTCTTTTTCTGTGAGTTTGTCTTCTTCTACTTCTTTTTCTTCTCCTTCTTATTTGTTTTCTTTTTCTTCTTTTTCTTTCTTTTCTTTTACATTTTTCTTCCTTTTTCTTCTAAGCTTCTTCATTTTCTTTTCCTTCTCTTTTGTCTTCTTCTACCCTAATTCTTCATCTAATTATTTTCTTTCTTTTTTTCTTTCATTCTCCTTAATTTATCTACATTTTGTATTTGCCAATGATCTGAAGTAGAAAGGTTATTTATATTTAGGATAGATTCCTTGAATGTGCATTGTACTGATTAGTGTACTGATAGTGGTTGCCATAGCAAAAGCAGGGAATTTAAATCTCAAAGCCCCTTTGGAAACAAATATATGGAAACAAATATATTGAAATACATTTTGTCATAGTGTGTGATATGCATTATACATGTACATTGTCTTTCTAAAATAGGTCAGACATAACAAGATACCTGATATAATAAGATAATTTTCTGGCACAGCTCTTTCCATAATTTTGTTTCTCTCACCCCTACAACGACAAAGCAGCTAAGATAACAAGGTAATTACCATGGTCCCAAATTCCTTGGCATTTACATGTTACTTATTCTGTATGAACCAAATACTACTATTGTTGTTATTGTTAATTTGTTATTATTATTACAACTTTGTAATATGCTTTTGTATTAACACAGTATCAAGTATGAAGACATCAGTAAAGTGTCCTATCATCAGAACCACTTCTCAGTCCACTACTACCGATCATCGGGAGGCACGGGGGTGGAAGACGTCCTTACAGCGCTCAAGTTTCGCCTCAGCTCCAGGAAGATCGCTCAGGCTCTGTTCAGAGCATTCACAGAGTCACATACATTCTTTAGGGTAAGTACTTGTGCGGATGGGTCTGCATTGTGAAAAGGGACAATTGACAATAGTTTTGTTTTGGGGTAATAATATTCACGTATTATCAGAGGGTCATATTAATTAGTGTGCTTCGTAAGCAGCTTTGACACATTCTTGACTCTGACGCAGAACAATTTCTTCTAGAAGGAAGCTTCAGTCTCTTATATTAACAGAGGGGTGTATCACAAAGATCCTAAGTTGAACTTATCTCTAAATCAGACTTAACAATTATGGAAAGCCGTTAGCATGTATGAAAATATTTTGTAAGTTATTTTCAAAGGCATAACATGGTGATTCCAATCATTCATATCTTCTATTATCAAGGAGATATCATGTTCTTGATGTGGAATTTATGAGAAGTCTAAAATACTTAAATTTTTTGCGTTTTAATATAATTTATTTTAAGGCTACAAATAGCTTTCCATAATTCATAAGTCCAACTTATATTTGTTTGAAGTCCAACTTAGAGTTAAGTTTGACCTAGGATCTTTGTGAAGCACCCCCCTGCTGATGTAAACTTTAATGTAGGTGCTCCACTGTGAACATGAAGAGCGTATGTTGCAGAAACATTCATAAAGCTCCAAGCATTATGCAAATATGAAGAGATATCAGAGCCCTACTTCATAAAACTTGTTATCAATATCAAATGCTAAATTCTATGAAAAATTTGCTCTCAGTCAAACAAATGCCATGGTTTCAGTAACTTATAACAGTTATTGTAACTTGTTATGTTTATGAAACAGAGCCCAGAGCTCGAGAAATGAGGAGTCATACATGTTCATGTACTACATGTATTTTTTTACATAGATTTCTTGGCTCGAAGCAGACAATGTGCCCTTGAATAAAAGACACCCACTGATACCTAAACATTTGTGTTGACAACATGTTTCTTGGCAACCTCAATAACCATTTAAAACTTCGGCCAAGACCTCACGATCGGCTTGGCATGTGTTTTCCATTTTGCACAGGTGCTGTGTGATTACTTCTCATTTTGATATTAAAACCAGATATGTTTTAAAGGGCTTTCTTCCAAATGTTGCACAGTTGTGGATTTTAAATACAATTCGCTAAACTGACGTAATTAAAAGATTCCCAATTTTAAAACCTGTGTTTCAATTGGCATTGAGAGTGTAGGTATTTTGATATCTGTACTCACACACGTGTTTTGACCATTACCATTTTTTATCTCCTCCATTATATTTTAACCAGAGATAATACTTCTTACACACAGTTTATAAACGTGGGGGGTGTTTCACAAAGACTAAGATCAACTCTAAATTGGACTTAACTATGGCAGGCCATTCATGCGACAATATTTTTTCCTTCAATAATGAATTATCAAAAATGTAAATTCTGCAGATTTGTGACCATGATTTGTACGTTCCTTGAGAGACCAAAGCCAGATAAAAGGTAATACAAAGTTTTGGGAAATTTTGAAAATGGGTGGATAATGATTCTTTACAATTTTGATATGATTGGATACCCCTGTGGATGTATTATAAGCACTAGAAAATTTAGCCCCTAAAACGCTTCTGATTTCGAGAAAAATTGAATATAAAAATTTACCGGTGCTCCCGGTAAATTTTGATATATTTCAAATAGCGCTTACGGCCGTACAAAGGTAACTGCGACCTTGAAAATCTCAGAAAATGTAGTTATGATATATAGTTTCTAAACGGAAATACCTTATTGGTCGATTTTAGTCAAGAAACATAGCTTAATTAATACATTGACCTTGAGAGGGAGCTATACAGTATAAAGAGTTTATTGTTAACAATTTCATAAGTTTAGACTCGATTTCAACCGCGTCAACGATCACTGAATAGTATAGGATCGCATATGCTTCCAATATGTTCATTTGAACCAAATTCATGTCCCCATACCAAAACTTTGTATTACCTTTAATGGTGAGAGAAATGGCATGAACGGCCTGCCATAGTTAGTCCAACTTAAAGTTGATCTTAGTCTTTGTGAAACACTCCCCTGTATTAAAAAACCTATTTCACATTTACAGTGTGAAAGCGTTGAAAGGGTCGTGAGGCAGCAGCATTCACACACAGGGTTCGGGTCGTTCCTTGTCTTGATGAAACCTGACACCTCAAGAGGAAAGGTGTTCAGGTTTGATGTCGGTCACACCAGACGCCAGGCCTACGACAGCGCATGGAGGAAACTGCACCCTGGAAACAGCCCTACACAAGATGTGAGAACTTAGACAATTTATTACGATATAAGCCTTGCTCCGATTTTGTACAATGTTTTCCCCCCTCCCACCTGCAAAATAAAGAATATAACCATAAAGAAGAAAGAAAAAGTGACATGAGCATTCATGTATCGATACATGTAGTTCACATTGTATTTTAAGGCCTGTATAAGTCATGAAAAATGGATAATATATTTCATTTGAATAAGAAAAAAATGAAAATGAAAAATATGAGTATAAATTTAAGAACATGTTTTATGGACAGGAAATCGTATGAGGCCGCTAGAAGTGTTAATTTTTTAAAAATCAATATGACTTTACTGAGAAAGAAAATATTGGAAATTGGGAAGAGAAAATTATCATAGTATAGTCATGGAAAATTCATGGAATAAGATTTAGTAGGATCTGTTTACTCTGCAAAGAGGAAATGTATTGACATGTGATTCTGTTTCTTCTTTTGCTTTTACAGCAACGATGGTCCTTGGACCTGGAGAACTATGGTGCGCAGCGCACATGGCCAGTGTCTAGTACGTTAAGAAGCACGCATTCCCAAGAGATTCTACTGAGCAGACAGCCGACGGGTAGCCAGCCTCCCATACAGATCCCTAAACCACCAAGCGCTACTCAAGAAGATGATTCCAGTCCGGATTCAACTCCCGAAGGCACTCTACCGCACAAGGTCAGGCAGCAACGTTCATTCCTTAAGCTTGTCTTCATCAGACCAAAGTTGCAAAATGAACCGCCATTTTCGGACTCAGGATATTTTCCTGAAGCTCAAAATTGCGTTTTCATTGGGCTTGTTAGTATAGCAGGTTATTTTGCAACTTTGGTCTAATGAGGACAGGTCTATTGTGTCTCTGCAGGAGACCCATAAAATAGCTGTGTTGTCTACCTTAACGGAATATAACGAGTCTGTTTCTGCAGAAGCGCAATAAACCACTCGCTCACGTAATTGACCATTTACACAGGATGTCTTGAAAAATGGCATTGTGTGGGCGCTAAGTGCAATATCTCATTGTATCACATGACTTGGAAGGGATATGTTAATGAAATATTTCCACAGAAATGAGATACGTGTAGCAAGCATACCCAGAGAAATCCACCTGTAGAGACAGGTGCGCTATTACCGTTAATGTGATTATCAGATTATGGGCCCATTGCATAAAACTTAACATTGATGGTAAACTTTGCCATCATCAATGGCCACTACCATGGTAACAGGGCTCAACAGCCAATACAATTCAAGGTTTCAATGGTAAGTTTTGTGCAACTGGGCCATGGTATGTTTTCACGAGAAGAGCTTACCTGGAAATTAATCTGTTAGACCCAGAAAGTTAGGGTATTTTGAAAAATCTAAAGAAACATACTGATAATAATAATAATTAGATTTGCTTATATAGCGCCTTACTTACTTAATCAGAAATCTCTAAGTGCTCTACAATAATGTAGCATAATTGCCCTGGCTTTCACGCGCTCTGTGTTTCAAGGAATAAATTCCTACCAGGTCCCTATTTACTTCACCTGATAGATGACAACGCCAATGAAGATGTTTCACATCCCACCGGTGCCATTACTATAGTGAAGAATTGACTTGAGGGATATGCAAGTCAATGAGATTGTTTTCTTTCATTGACATTTGCCAGTTATTCAATGGATTAAGTTTGAACCACACAGTTGCCACTGCACAATTGAAGGGGAATGGTGATCTGACATTCACCTGGGGTTTATTTCATCAAAGATATAGGGTTAGGATTAGGGTTTCATTTGGGTTTTAAAAGAGACCCGTGGACCCAGTTTTTGGTGCAGGGTTTAGTTTAAGAATCAAGTTTATTGACTGCAGAGCAGTTGTCTCTAGAGCATTTGCCATAGGACATAAAATATGTGTACGTCAGGTTTATAATGCGAGGAGAATGTATTCTTTCATTTTAACTCCCGAGTAATTTGAGTGGCATGTCTTCAAATTCTATGTTGCTATTTCCTCAGTGAAGTATAATTTACACATCACGGCCATCTGATGAAGAATTGTGATTGATCTACATTGCTTGCAGGTCCGTCAATCAGTCACACATTTACCAACTTGTTTCTCTTTAGTGCAGTGTTGCAATTGACCTCAAGTTACAATGGCTTTAAAATTATTGTATCCTGTATCTATTTATTACCAATGCCCCTGATATGATGAGATTGATTTTTTTTTTTGGATTTTTTTTGGACCCTCCAATCAATCTCTGAATAACATATTTGAATACATGTACAAATTAATATAATACTTCAGAATAAGATATATATAATGAATATCAACACCTGCTAGTCTGCCCACTCCTGCCAGAGCCATGCACCCAAGATTACCTGGAAGCCGTTAATTGCCGTGCCAAAGCCTGTGTGGACCACTGGACGGGACTTGTGTAGTGACTCGATAAGAAGAAGAAGAAGAAGAATATCAACCGTAATAAGTGATGACTGAAAGCATAGCATATTGATAATAATAATATGATAATGATAATACTATACATACAGAACATGATAATAACAAATATTAATTTTGATTTTTGATTTTGGCTGTTTCACATGCATGTCAATCATACTGTTATGTGTAATTTTGTTGTTTGATTGTAGGCCAGCAGACACGACGGGGGTAGCCCCATGAGTGCAGGTCCGGCTGAGGAGGAGATGGTAGAGAAGCTTCAAGATCAACTCTCAAACCTTCAGGAATCAAGACTCTGTCAGGTACGAACTCGTTCAAGAGTCAACAGAGAAACCAGCACTCGGTTTCCTCAGCTGTTCAGGAACAGCATCCTCAAATTCTATTAACTCATTGCCTCCTGGAGCCAAGTGTTCCCTGTTTGATGTCTATGGAGGAAAAGAGAATTCAGTAGTCAAAGAATTAAGTTCGGTACAGACTTGATGTAGCACAAATTCACCTGGCTAGGGTTATTTTTGTGGGGGTAAAATGATTCTAATAACTATATTTATGTATAGTAATTGGGAGTATTGTACAGAGATGTCAACAAGTACGATTAAATCGTATTTAGTAAGATAATAAGAATGAAATACGACAATACGATATCACCTCTTAAAATACGATTTTTCATCTTTCAAAAAACAAAAAAAGTATTAAAAAAAAACATAAAAAATGTGGAATCGCATAGAAACATGTACAAGTTACCCCCGCAACCCCATCAAAACTTTGCTTTACAATTTTCTCAAATATTTTACTTGACCGCTCTTACCAGTATAACATTTTTCTGAAATTTTACTGGCCCAGGGCCAACGCGCTTGTGGTAATGTCGTGAAAATCTTATTTTTCTCTCCAAAATCTGATTTTTTTAGGATACTTAGTCTGGTTTTTTTTTTGTGTCAAGAGGTTGACATCTCTGATTGCACCATTATCACTCAATTTCCTCAGCTCTTCAGGAACTGCATCTTTAAATTCCAATAAGTCTTGTAAAGACTTGATGCAACACAAATATCATACGTATATTCATTGCTTGAGTCATTTTTGCATTTTGTAACACAATGATGATACCTTTCATATATAAGATTTGTAAGGCGCCTAATCCACTTTCAATCAAATGCTCAAGGCGCACAGTTATATTTGTCAACGGATACATGTACTTGGTAGGTTCGCTAGATAATAGCGCTCTTTCTCTTTAACCAAGACCCATTAACTCATTATTCAATTAACAAAATCTTACGGTCCTGGGGGGTGTTTCACAAAGATCCCAAGTCGAACTTAAAGGTATTACAAAGTTTTGGTATGGGGTCATGAATTTGGTTCAAATTAACATATTGGAAGCATATGCGTTCCTACAATATGCATTGATCATTGTCGCGGTTAAAATCGAGTCTAAAGTTAGGAAATTATAAATAATAAATTCCTTACGTTGTATAGCTCCCTCTCAAGGTCAAGATATTAATTTAGCTATGACTTGACTAAAATCGACCGATTAGCTATTCCCGTTTGGAAGTATATACCTATCCCAACTACATATTCTGAGATTTTCATGGTCATAGCTACCATTGTACGGCCATAGGCGCTATTTGATATTCAATTTTTCTCGAAAACAGAAGTGTTTTAGGGGCTTATTTTTTTAGTGCTTATAATACATCCACTTGGGCATCCAAATATATCAAAATTGTAAAGATTCACTATCCACCCAATTTTCAAAATTTCTCAAAACTTTGTATTACCTTTAACTCTAAGTTGGACTTAAATATAATGGAGAGCCATTTGTAGCCTTAAAATAAAATATATTCAAAAGCGAAAAGTATTTTAGACTTTTTATAAATTCCACATGAAGAACATGAATGATTTGAATCAACATTTTATGCCTTTTAAAATAATTTTTACAAAATATTTTCATAGATGCTAACGGCTTTCCATAATTTTTAAGTCCAACTTAGAGATAAGTTCAACTTAGGATCTTTGTGAAATACCCCCTGGTTTTTTATTTTGCACAAACCCTGCATCTTATGATTTTATCCCTTTTTCTTCTTTCTCCCCTATGCTGCCCTCTACTGTTAGGTTTGCCTGGATAATGAGATGACCACCGTGTTCTGTCCGTGTGGTCACATGTTCTGTTGCGAGACGTGCTCCAAAGAGTGTAACCGGTGTCCGGTTTGCAGAGCTGAGGTTATCTATGTTCAGAGAGTCTTTTTCTCCTGAAGCCGAATATTGCCTTTTATTACAGACCGAAAAGAGTTCTTATTTATTTGAATGACAGGGCTTTTAATAAGCGAGTTCGTAATTAGGATTTGCGCATGGGCAGATAGAGGTCATTCGTACCAAAATTGTAAAACCATTGAGACGAATACTCGGATCGTGCTCATAAAAGCACCTCCATCACTTTGGCAGTGATTATTCTAAAATGCACAGGTGGGAAGTATCCATCGTGTCTAAGATCTGTGGATATTTTGGGGTCATGCATTCCAGAGCTATTTACGAACTCGCTTATTAGATTGAAAGACTGATAATGATAGTCTGCTCGAAAGAAAGTGGGCTCTGTGAGTTCTTTATTTATTAGTCTGACAGGGCTCTTACTACGCCTGTTCAGAGCTAGAAGGATGTTAACTCTGTGTTAAAAGTATATGAGTTTATGCCCATCTGGCTCCTAACAGACAATTTCATGTGAAAGAGTAATGATAGTATAGTTGGAAAAACCCACTTTTAATGTCTGCTCATTATTTATCCATTGCATAATCATTAACTATACTTGGTATACTTACTTAGTATACTTGGTTGATTAGCCCTCTTGTCCTATGGGAAGGGCTCTCAGTTTTCTCTTAAAAGTAGCCACAGTGGGTGCAGACACTGTGTTATGAGGTAAGCTTTTCCAGGGTTGGACCAGTCAATTTGAGAAAAAAAGGCCAGCTAATTTTGTGCGAGTACGTCTTTAATAAAGCTTTTTAGTATGAACTCTTAGATCTTTGATTGGAGCAGAGAAGAACTTTTCTGAATTATTCCTATATACATCATTAAGATATTTGTAAGTATCAATCAAATCCATCTTCTGTCTCCTCTCCTGTAAAGACTCTATCTTGGTCTACTTGAAAAAAGACGGTCATTGTGTACCCTAGAGAGTATTAATTTTTATCCGGTTTTTCTGTTATGCTTGGAGTATCCAGTTGACAATTGTTTTAAGGTGTATGGCAAAAGATATTCTCATAATGTACGCAAGCATATGAGGATGAGGGAATGAGGTACCGTAGTCACTTGGTTCATTTGAATAAAAAACAATATTCTGGCTCCAAGTAGACAAAATCTTCTATTTTGAATGTGTATAATGTATCAGCTTATAAAATGGAGTTGTTGTGGAGCAATAATGTGTACTAAAAACATCTTCTTCTTTTGTTCAAATATAATATTCTGATTGTTACATACATATCTATGCACTTAGTATGTTAATAAGTAGATTTTTTTTGTAGAACAATATATGAAATTAGAAATATTTAAAGCACCATATTTATGCACCAACTTCCTGAATACAGAGAAGTTTTTCATGTATCTCATAATTATAGTTTATCGGAAACATCCATTGTGGTATGTTTTAGATGTATGGACAGATTGACCAGGTACAACCTGAGCACTATACATGTATTTTTCAGATCTGGAAACTTGAATACAACAAAAGCTATCATTGAATTGAGTAAGAATGTTGAGCAGCTACGAGTCACATGTTTGTGTGATGTGAGTTGGTCTAGTGGCACGTTCACTTGGTCAGCTCTCTGTCTTTGCCTACAAACTGGCTCAGACGACCCCGATTCGAAACGGAGTCGCGTCTTTCTGATGGTGACGTTAGAGGTCAGTCCCCAGGCGTAAATAATCATATCTGATTAGGCGGTGTCACACAAAAAAATCCCTTAAAAAATCCCTTGAAAAATCTTTTCAAGGGAGAATTTTCTTGCTTCGTTAGAGGATTTTTAATGGGATAATTGATGACAGACAGCAATTAAGAGGATAACTAAAATCTGGATTTTTGGTCTCTGTGTGACACCGCCTATTGATACACGTCTTTAAAAATCAAATGACACACACACACACATGTTCATTTGAAAGGGTTTCATGACAGCAGTTCTCAAAATACACATGAACTTTTGGTACCGCTATTCCTAGTGCTCACTTAAATTGCCCATGTAAGCCCCCTTCTTTGTCGCAACTTATCATTCTTAAATTGTGTATCTGTGTTGTTTTATTGGTCCATTTTGTTGAACATCCATCCAATACCATAATATGCCTTTAATGTAACTCTGTTCTTCCATCTTCACAAGCCTTTACATGTTCATCTCATGCCCGTCACATGTTTGTCTAATGCCTGTCACGTGTTTGTCTAAAGCCTGTCACATGTCTGTCACATATCCATCACATGCCTGTCACATCTTTGTTACATGTCTGAGACATATCAGACATATCAGTCGTATGTCTGTCCAATATTTGTCACATGTCCGTCACAGGTCCTTGACATTTGTCCAACTACCTTCGCCTTCTCACACTTGTGTACATGATAATCATGTTCCTGTCATGCATGTCCTTTTGTCTGTTGCAATCATGAAAGACGTTATTTCATATCTTTTATCACAGAGATAGTGGTATTTTGCCTCTAAAAAGATGGTTTCATGTCTGCCTTTCTTCGGCACATCTTTTGCATGGCCTTCATATTGAATTTATATGTTGTCCTTCACATGGCATTCATGATAGGATTTGTCCTTGACATACCCTTCATGTTCATGATATGTGTCCTTCACATGTCCTTCACATGTCCTTCATGATCATGATATGTGTCCTTCATATACTCTTCATGCAGTGTTTACATTTACCGGTAAGCGTATTACTCTCATAGCGTGTCAGTGATCTGTCATTGAACAACCTGTATCATTTATCTACATATGCCTCTCATATTACACGGGTGTATAAAAAGGGTTTCTGGTCTAGCGTAAATTCTTGAGATGCTTCTGTTGGCTCATGGTAGCTTGCTTGAAGCCATGGTAATAATGTTTATGTGTAGGTGCCTTTAAGATGCTGTAAAATTAATAATTTGCATATTATATTTATGGCCATTATTACTACATGTAACATACAAGGAACTTGCTTAGCATGCGGGTGTATGCCTGAAGAAGTATTCAGAAAAAAACGTACATGTATGAAAGGTATTTGGTGTATTACATGTAGGTGGAAACGGGTCACTCTAAACATTTGCACAAAGCACATTTCTATATTTAATCAACTATTCCATTAACCAATTTTGAAATGTCGCACAGTAGAAAGTAATTGTAATTATGTGATTCTCAGCATAGAAATAATGCAATTTTATTATATAATAGTCTCACATAAATATATCTATCTCTCTTCTTTGTCTCATAAGTTATTGAAGTCATGAGAAATTTTTGACTTGGAGATTTGATTATATAATGTGAATGTTCAACTAACATGAAGATAATGTGAAAATTACATTCTAGGTTAAATTGCTATTCCATTTTAATATGAAGATGGGATATAAGTGGAAACGGTGTAGGAAAATATTGATGCAGATTGTCATTATGTCAGTAAACATTTATGTGACTTAATGCCTCTATTATTGAATAAAATTGCCATGAATACTTTTTGCGGTAAATGATACTAATTGATCATGTATTGCTAAATGTAATCACTTTGCACTTTGGGTGTGCTATTGGTAGTTTTTATACCTAGTATATAAGAAATATTTTGTTTGTAGAAGGTGATCCTGTTATCATGTACTCAGAATTGAGAGATAATTTCTTTTTCTTTTTCCGTTGAGCAACGAATCTTTTATACAATAATGATTGCGTAAATTAAATGCATTGTACAAAAATGTAGAAAGAACACCTACAAATTATATATTTTGTTTTATATCTATATATACAGTATCATTTGTAAAATATTAACCATCATTTGGTCAAAGGTTGTTGGCACCAAATGTATGTAACATGCATGCACTGTTAATAAACATTGTCATATTCTTTCAACTTTGTGCATTTTTGTAATATTTTGTCGAGTGATATGTACAGCATCCAACAGGTGATGCCATCAAGTAATGCCAATGCTGCAGTATTTCACATGTGCAATACATGAGAAAGCATGCATGTTTAACTAACTAGTTTGAAAACTAAGAAAGAGGTAAATTATGTAGGGCAAAACCGTTTCTATCCCTTTCTTTCTCTCCCTTTGTTTCTCTCTCTTTTTTCCCCCATTTTTTTTTTTCATTCTTTCTTTTTCCACATTTTGTTCTCTGCCTTTCTTTCTCTCTTTTCCCCTCCATTTTCATTTTCTCATTCTTTCTCTTTCCTCTCTCTTTCTTTCTTGCTCTCTCTCTCTCTCGCTATCTTTGTCTTGGTCTTTACACCCATTCTCCTCTTTATACACTGTACATTTGCATATTCATTTTCACCAAATACTTAATTGATATAGGTCAGTCAGACTTATTGTTATTATCGCGCATCGTTTTATATCATTCGATACACCATGCAAAATTGAAGCAGAGCTTCTTTCTTCCGCTCTCTGCCATTCCTTCTTCATCTCTTACCCTCTCACCTTCCTTCCTCCTCGTCTCTTTCTTCTCTGTATCTCTTTTATTTTCTCACACATGTTTATCTCTTTTTTCAAATGATTGATACAGGTTAGACATTCTCATTATTATCCCAAATTACCATTTTATTTCATTTGATACACAATGCTTGATTAATTTAAGTACCGGTAAAGCTTTTTAACACTGCTACGTAAAATAAGAAAATTATAACAAATGCAATGTCGATAATATAGTTTCAGTATACACATGATTAAAAATACATTCTAAGCTTTGGTACTTGAATTGGAAGGTAAATGTTTCATCTTTATGTTGTCACCAACAAATATTTCTCTAATTTAAAATAAAATCCCTTAACCCTATCAAAGCAAGAGATATTAGATGATCATGATTAATATTTGAAACATATATGAAGTGGTTCTGTGTATACATCACAAGTTTTCCAGCAAAACAGTTTTAAAACGAGAAAATCTACAAATAAAAACGATTTACTTGAGCACAAGGCAAATATCATATTTTGCTTGTACTTCTATATCTATCTACGTATACCTTTCCTAGTACTGGGTTATGGGTCATTTACTATATTTTCACATTAGTCACAGCGACTTATGTTTCCTAAAGCTACAAAGATAACAATTAAAAAGATAATAGATGCTTAAAATGATTAGAAACAGAAATATAGGAACAGAAGTTAGAGAGAATAATTAAAAGAGCATAACAATTTCCCAATGAAAGACTAGAGTGAGACATCTTCAAAAATAAAATAATTCAGATTTAAAAAGAATACAATTTGACATACCTTTATGCTTTACAGAAAATCAATACAAATCCTTATAATATGACATTTTGATGTATTATTCTATTTCTTCTGCTTGAAAAACTAAAGATTTATCACTTTCCGTAACAAGGATAACAAGTACATATGATGTTGATAACATTTCAATAAAGATTAAATTTCTCTCCTTAAAACATAGGTCTTTGTTTCTCTGCATAAATACATTTCTATATCCGTCACCAAGTTAATCAACAAATAGAATACAGGAATACATTCAGATTTTATCCATATAAAAATAAAAATAAATTGTTTATAAATCACATGATATAATAATAGTAATATGTAGTTGTTCATATCTTATTTCAGTAACACGAAAGACGTCTTATTTCATTGTTTTACAGTAAAAGATTGGAATGCAAAACTCTGGTTTTATATTTCTTGAATATTCACTTACATGTACAGCATGTAGTTTACATTAAAACAGATGGGAGTAAAACAAAGAATTAAAGTATAAACTAAACAAATCAGGCAAATGTTTCATATCATTGTTTGGTAATCCAATCATCCATTCCAAAATAATGACATCTTTAATCTTAAAAATTTGGAGAAACAAATTACTCCATTTCATATGAGAAGTAAAATGAGACGATATACTATAGACAGAATTAAAAACAAAAACAAATGCTGGATTATTATTTGATGTCATATGTCTACCGTTTTAGAAGTATTGGATGGATGAGGAAGAGTCGTCGAGTCAGAAAATATGTATTAATTTCCTTGCTCTTGTCAGGCACGATACATCTGCAGAAACAATAGACAAAAATTTGTATTATTCAAGAACAGGAAGTCATGCTAGTAATAGTAGTAGCAGTAGTAGTAGTAGCTATATTAGTAGTAGAAGCAGTAGCATCAGCAGCAGTAGTACATGTAGTAGTTTTATGAGTGGAATAAACTTCAACTTGAACGACTACTAGTAGCAGTAGTAGTGGTAGTAGTAGCAGCAAAAATAATAATAAGAAGAATGTATAATACAGCTACAATAGGAATATACTCTACTGTGCTTTATACAAAGTAATATATATTAGTCCCAAATATCATGTCTTTTCTAAAGACAAGATTTTTGTTGATGCAGACATACTTTGCAATAGGATTAACAATGAAAATCAATAATCCACAATTTTTTTATTGTATTATTTGAGCAGATAGAAATTTCTGTAATTTGTTTATGATATTAAGACATGTAATTAATGTTCTTAGTAGACTCCCTCCTTTATGCATATGCATTTTTTGGTGTTATTTTTCTTGTATATCGTCATTATTGTCCATCTCAGTTTTAAGTACATAACGTATCATATATATATATAAATATGTAACCATATTTTATTGGTACATAATGCCTGTTCTAATTGATGTGGAAATGAATCAACTTGCACTTTAAAAAGTTTAAAGTAGAGAAACAATAATAAAATATCACTCACCTATCTCATTAGAGGCAGTAGACACTGGTGGATGAAGATGTATTGTTTCTAAAGAAGAAATGAAAAAAAGACAAACACAAATATAAGTTTACCATGAAAATGTTTTGTTGTTTGTTTGTTTTACCTGACTGCTAAGAAAGGATACATTATGCTTGTAAGTAAGCAACCAGGGGACTTACGGCCTTAAATCCTCTCAGAGGGACTTGGTCATGAGAATCAAAGCCTTACTAAAGGGCATTAGCGCATCGACCTGGTATCTAATCCAGGACCTCACAGTTACAAAGCCACTGCTCTACCTCTGAGCCATCGCGCCTCCGAACATATCAAAATTTCTTGCGACTACTTTTTCAGCATATATAGACAACTAACTGAATACGATGCATGGTAAGTAATATATTCTGTAATAAAAGGGATTGGGAAACTTATGTCTTAGATTCTGAAACAAATCCTGGATTTAGCTCATGCTGCAACGATAATTATAAACTTTTAGGTCAGTCAGGAACCCCACGACTTTTACAAGCCGATCACTTGTCTGATTATCAAGATATTTATGATCAGAAATCGAAATCAATTTTGCATTTTCCTAACGGTTTTCATAATACTACAGTCTATTGGGAAGTATGAGTAGGGGGTATATGGTAAAACCGGTCATTCAAAGATTTTTAATTTTTTGAGGCACTTCTTGATCATTTTGAAGTGCAATTCTTTTAGGGCTTCAATATTACACCATATCAGAGACACTGATAACATGTACGGCCATGCATCTCAGATTTAACATTGTTAAACAATGCCTTTAAGAAAAAAAGAAGACTTACCACTGTCTGGACCATGTTGAAGCGCTGCTCTCTCATGCGTGCTACAGTGCCACACACATCGATGTAGTCATTGGGCTTGGATGTCTCAACCTGTTTGATCAGCTTGTGCAGGGCAATGAAGACACCTGTTCGGCCAATACCAGCACTGAAAGAGAAAAGAGAGTCATCATATCATTATTATTATTATTAAAATCATTGAATTGAATACTAAACAAGAGTACATTTGGAAAAGAGTCACATTGATGCCGAGAAAAGAGAAAGATGAATTGTTTACCCGAAGGTCTTCTTTTCCAATCCATGTGACTTTACAGAAATGATAACAATTAAATGGTGAGGTATAACAATTTATGAATCACTGTGTAATCAACAACAATAATCATTGACAAGATAAAAATTATTTTAAAAAAAATTAACCTCTTCCCCCCCCCCCCCCCATATCACGCAATTAATGAATGATTCCGTGACTGAATGTTAACCAATTGCCAAATAGATTTGGATGGTCACTGTATTTAGCCTATAGGAATCAGAGAATTTTGTAGTCAATGGGTTTGTTATTTACAATAAAAAAAGAAAAGTGAGTAGTAGAACCTGTCTAGAAAGGCCACCTGTCTATAGTGGTCATGTATGTTGGGTTCCTCGAGAAAGAATTACGAGTATAGTAGACCCTGTCTATAAAGGCCAACTGGCTATAGTTGCCATGTATTTTGTCTCCCTTAAGAAAAAAATGTGTGTTGTCGAGCCTGTCTAGAAAGGCCACTTGTCTACAGTGGCTATTTTCTCTGTTTCCTTTGGGTGGCCTTTAATCTTTTAGACATAATGGTCCCGGTATTTAGAATGATTTAACTGATAAACTAACATTATGCACTACTATATCATCATTTAAGGTTCAATTGAAAAGACAGTTGGTCTCTTCTTACTACCCTTAACTCTTTCTTTTACCTTTTATTTACCTCGCAATGTATCATGCATGTTTGTGTGTGCGTGTGTGTGTGGTGTGTGTGTGTTCATCGGTGTGTATCTATAATGTGAAGTATCTTATTATATATATTGTTATTGTTTTGGTAACATGTACAAACATGTAATCTTGTTATTTATTATTCATTTTGGGGGACTATTACTTATAAGTTTTTCAAACTTCCTTTTTAGTCTCCAATTTCTTAATGAATTCCAGAATTGTAAGATTATGATTGTTTCATGTTACTTTTGTACATATATTATTTTATGGTTTTATGTTTGAAATAAATTATGAATTGAATTAGGTATGTCTGACTGCAGTGACTTACCTGCAGTGCACGGTGATGGGTCCTAGATTAGCATCATGAGCAACGTCTATGGTCCGGATGAATTCAATCATAGGACGAGCGTTGCTGGGTACATCATGATCGACCCAGCCCTTGAAGGCATACTGGCGTGTCTCAAACTGTTGCATGCCCTGAATAACATATGAGAGAGAATTTTTGTCATTCATGTTGGTAAATTCAATTGTATCTTTCCATTATCATCATCATTATCATCATCATCACCAACATGCACAAATGGGAATACAGGTTGCTCTTACCATTAAGATCTTTAGATAATATTTTTAGTGAGAGCAACCAGTGGCATGAATGGCCTGCCATAGTTAAGTCCAACGTAAAGGTCGATCTTTGTGAAACACCCCCAGGTATAAAACTTACTTAACTACATGGTAGTATGGACAGGGAAAATTGAGGATCTCTTTAAAGGCCGGCTGTACTAGTTCAGCCAGAAGGGATTAGACCACACAACGAGGGTATTCATTAACTCAGCTCTCAATTAACATAAGAAAAAGAGGATCATGGGGGACCAACATGCACCAATTGGGGAAGTTTTTGATATAGAGGGAGCAACTAGCTACAAGTAGTACAGTGTGGCTTTAATACTAACCTTCTCTAGCAGGAATGACCTGACAGTCCATTGTTCCATCTCCTGTGTGTGTGTCATGGTGACTGTCACACTGCCGTAGTTCACTGGTGTATCGTCATCTGGCCAGTAGTGCTCACACTTGGTCTGTAAAGACACGGAATGAAGATAATTTTTTGTCATTATTACTTAATCTTTGTCATTATGATCTCATTGCTTTAATTATTACATAATAATAATAATAATAATAAAAATGTTACTTATAAAGCGCTTACCACCGAAGTCTCTAAGCGCTATGTTATTACCTATTTTGTTTCCTGTAATTTTGATGTTTGCTTTTTCTATAGTACAAAACCTGTAATTCGGCTTTCAAGCCAAGATTGAATAAACCATTACGACTACAATTAGGAACCACAGATACATACGGTACACCATGCCTGAAAACTTATGTGATGTGTGATATTTCAATACTTAGATGACCATAATCAAAATATTTCTTACCTTTCCTCCTTCTACCAGTCCGGTGATCATTGCGATGGTTGTGCTCTTATTCTCAAACACCATCTCCCAGAAATCATTGACAGAGTCGGGTACGGGGCCCTGGGATGCGATGTATTCCTTCATGGAGTGCAAGCCCTATGGTGAATGATTGAGAAAAATGCATAGAAAATATGTTCAACAGTTTCCATCTATATAGAAAGACTACCTGTATAGGAAGAGCACAGTCCTGTATAAAATGGTCACCTGTCTATAAAGACCACATTTTTGTTTTCCTTGTGTAGAGTTTCTAATTGAAACCTACCGGTATGTACTAACATTTAAAAAAGGAACATGCATATACTGAAAACCTGCTTATAAAGAAAACAATTCTTGTCTCCCTTGAGCAGTCTTTACATACAGGTTTCTCTTTATTTTAATACAACAATCAAATTAGAATCAATAAGATATTGCAATGAAAAAAAAAGAGCATAATTCACTGTCAGAAAGCCAAAATGGAGAGATTAAAAGTGAGGAATAGAGAGTTGGACAGATATTAAAGGAAGATATTGACAAGATAAGTGTAAAAGAAGCATTATATACAAAGAAGGAGACAGAGAGATTGAGAGAGAACTAGAAAGGAAGAGATACATGAGAAACAGATAGTGAGACAGAGAGAGAGAGAGAGAGAGAGGGGGGGGGGGGGGTCAAGAGAGACAGAACATGTGAGAGAAAGAGAGAGTATTTACCTGGATGTAGTTCGCATTGATGTAGTCACTGGTCTGTCCTTCCTCCAGATCTTGCAGATGAACAGCGGTCTCATCAACTATAAACAAAATAAATTGACATGAACGTACAAATCTTACTGACTTCACAATCTAGAATGTACAAACTCTGTTTAACAGGAAAAGCAGATGAAACTTTAAATTGACATGAATGTACAATTCTTACTGACTTCACAATCTAGAATGTACACACTCTGTTTAACAGGAAAAACAGATGAAACTTAAAGGGGAAGTCCATCCTGATTGTAAATTAGTTTTAGAAAAAGGAGAGAAACAGGTCAGTGAAACTTTGAGCAAAATCCAATTAAAAATAAGATACTTAAGAACTTTTGAAGTTGCCATTAAACAAACACAAATTGGCAACTCTCTGACGTATCTTGCAAGGTCCCATTTGCTCTGTACTAACACAAATCAGAAATGTCTATTTTCTCTAAAGAAAAATGTCAATAACACACGCCCCTTAAATATAATTATGGCAATTTTGTCTTTATACAATCCCTGTGTAAAAATAACTAAGCTAATAAAAGTTCCTGTGGGTTATTGGTTATGATAAGAGTATGATAAGAAAGGAGTGAGATACTTACATGGTAGGATGTTCCTGTATCTGTTCTTGGTTGCATTGACAGCAAGCCTTGAAGCATCAGTGCTCTTGTCTCTGCCCACATTCGATAGAGACTGAAATCAAGTTTTACAAAAATAATAAAGAAAGTCACAGTAAAATTCATGTAGAGTATAATAATCACCTAGTAGCCCTCCAACTACAATGTAAATACAGTTGTCTTAAAATTAGATTAGGTAGATATTGAAGGCGCTGTACTGCAGTGACCTATTATATGGTATTTTGTCTCCAGTTTTATGGTCTATTTTCAAGTTTTGTGATATGTTTTTGGTGTATGATATTTTTCATCTTGTATGTCAAATCTGTCTTGTACCTTTGGATACGTTTTCAGTTCTATTTCTGTCTTCTTTTTTTTTGTCTGTCAATTATAAATTCTTTTATGGAGTTTATCTTTTCATACATATTTATATGTCTTTTTATGTATCAATATACCATGTATATACCACAGATTCTCATTCTTAAATGGACAATAACTATGAACCTTATAAACTTTATGAAATTTTGTGTTGATAAGATAAAATAATCTTGATAAGAAATACAGATTGCTCTTTTAAAGCATATATAAATCTGAAATAGGAATTTGGGGAAAGCTTACATTGTACTCTTCCACAAATCCAGTATTGTTGCCAGCACTCATGCGGTTGACATGGTCAGGGAACTTCCTCATCTGGACAGGGCTAAACAAGAGAAAGAGAGGCAGATAAATAGATGTCAATATATGATTACGATACAGACAGTTGGTAATAATAGATAATAATCCTTTCTTTTATAGCACATAACACATGCTGATATAACTTCCATATGCACTTTCAAAGAGCTTTGGAAATTATTAGCAAAGCTTTAGATTTGCCTCAGATTCTGAAAAACTAGATGGAATTCGACTGCGCGCAGTCGAAAATGATGCCTCCGTCATAGAGCAATTTTACAAACCAAAACAGAAGAAATGTTTCGAATTCAAGTTCAATAGTAATCCATTGACAGGTTCTCAGAATATCATGATTACAAGCAATTTCTCATATACATATATGACCCTTTGATCTTTGACCTCATGACCCTAAAATCTACTCAGTTCATTGGCTCTGCAAGATGTCCTGAGTTAAATAGTAATCAATCTGTCAGTTCTAATGAGAATGCGTTCACAAGCTATTTTTGCATACATAATGAGCCTTTGACCTTTGACCTTATGAACCAATAATCTACTCAGTTCATTGGCTCTGCAAGTAACATACATGACCTAATTTTGGCAGGAATCCATCAATCGCTTCTTGAGATAATGCGGTCACAAGCTGTTTTTGCATACATAATGTGCGCTTTGGCCTTTGACCTCATGACCCCTAAATCTAATCAGTTCATCGGCTCTGCAAGTAACATACATGACCTAAGTTTGGCAGCAATCCATCAATCGGTTCTTGAGATTACGCGATCACGAGCTGTTTTCGCATACATAATGAGCCCTGTGACCTTTGACCTTTAACCTCGTGACCCCAAAATCTAATCAGTTCATTGGCTCTGCAAGATACATACATGACCAAAGTTTGGCAGGAATCCATCAATCGGTTCTTCAGATAACGCGATCACGAGCTGTTTTTGCATACCTAATGAGCCCTGTGACCTTTGACCTTTGACCTCGTGACCCCAAAATCTAATCAGTTCATCGGCTCTGCAAGATACATACATGACCAAAGTTTGGCAGGAATCCATCAATCGGTTCTTCAGATAACGCGATCACAAGAACGGGACGTACGTACAGACGTACGTACGGACGGACGGACAACCTGAAAACATAATGCCTCCGGCTACTTCGTAACGTAGGCATAAAAATCCTGGATTTAGGTCATGCTGCAATCATGATTTTAAATCTTTAGGTCAGTCAGGAATTCCATGAATTTTTCAAGCCGATTACCTGTTTGATAATCAAGATATTTATGATTGGAAATTGAAATTTTATTTTTTCATTTTCCTAACATTTTTTAATAACACTACAGTATGAGTATGGTAAAACCGGTCACTCAAAGATTTTTACTTTTTTGAGGCACTTCATAATCCTTTTGAAGCACAATTTTTTTAGTACTTCAATATTACACCATATCACAGACACTGATATTACGTAGGGTCATACATCTATGATTTAACATTGTAAAACGATGCCTTTAACGGTTGACATGAATGCGAAAGTATGCATATACAGGGACTGCAGGATAAGAAGTAGCGCTACTTACTTGGTTAATGGAGGAGCAGATCGAGGCAGAGTGGCAGGGAGTGGGGCCTTTGGACGGTCATCCCTCATGCTGATATAGGCATTCTCTCTGACCGGTATTGGGCCCATCCGTATGAAGGCATCCTCCGGTAGCGGAGCTTTGTGCATCGAGTTTTGGTTCTGGGCCGAGGGGTACGCCGCATTCACCAAGGGCAGATGCTGACCGTTACCTCTCTCATATAAGGCGCTGCTTCTTGGCTCACCACAGCTGTAATGAAACACATTGCTTGGGATAAATATCATTTTGGTTCTGGGCTGAGAGGGAAGTAGCCTCTGACCGTTACCTCTCTCATACAAGGCGCTGCTTCTTGGCTCACCACAGCTGTAATGAAACACATTGCTCAAAATGGATAAATATCATTTTTGGTTGTGAGCTGAGAGGAAAGTAGCCTCTGACCGTATCCTCTCTCATACTAGGCATTGGTTTTTGGTTCACCCAAGCTTTTATGAAACACATTGCTTGAAATAAACAATATTTTGGTTCTGTTAAAAAAAACTTAAGACCCATTTTTCCCACAGAGCTAAGTATAAGGGACCATAAATTGTTATTATCAACAAATCAAACATGATCTGACAAAATCTAGTAAAGGACACAATACCCAATATAAAGGACCATTATCATTATTAATTGATACATATCTGTAAAGAACCCAATTACAATTGCACAACCACACCCACTCGCACACACACTCACACACAAGCACATGCTCACACGCACACTACCCCACACGCACTCACGCAAACTCACACACTCACCCACACACACAAGCACATAAGCGTGTGCCGCATGCTCACACGCACACTCACACAAGCACATGCTCACACGTCTACTCAACACACACCCACACGCACTCACACACAAGCGCATGCACTGACACCCACACGCACTCGCACACAAGCGCAAACACGCACACGCCCACACACTTGTTGGTTTGAATATGTTTCTCACCATTGACGGCAGATGAGCAGCATGACGAACAGGAGAACGAGAGTGATGACGATGATGGAACATACAGCAGCAACGTACCAACCGGTGTCAATTCCTGGTCAAATATGAAAATAAATAAATATTTATATTTACAGTCACATTTGCACGGCGCTTAAAGCCTTACTGCACTACACTCTATATAGCAAACAATGCCAAATCGGTGACCATTGGTTCCCCATTGTCCCCTTTTTCTTATGTTAATTGAGAGCTGATTTGATGAGATAACCACCTGTCAGTGACCATACATGGAGGTCTAATCGCTCCTGGCTAAACTAGTGCAGATGGGATTTAATACTATGTTTTTAGAGCTGTATAAAGTGTAAATACTATCACCCTGGTCATTGGATTCAATTTAGAGTCCACACACAATAGAAGATACCCTGTGCTTCCTGGGGAGTGTTTCTGCCAGGCACCACTTTACAAGTGCACACATTCCAATCCAACCACATCAATGTTTGCATATTAGTGTGTACCCTTTTAGCACCTGGGTGAAAAGTGGCAAATGTAGATTAGAGTTTTGCAAAAAGATATGAGTACCACAACGGCTTTAAGTGCATCACATAGCCAAGTTGGGTATTTTTAAAGATACACTCATTTTGGTTTTATGACTACAAAAAAAAATACATAGGAAACAAAATGAGGATTAATTCTGTCAAGTATAAAATAAGCAATTGTAAAAGTGAAGAAAAACATTTCTAGAGTATGATGTTTCTTGTACCTGAGCTGTAGAGTGGTGACCAAGCACTGTCAGTGAACTTCCCGTTAGGCCCATAGGCGCGCAGAGCAAACCTGTTTAAACAACAAGAAACAATTGATGTATGAAAAGATATGTTCACATTCTTTAAGCTTAAGAAAGAAATATACATGAATACCCTGGTCATCCCATTCAGGCTGTGCCGCACACAATGTATGTGCATTTTCCACTCCCTGGGGACCATTCCAGCCCAGCGCCATATTACAGACACCCACAATGCTGAGCAGACTACATTAACGTTCCCATCCTACCAAGTACCCATTTAACACCTGGGTGGAGAGTGTCAAATGTAGATTAACATCTTGCCAAAGTACATTAGTGCCGGGCTGGGACTTGAATCCGTATTTTGATATCTACAGTCTGGTGACTTTAATTTCCACTAGACCACAACACCTTTAACCACAGAAGAATTTCAGTCCTGGGGAGTGTTTCACTTAAATATGGCAGGCCATTCATGCCACTGGTTGCTCTCGCCATTGGTCTCTCAATTATGATCTTTAGATAATATTTTTTCCTTCAATAACGAGTTATCAAAAAAGCTGAATTCTGTAGATGTGTAACCATGATTTGTTCGTCCCTTGATAGACCATTCCCCAAAGTGGTGAAAGCAAACAGTGGCATGAATGGCTTGCCATATTTAAGTCCGACTTAAAGTTGATCTTTATCTTTGTGAAACACCCCCCTGTTACAGAAGAGGACCATTGCAAGATGTTTACCTGTAATCAGTGAGAGGGACGACGGGTCCGTTACAGTATCCGACTGAATCCTGCGTGCAGCTGTTGTTAGCACCTACGGTATAGAACGCCCTCGTGTTTCCGTTTGCGAAAGGAGCGTAAGTAAGGAGCGTGGTTTGGTATGGCTGGCCTGAGCCAACTTGCCAGTTGATGGCGGGGTCACTGGGCGTCGAAGGGATGGTGTCTAAGATAAGAACAATTTAAATGACCAGGTTGGGTCAAGATGACTATATGTATAACAATTAATATAAAGGCCTGGGCCCCGTATTAGAGTTGATATCAATCGCAACTTATTTGCAACTATGTACATAAGAGATAGGAGACTCCAAACTTGCGATTGATTTAGATCAATCGTAACTCTTTGTAAGACATGGCCCTGCACTACCAAAATTACATACCGGTATCTATTTCAAATGCAATTAGAATATTTTGAACAAATTCCATCATTAATTCTTTGTGTGTATGACCTTCAGAAGACAAAAATTGTCTTGTTGATAGTGGATTCTAAAAAGTATCATTTTTTTGTGATATGAAATGTAAATTGTACTTGCAGATATGACACTACCAGTATGCAAAGATCATCACCTTAACCTCTTTGAAAGTATTATGAAGCAGCATTCGAAAAAGCCTCGTCAAAAAATTAATTCCCAAAATTATCATTTCTAACCAGTTAGGATGTTACCGGTAAATGTTTGTTAAATGACCTAAATTGCCAAAATGCACAACATTTCCTGTTTTGTCACCATGTTCTATATACTTATTTATACTTGTATGTGTAATAAAGTACCAATGCATAGAACTTGACGCTCTAAAAATGGAGATAAAATAGAGGATTTTTAGCAACAAAGTAACGACTCTGTTGATATCACTGTTAAGGATGAAATGGCATAGTAATTAAAATGGGTGAAAAAATGGTGAGAAAAAGGTTAGAAAAACAAGAGAATAATAGCGAGGGGCTAGAACAATATAATTTTGATTTTAGCTCATTGTGAGCCCATCTGATTCTCATCAGACAAAGCAAGGGTGATAGTGAGCACTGAAGAAAAGAAAAGGGTTCGGGGCATCTAACAACATTCCCTCCTTTTGAGTAAGAAAATTGGGAAAAAATAGGGGTAAAATCGGGAAGAATCAGGAAAAAATCAGGGGAAAAAAAATCTGGAAATAAATAAATTGGGAAGCCGATTTAATTCAAGTAATTATCAGAAAAAGGGATGTTAGACTTACCTGCACTGCTCTGTGCTACCAGGAGGGCGTATCTAGTCACAGGACCGTAGACATCGCTGAATATGCTACTGTCAAAGGATACACTCATGGTTGTACCTGTACTAGAAACAAGACGTACCACCCTGTCGGCAGGAGGAGTTGGAGGCGCTGAAGGGGGAAAGATCGAGCAATAAAGAGAGGCCAAATGAATAATAATAATAATACTTTGTTCTTGTATAGCGCATTTCATGTCTGTTGACATTTCAATGCACTTTACAATATTCATACATATATAAAAAGTATAACAAGATCATGAAAGGAAGATGAAACAGAAACATATATAGAAAACAATGAAGTGCTTACAAAGAGAAAATTTACAACATTACTTATCCTTTATTAAATACTATTGATGTGCTAATTTGAATGCGAGAATGAAAATGTACAGTAAAAGGGTGATTTGTATTACGGCTCAGTAGTAGACTCGTTAGAATCAACAACAGGGTTTAAAACCAGATAGTAGTCAGTGTCCATGTGAACTGCATCAGAATTCGCTGAAAATAGGTCCGAAGTATCGTACCCAAAAGCGGCCACACAATTCTTCTTCTTCTTCTTCTTCATCTTCTTCTCTTTCTCCTTCTTCTTCTTCATCTTAATATTTCTATTAGTATTTTCATTATTACCATCATTATCATCAATATATGAAACCTGTCTATAGCGACCACAAAAAAGTGGTCTTTGTGGACAAGTTCCTTTGGTACATGTTTCAATGAGAAACCATTTTCAAGGGAAACAAGAAATGTGGTCTTTGTAGACAGGTGGTCACTAAAGCAGATTTGACTGTAATATTATCATTCTTATTATTGTTGTTGTTGTTGTTACTATTTGCTAACTTACCAGAATGTGGTAGGTCGAGAGGACCAGCAATCACTGCATCGCTCTGATCAGCACTGTTAGCAGCTTTGATACTGAAGGTGTATGAGCATCCGGTGGGAAGGTTCTCAATCACGGCTGAAAACACTGTAACTCCATAGGTCTCCGTACGGGTAAAACCAGCCTGAAAAGTAATAATACCAGTTGATGATTGCAATCTCCAAATTGTACGAGATATGAAGGTAAACTGTAATCTCCATCTAATTTGGGTGGCTAATGGAACAAACAGAGAACTGCTGCAGTTTCTTGTCACATACAATGTGTATGTAAATATATAGTCCAAAACAAAGTGGTAGTTTAACATTTTAATCTCTTTTAATCTCTCAACAAGTTGCCAATTTGCAGATATTACACCTGATTTTCCTTTAAAAAAATTAAAGGCATCAAAAACAATTACGTCATGCAACAAAAATGGATGCAGTATGTGCAGAATTTTTTGCCCATTCTACTCATGTCTCTGGCATATTTTGTTGGGCTCTGAATAAAAAAATTATTGTGGATGATTGTCACTAAAGGGTTGATCACATATTGTTCTTCATATTGACAACAATGATCCTTACAAAACAAAGTGGTTAACATTCATGTATGTATGTATCTATGTATGACCCTTGACCTAACCTCTCTCTTCTTCCGACTGGTGAGGTCTTCTCCTGTGATGTCCACAACGAAGCCTGTCAGGATACCATTGGGCGAGTCAGGAGGAGTCCAGGTAAGGAAGACAGAGTTGGGTGAATCGATGGCAACTACTGGGTCCTTCACTACAGACGGTTCTACAAAAATATAACACAGAATGATATGAGGAGGTGTGATAGCTCAGTTGGTAGAGCAGTGGTCTCGTGATCCGGCGACCCGGTTTCAAAACCAAGGAGATGCGCTAGTGCCCTTTGGTAAGGCATTATCGTAATCCTCATTACCAGGTCTCCTGGAGAGGACCTAAAGCCGTCTATCCTCTGGTTGATTACTAATAAGCATTTATGCTTTCTTAGCAGTAAGGTAAAATAACCACAACTACAATATATACAGTTTCTATTTTGTAGGGCACCAAATCAACTTGATATTGAATACTCAAGGCACACCAGTGCAATAAAAATAAAAAAATCGCTAAAGCAATTACAGAAAAATTTGATGTGAGGAGAATATAACATAAACAAGGAAGAAAACATCACTGGCCGAAGCAAAGAGATACAGTCTTATACATTTTTAATTATTTTTGAACACTTCAACTGGAAAAGGACAAATGAAACACTAGACTTTAATTCGTCACTTTGACGAATTAGGTGATACGTAGCTATTTTTGTATCATGAAAGTGTGCCGATGATGATCTAATGATAATATTCATAAATACAAAAAATGACGATATTGATGATGATGATTTTTTGGTTTTAAATGACGATGACCATGAATAAAAGTGGTATAGCGCCCCCTTCAGATATTCGATAGAGAATTGTTATATGATTAAACTATTTATTTACTAAACAAGCTCAAATTTTCGCCTGATTGCAGAGCCTACCAATCATTAAATTTCGACGCACTACATACGCAACATAATGAACCAGTCTAGACTGGAATGTAGTATCAATCACCTCCCATAGGCATAAGACGCATATTAAGCAAAAATCTAATGACGTCATCAAAATGAATAAATATTGGTGATAATCTTGTGAAGAATTGTCTCAGCTACAACATATCAAAATTTAGAAGAAAATTGATCAATATTTGCAGAGATACAATCATTTTCCGTAAATTTGTTGACGTCATAATATGCAAATTTGGATTTTGAGTTCCAAGGTCAATATGATTATGTAAAAATATACTTAATGGCCAAATGAGACAGGAAATCATATCTCCGACTCATACTCTATCTAAAAATTAAAAAAAAATGGCAGTCCTTATTCATCCCGATGTACTTTTTATAGGCATGTTTTTGCCCATATATGCTATGTAATACATGAGCTAGCACGCACGGATATTTATTCTTCAACGGACGCTCATTCCGTTATTAATAGTGATAAAGAGATGAACATGGTATTAAATTGTTCAGAAAAATATGAGGAATATCCTGTCAAAAAAAATTGAGGGGTAATTATTTTTTGTTCGGCCGTGACGAACGAAAACGCGCAAAAATGCGTGTTTTGCGCGATTTTTTATGAAATGCTTAAAAAAAAATTTGGGACGATTTTGAGGAATTTAAAATTGTACGCGCGCGTTAACGCGCGCACGTACGCGTACGCGCAGTTTTGCGCGCATTTATTGACCTGAAATTTACCGGACAGATATTGATCTTAATCCTGATAATTATAAATGAGAAATTCCTTTCCGTTATGAAGATATGATCATAAGTTGATTTTCACAAAATGGCGCCTGGATGACGTCACGATAACTTTGACTCTCTAAAAAGTCACGCAGTTCTAAGTTAGACTAAGATCTATCATCATTGCAAGTTTCATGATAATGGCTTTATTCAGTCTTGAGATATCCTGCGAACAAATTTGAGGAAGAATAATAATAAATAATAAATAATAATAAATAAATAATAAAAATCTTGACGAAATCAAAAGGTGATACGTATATTTCATACGTATCACCTAATTAATGAAGTCATATTCTATATATGGGATAAGCAAGAAACTTTTGGGTTACTTTACTATTGGCTGTGTATTGACTTTCTCAAGAAAGACAAAACACACGGCCACTATAGACAGGTGGCTTTTATGGAGAGGTGGCCGAGGAGGCAGGTTTGACTTTATGTCTTTTAGTTATCACTTACTTCCTTGGAATGTCGTCTGTTCAATCTCGATGGCATCACTATCGAGACCATTAAACCGTGCAGCAACTGTGATGATGTACTTGGTATACGGGTTCAGGTTCTCTATTGTATAGCTGGTTTCACTCGATGGTACAGTGGCCTGAAAGTAGAACAAAAGGGTTTTAGAAGTAGTCATACAGAATCCTATTAGCAAAGGTCACCGTGCTGTGCATGGCCACACTGACTTTTCTCCATATGTTTTGTACACAAGGCATAATCATTTGAACATTTGAATTATAGAAATTAATTAATAATAATTCTATATTTCCAAAACCGTTTGAGACATAGATATGAGACATAGATATAATACTTATGTATTCGGGAAATGTTCTATCAGTGTGCCAATGGAAACCAATTCTTTGGATTACTATATGAAATATAATAAAACAAAATATGATAAAAATTTGAATCTTTAAAGCCTGTCTACACTAGTTTAGCCAGGAGGGATTAGACCTCCCTGTCAGGTCACTGACAGGTGGTTATCTCATCAAATCAGCTCTCAATTAACATTAAAAAAGGGGATCATGGGGATCAACGGTCACCAATTAGACATCGCATGCTATATAGAGGGCGTAAGTAGCTATAAGGAGTGCAGTGGGGCTTTAAATTATGAACTTACATCAGCTACATCTGCTCCGTCCTCATCTTTGACGATGATATGATACATGGTGACGACATTGAGCGGTGCGCCCCAGGAGACTGTGATGGAATCACTCGTTACTTCATCTTGCATCAAGTTCTGCGGCGGCTCAGATTCTACAGACAAAAATAATGAGAAGAATAATGAGTGGTGTGGGTTACTGCAAAAGTAATTGAATTTTTCTTTACCGGTATATTGAAAATTTTCTAATTCATTGATTTTTAATTTTTTTTATAACTTTCAACTAGTTTTTATTTTAATGAAATCTCATTAATTTCCATTCCTACATTAATTTCAATTGTCACTTTTGATTTCTAATTTGTATACACTTTTTTCCTGTCATTGTATTTTACTTGGATCAGTTTTAGTTCCCTCTGTTTGTAATTTGTATATGTTTCTTTTTCAAATATGTAAAATCAGTAAACAAATCGACCATAAAGGTTACGAGTATTGAATCACATAAATCTTGAATCTTGAAAAACGCTCACCAGAATACCTCACTTTTTAAGGGCAAAACTGAGACAATTAGTTTGTTTGATTGTTTGTTTGTTTGATTGATTTTATTTCTGCGTTCAAAAATATACAAATTCAAAGTCAAAGTACAAAATTTCGAACAATAACAAATACAATGAATACAATGTTTACAAAAGTAATTAAATGAAAAATCATGTACAATTATATAATTCGATAAACATGTACGAAGCATACAATAACATAAGAAATATGAAATATTTTCAATAAATTAGAGAGGTAATTTGGAACGCAGGAGACCACCATCGTGAGCGGTTAGGCTGGAAATGGATGGCGGCCTCGTAGTTGAACCAATTGCTAATGGAAACATGTTTGTCCTTGCATCAAGCCTAATGTACATGTAGGTAGAGAAATTAGGAGGCAACAGGTTCAAATCATTTTAGACAGCCTTTACAAATTAAACTACCGGTACTTTCTTCATACAAAGTTTCTTTACATGACTTTTGGGTAAATTTCAATGTTTTTTTAAATACAAGGTTTCTTTATATGACTTTCGTGTAAAATTTTGTAAAGTCTATTAACCCCTGGCTTACTGGAACAGGGTGGGCCCTATACAAAGTCTATGAAGATCTTAAAGAATCTCATAGTGAAAGGGTTAAGGGAGACTCACTAGTAGTGACAGCCATTATGAGTGCTCCTGCACTGGTCTTGATCATATTAGTCTGTTGTCCCGTGACTACAGTCCTAATACTGATGTCATACACTGTAGCAATGGTCAAATTGGTCAACAGGAGTGACCGCTCTGTCGTGTCCGTGGTCAAGATGGTCGCTGAATCCTTGCTGAATGACACCTGAGATTAAAACAAACAATATAAAATGTAAAAATGTAAAGAATTTGAATCTGATGCTGCTTATAAGTATTGGCTTGCATGGTGATGTAGATATACAGTAGGCTTGCGGTTGCACCATGTGACAGAGAGGGGGGCGGGGGGAGGATTGAGGAGTCCTCTCTCACAGTGTGCAACCGCAAGCCTACTGTATAATTTGGAGTCTGTTCCAAAAAGAAATGAAACAAATTGAATACAAGTGATACAATGTAAAACACAAGTAAGAAGAAGGAAAAGAAAAAAAAATAAACTAAAGAAAAAGAGAGAGAATGAAAGAACACAAGAAAGAATAAAGAGAAAAATCTGAAGAAGAAGAAGAAGAGGAAGGAAAGGAAGTCATTTGTAAAAAGAGAAAGAATGGTTTACCTGGAAGGTATCGTAGTCAGAATTCCCTAGGGTCCATTCCACTCTGAGTTCTGTTGTAGTGACGTATGGTGTGCTCAAGCTTTGGGGCTGCAACGGTTCTGTTTCATACAAGGACATTCAAATTCAAACTGTTTTAACATAGTATATAGAGGGGCTTCTTATGTCTGGGCACCTAACATTTCACTTGAAATTGACAAGAATTTTCTATCATAGTCCTCTCAGTCTTGATCTCTTCTTCTTCCTTAAATTCTAGATAGTAAAGTGTGCCAACATTTTTGTTCAAATACGAGCAAGAACAATTTCATTTTTACAGGAAGAGGCGACAGTTTCATTTTGACATTGCATAAAAAAAGGTCCCATGTCTGCGCACTCATTAACGTTACCTGCAGTTCACGATTTTTTATGTGAAAGATAGCATTTTCGAAGCTTGTGGATAAAAAGTGCTTAAGTTAGACGTTTTTCGCTATTTTGACTAATTTTGGGAATGAATACAGATCACTATAAGGCGATCGACCCAAAAATCTTGAAATCTACGGTCAGCTCTTTTTTCTTCTTTTTTAAACCGATTTTTAGAGAAAAAAATGTTTAATGAATAAAAATATAACAAATTAATGCATTAAAAACTGAGAAATATCAGCCATAAGGGGGAGGGGGAAAAAAAGAAAAGAAGAAAAAAGATTTCTGATTTCCCAAAGGGCAATACAACATATTTCTTTTAGGCCTAGTAGAGGCATACATTATGTAGGGGGGAAACCTACCAACACAAGCAACACAGTCTTTTTCAGAGACTGGCGAACTGCAGTGGCTAAACCAAAACCAGACAGGACATGTTACTTGAACGTTAATATATAAATAGGACATTCTGCACTTTATGGCACCGTCTTACAAAGAGTTACGATTGATCCAAATCAATCGCAAGTCCTCCAATCAATTGCAAGTTTGCAGTCTCCCATCTCTTATGTACATAGTTGCAATTGATATGAACTCTTTGTAAGATGGGGCCCTGATTTTTTGTGACACACACACCCCATTCACCTGAAGGAGGCAGAGTCAACAGAAGAAAAAGAATAAGAAAAGGGTTAACTCACCTAGGAGGAAGAAAGCTGATTGTACAGGTTCACTGTATATAACCTGGCCATTGACATCATTAATAACAGACCTCATCACAGCTTGATACTCCCGGCCAGACACAAGGCCATCATGTATTTCCCATTTGTCTCGTGTGCCGTTAATACCTGCAATTAAACAGAAACAACAATAATAATAATAATAATAATTATAATAATGGATATTTGTTAAGGGTATGTATCCACCATGCAAGGTGCTTTATGGTGTTGTCATATTACTGTAGCGACTCATATACAATAACAGTGCGAATGAATAAGTCGCTACATTACCCAGGCTCTGTTGGATACAGCCCACTGTACCCTCCAGAAAAGGCAATATAAATTCAATCGTTATTATTACGATTGTTGTTATTATCATTATCTTCATTATTATTCTTCCTTTAATTTTTCTTCTTATTATCATTATCA
Source organism: Strongylocentrotus droebachiensis (assembly GCA_035222895.1). Classification (NCBI taxonomy): domain Eukaryota; kingdom Metazoa; phylum Echinodermata; class Echinoidea; order Camarodonta; family Strongylocentrotidae; genus Strongylocentrotus; species Strongylocentrotus droebachiensis. The sequence continues at coordinate 214,229 of JAVYIG010000560.1, forward strand.
TTATCATTATCATCATTGTTATCATCATTATCATTATCACTTACGTATTGGGAACGTAGGTTCGTTAGGTACCAAGTCTATCTCGTAGTAAGCTATCGGGAAGTTGACTTCAGCCGGTAGATTCCATGACAATGAAACGTCCTCAACACCAACATCACCAACAACCAGGTTCTGTGGACTCAGTGGTTCTGTGGAGAACATAACGTTATGAATCTTATAAATATTCACAAATATGTTAATTTGTGTGCACACAGTCAGATTTTATGGTGAATAATGGGAGCGAAATAAATTGAAAGAAGTAGAGTAACGTTTGCAGACTTCTTGGTTAATTTTAGCCTGATTCCATGAATGGAAAAGTAGCATTTTGATATGGGTTGTGCCGGGCATCCAAGCGTTGTACGAATACCATACCCATCGTCATTCAAAACTGACAGTCCATTTTCAATGACTTTAATAATAATAATAATAATAATACTAATATGTCTTGTTTACCCAGGGCAGCCTCATCAGTATTCATACTGTTCTCCCTGAGGGCCCTGCAATCATATTATTATTATTATTCCAGGTTTTATCAGGACTGTGGGAACTATGGCTGCTATTTTGAATGTTTTCAATAATAAACCATACACAATATCAACCCCTTCACATAGGTGTAAACAAATTGAATAGAGGAGGAAGAACTTACGTGTGTATGTAACCACTGTCTGCGGCTCACCGACCTGTTCAAAGCTGCTAGGATCCCCACTCACAGGGGATATGGTGAAGACGTACTCTTTACCAGGAGCCAAGCTTCTAGCAGAAATCTGAGATTCAGAGACCTGATTAGATGACAGTACTTGTGCAGAATCCTCGTTTGGAAAGAGCGCTCCTTCCAGCGGTGCGTATGTTATTCTGTACTGGATGTCGGCCGATATGACATCGCTCCAATCTAGCGACAGGGAGTAGGGTGTGCGCTGGGTTATGACGACGCCCGTCACTGGTAGTGGAGCTGCATTAGGTTGAAATCATCACAATGAAATCATTATAGAATCACTCTATTTATATACCGTAATGCAATCGTTAAACAATGACAATAAATAATCACAAAAAATAACCACTATAACTCATGAATCATTATAGAATCACTCCTTTTATATAATGCAATCGTTAAACAATGAGATTGAATAATCACAATCAATAATCCCTATAATTATAATCACAAGACATACATTGATAAAATCGCAATTAAGTCATGAGAGTCGTTCTATAAGTTTGATTACGACATGTATATCATGTTTTGAATTGTAAATTAATTCAGTACATGGCAGAAACAATAAGAAACATTTATTATATAATATAATTGTATTAAAACCTGTGTAGAAAGACCCCCTGAGGGGAACACAAAATAGAGTCTTTGTGGGTCTTTATAGGCGGGTTTCTTCAAGGGAAAAAAAATGTATTTCTGTACAGGAGGCCGCCAAAACACACCTGTCACAAAGGGGACCTGTCTATAGTGACAGTGCATTTTGTCTTCCTTGATAAAGAAAAGTGTGTCTTAGAATGGGTATACAAAGGCCAGTTTTCCTGTTTCCCTTGGGTGGCCTTTACAGACAGGTTTGACTAAATTATGATCGATCTTACGCGTTCTAAATGATATTCTCCCAAAGCCGTCATCGGTCTGCAAGCCGTTCAGCATCGTCTGCACGTACACGTTGTACAGCTGTCCAGGCTCAAGGCCGTAGATGAGGAGAGATCCTTCCTGTGCTCCGTTCAATGAGCTCAGCGAGATGATGCGCGGAGACTCCTGAGCGTTAGGATTAGTAGGGTCATAAGGATCATAGGTGACTTGGAATTGGTTGAAGTCGCCGGACGTTGGTACATTCCAGAGGACAGTGAACTGGGTACTGATGTAACCAGCAGCAATGTCCATCCCGATGGTGGTTCCTACATGTAGACAACAACAAGACATCATTATTAACTTTTCTTTGCAAAGCATGCAGATCTTCACAAAATAATACTGTGCGTCTATGGACATGAGTTTGTCATAGTTAACACTCCTGACGCTCCACTGCTATTACCCCTCCTTTAGCTTGGCTGCTCTTACGGCGCTCTAAAGGAAACAACTCCTACTGGAAACCCATTTACTTCAGCTGGGTAGAAAGTGGCCATTATAGATTGAATATAAAGACCAGTTCTGGTCATGCCATTGCATTGAAAAATAAACGTTGTGGAATCGATCAGAACAGGATGATCATCTAACATATAAGTATTGGTGTGTACTGCAAGGTTCTTGAATCATCAAAATGATAAGAAATTTGGTCCAGTCTTGGTAAAGTTACAAGCACTGTATATAGAAAGATGTATATGGGACTACGTGACACTTTCGCGATATCTATCCAGTCCAGATAGATATAATAATTTACCAAATATATCAATTAGTAGGTGGTTTCTTGGCAAAATTTGTATCATCACGTATTAGCCAAACATTTTCTTTCACATGATTGGTAATAAGAGCTTCCATTTCATTTTTTGAGAGGGGGGCGTTTCCAAAACTGGTCTTAGCCTTTAATGCCAAAGGACATTCGTGCTGTGACAGGGATTTGAACCCTGTACCTTTTGCTTCGTAGTATTGGGATTTATCTGATAGACCATGACACCTCCAATTAAACAAAGGATTGCTTCAAGCAACACAAAAACTTTGCAAAATTACCCATTTATTGGTCTTGATTAGCTACATGAAAACCCTTTTAACCTATGTTAATTTGGAGTAAACTCATTTCCTGTGGTTTAAAGTGTGTCCCGTAATAAATGCTCTGTAAACTCATTTCCTGTGGTTTAAAGTGTGTCCCGTAATAAATGCTCTGTAAACTCATTTCCTGTGGTTTAAAGTGTGTCCCGTAATAAATGCTCTGTAAACTCATTTCCTGTGGTTTAAAGTGTGTCCCGTAATAAATGCTCTGTAAACTCATTTCCTGTGGTTTAAAGTGTGTCCCGTAATAAATGCTCTGTAAACTCATTTCCTGTGGTTTAAAGTGTGTCCCGTAATAAATGCTCTGTAAACTCATTTCCTGTGGTTTAAAGTGTGTCCCGTAATAAATGCTCTGAGGCACAGGGATATCACTTGTGTGGCACTGCATTGAAAAAAACATTAATGCCAGCTCATAAGAAAATGATTAAACTTCATGTGTCTTGACAAGATTTTGTTCCTCAAATATGCTCTTTAATCCTTGAATGTGTGATTTACATGTATTGAACTGTTTAGGGGTGATTTCTAACAATATCAGATGATTATTTTTGTTTTAGTCCTCTATCAGCTGTATCCTGGGTAAACAAAATCATTATTACTACCTGGTAATATATATAACTTCTAAAGGTTTAGAAGGAAGGAGAAGAATCGTGATAACTCTACTCACCGCTCCCTCTCGTTACTGGTTCGCTGACAAGGTCCGCTACAACGGCATACACATTAAATGTATATGTAGTCCCTGGGAGGAGATTTGTGACCGTGAGAGTCTGGGTGGTTTGTCCATTATCCGTTATGGTATGGGGAGATGCAGGGCTACCAACAGAGGATGGGGAGTACGTAACTCTAAAGCTGTCCACACCACCTGTAAGAGGCTGCTCCCAGCCGATGCTGATGGAATTCGTAGTAATCGTATTGAAGAGCAGATTTCTTGGCATGTCAGGCTCTGTATTAGGAAGAAATATTTATGAAGAACAATTTCAATTCCAATAATTTCAATTTCAATTTCAATTTCATTGTCAATGAAAATTTGCTTTGATTACATTTCAGATACATGTAAAGGTATAACTTACAATCTCTATTGGAGATAACTACAATGTATTTAGAGCTCTGTGAAATGACTGACCAATTATAATCTACTTCCGCTGGTTGGTGATTCCATACGACATAATTATGACATACGACATAATTTTCAAATTTCTATTCATCGACCGTGAGAAAATCTCTTAACACGATGATAGAATAATCTTAGTGATAAACCAACCAACCCTTATGGAATGGTCATATCAATTTTTGCATAAAATAAATTGGGGGGGGGGATGTCATATGGGACACATTGCAGGGAGTCGGCCTTTAACGTAGTTATGCAAGAAGTTCATCGTACTTGTATATTGTTCTCTTTCTCTCCTTTGAGTTCCCAGAGGTGTCACGAAGAAGGTGTAGCTAGTGCCTGGTACCAGATTGGTGAAGGTGTATTCAGCTTCCTCGGCTGAGTTGACTGTCACAGTTTGTTGTGCTTGGGTCCCACCTCCTACAGTGTACCTATAATAATCAGCATAATTAATAATAATTATGATCATAATGACGATGATAAACATAATAACAATAATACAGTGAAACCTGTATATAAAGACAGCTCAAGGGAAGCATAAAATGTGGTCTTTATAGACATGATTTATATACAGGTGGTCGCTAAAACAGGTTTGACTGTAATAACCAATAATGAATAATAATAATTGGTAACAACAATAAAAAAAAAACAATAATATCAGTAATAATAGCGATAGTAGTATTAATAACAATAACTACCACTACTTCTACTACTACTAATAATAATAATATAAATAATAATAATATTACTAGAACTACTGTCCCCGCTTGCTTAATCACAAACATACACATGCTTTCTCAGCAGTCAGGTGAAACAAACAAACAAACATCCACATAGTGCATTACAAGTAAATTCTCATGAAAACTGTACTTACCTCGTTATGCTATCAATTGCAACCCAAGTGATTCTGACTGAGTTTGTGTCAACGTCTTCCAGGGCAATGTTGATATCTCCTGGATCACCGATCACTGAAAATGAAACAAAACAACGATAGTAAGACATGTTAACCATTTAAACAGTACCACCTTACAATTTTGACAGAAAGTGTCCTTTACTAGTTGGTCTTTTCTCCAGAATATGGACCACGAATAACCACTTCAATAACCTTAACCCAAACGTCTACTTTTCTAATGTGCCTCTTAATACATAAATGAAATACAGGTAGATTTTGATATGACAAATAATGAACTGTAACTACATAGCATAGGGGAACAAATAATGTTGCTTCATGGACTTGCATATCGAGGGGTCAGTGACACAAAGACATAAGTCCATTTTGGACATTTTGAGACAAGTGGTTTAAAGATAGAGGTCCACTTGGGCCTTAAGGAGTTAAGTCTATGTTTCACTAGCCATTGACCTCAATGGGGTGTTGGGTGGAGTTAAGTCTTTGTGTTTCCTGCAAGCCCACATTTTATGAACATGTCATATAAAATACTCATTTTGGCAAAATATGGAGTTACGCCTTCGTGTCACTGAACCCTTGATGTATAGCATAGGGGAATAAGAAAAACAAATAATGTTGCTTTATGGACTTGCATATGTCTCTAGAAAAAAAGAAAGAGAATACGTGTATGCAAACAAAAAAAGCTTACGTGTCTGCCGTGTGATGGTGGTTGGTTCACTGTAAGTTGATTCTTCACTGCTTGAGACTGTTACAAGATAGTAGGTCAGGCTGTTGAGTCCAGGGAGATTTATAGATGGTGTGGTGCCCGAGGTATACGGAGAGTTCTGAAACAAATAATAAAGCATTCAGAAGTTCAGTGTCTTGTCTGTGATGAATGGATTATTAAGCGGTTACACTCATGGAACAAGTACTGCCTCAGATGAAATGGGAACTCATGATAAACAATAAATTGGTAGTAATCATAACTAATAACGCTGTAGGTAATTATATGTGTTAGTTTCATTATCCTTTTCAGTTTTAATGAAAATTATTATAATAATTTATATTTGTATTATCATTATTCATATTATTACCATATTTATTATCACTATTATTATTAAAATTATTATCATCATTATCAGAATATTATTAAGCTGTTGTTATTCTCATTTTCATTAATATTATTGTTTGACTGTACTAGTAGTAGAGTAGGAGGAGTAGAATTAGTATTAGTCCTAGTAGTAGTATTTTAATTCCATCTGTTTTAGAATCCATGCATTACTCCTACTTAACTTCTGCTATTACTATTAATATAACTTTTATCATGAGTATTTTGAGTATTTCCTATAATACTCACCTGAGTACCACGAGGGTAATGACACACTCTATATCCATCGTAGTTCCCTGTAGAGGGTGCGCTCCATGTAGCATCTAATGCGTTCTTTCTGGAAGTAACACTCAGACTGTTGATGGCTTCAGGCACTGTAGGGAAGACAATACTTGCAGGTTAGAGATACTTATTGAACCCTTAATAATGATATAAAACAATAGTCACATTTGTATAGCACTCATAAACACCTTTGCGTATTTGGCTCGCGTATTGCTGCATATTTATGGCAAACCGTTTTAGCATTTATTCCTATTTCTTGATATCAAGAAATGATTTTCTGTGGTAAAGCAATGGTTATTCTTGATATCAAGAAATTGGAATAAATGTTTAAACAGCTTGCCATAAATACGCAGCAATACGCAGGCCAGATATGCAAAGGTGTGGCTGAGGCATTAATACTATGTTTCACATTTAAGCGCTTTACATTGTAATTATTATTACCCTGGTTATTGGATTACATTGCTACTCCACACATGATCTGCTCCCTGGAGAGTATTTGGCCAGGCACAATTTTACAAGGGCACACATGCCCATCCAATCACCTCAACTTTTGCGTCCTACCGGCTACCCGTTTGAAACCTGGGTGGAGAGTGGCAAGTGTAAATTCATGTCTTGTTTAGTGACATTAATGCCGCGGTGGGACTCGAACAGCGAACCATGTAGACTGCAAAATCCACTACATTATGTGATAGTTGAAACAGTTTACACTGTATATATACCCTCGTCCACCGTAGTGTTGCCAAAACCTTCTTAACTCACTCTGGTAGTCAAACTGTGGACTCACAAAAATTGACTTTAATATTGCATTGTGCAGTGTGTCGCATGCATGACTGATCCTCTTTTTTCTCTATATTCCCATTCATCCATCCTTTGTTCTGATAATTCAGTACCAGAGGAATATTGGGAGTTTGGAAATGATTTTAGGTTTAGTTTTCTATTTAGTATAGTATACCATACAAAAACAGAGCATAGTGGGGATCAAATCTGGCACCAAGCTAATATGTAATCTGCAATGTGATGTTGGGGCAAAAAAGAGGGTTGAACTTTAGATGAGAGGCAATAAAGTGAAATCACTCCAATTTTTTTTCTATAAATAATGCCACTGAAATAAAGAGAATCCTTAAATACACAGCACGTGTTGTATCACTTGTGCTTCACATGATTAATGGAGTGACTTACGCGTTAGCTGGACATGTGTTTCCTGGGCCGGAGTTTGTCCCTGCTGTTGGACCATGATAGTATAGGCAGTACCAGGTGCTAGACCACTTAGATCCAGGACCCTTGGCTCTCCTCTTGCTACCAGCATTGGCGTCTGCGTTGACCCAACAGGGCTGTACGTGACAAGGTAATTTGAGAAGGAGCCTGTACCTTCCTGCCAAGATACCTTCATGGAGTCTGTTTCCAGCTCATCTAAAGTGATGTCCAGCGGTGCAGCAGCAACTGTGGGAGTTACATGAAGAAAGTCATTGACAATCCTCTTGAAATACATATATATCTTCTGTTGAGACCCTCTTGAGCCTCCCACCAACGAGCTTTGATGTAATAGGCTCCTTCATATCATCACTTCCAATTATACTTAGTCCTTAAAGCCCCACTGTCCTACTTGTAGCTACTTGCTCCCTCTATATAGAAAACTTCCCCAATCGGTGCCTGTTGGTCCCCCATGATCCTCTTTTTCTTATGTTAGTTGAGAGCTGAGTTAATGAGATAGCCACCTGTCAGTGACCTCGCTGTTTGGTCTAATCCCTTCTGGCCCAGTAGTATTGACAGTCTTTAATTTATAAGTAACTACAAATAAACAAAGCAGCATGGTCTGCTATATTTTATGTGCATGTACTTATCTTTATTCAAAAATACAGAAAAAAGGTTTCTGAAAAAAGAGAAATCTAGGGTTCATATCATATAGCCTGAATCAAGAAAATAACAAAAGACTAATTTCTCTAATATAGGAGTGGTAGGCACCTATGCAGTGACACACACGTAGCGATAGGATTTGTCTGTTACCTGTGCTGGTTTGAACTCTGAATGCTTCACTGATATCCAGCCCATTGTACCACTCAATGTCGATTTCATACATGGTGGCTGCTTCAAGTTTCTTGATCCAAATTTCTGGGCAAGCTGACTGAGCGACTGGGATAGCCGGCTGTACGACAGGACTGGAGACGCCACCTAAACGAACTCGTACATTGTACCCATCGTATCTCATGGGATCTTCGAAAGGTGGAGTTATGGTCAGATGTATCATTGATGATGCTTGGTCAGTCACCGTAGCAGAAAGCCCGTTCATTTCATGTACTGCAATAAACATTCACAATAATGACAAGAGTTATAATAAATTTAAAAAATAATGAATAATAATAATACAAATAATGGAAAATAATTTGATGTTGTTCACTATGCTACATATTTACATGTCCATCCAAAAAAAAAATTCTTAAAAATTGATGAAAGCAACAACTATTAATCACAATCTAATGTATATTTTTGCAAAAACAATCAGATGCACGGATTTCAGTAGCTTATATCAAGGAATCTAACTTGTTGATACCAACATTTATGAATCACTGCACTGGGTCCCATCTTCTCTTGCGATTGATTTAAAACTGATCGCAACCTGATATCTAACGTAGCTCTGTATTCCAATCAATCAATACAAAGGATGGTACTTACACGTAGATGCTGTTTCCATGTCATCTCCAACAGGTGCTCCAGCGTTTATGGCCTCCACCTTCACTGTGTACTCTGTCCCTGGTGAAAGTCCAGGGATGACCACCCTCCTATCACCGGACCCATCAACCACGATGGTAGTTGTTCCACCGTAAGAGACCTGGTACTCATCAACAGACCCCGATGCCGATGCACCCCATAAGATCTCCAGAGATGTGGTGGTTCTCTCCCCGATCACAACAATCAGGATATTAACAGCTGCACAAAAAGCATCAATCAGTGCGAGAACATATTTTTAAAAAATAACAATAATAACATTAAACTTGGATAGTTTCATTGTGCATATATCCACCATGCAAGGTGCTCAGGGTGCTCTTATATTACCCCTGATGATCTGATAGGCTACCAATTTCAGTGCTCACAGCAATAAAGGCATTCCTTCCCACCAGCACCTGTTTAAAACCTGGATGGAGAGTGCCAAATGTGGATTAATATCTTGTCAAAGGACATTAGTCCTGCACAAAGTGCTTAAGGTGCTCTAGTAGTACCCTGGGTCTGCTAGGCTACACATTTCGGTGCTCACAGCAATTAAGAAATTCTTCCTTTCAGTACCTTTATAACACCTGGGTGGAGAGAGGCAAATTTAAATTAATGTCTTGCCAAAGGACACTGGTGCTGCCCAGCAGCAAGAAACGATGACCGTCGTATCTCCAGTCAAGTTTTGAAACAACTTAACTACAACACGTCTATTGCCTGTTGTTCAACATTCAGTAATGGTTGAAAGTCAAATTGGTTTGTTACACCACAGCTTACCTATCTGACCTGTGGTAGTAAGAGGCGGGTCAGTCCTCTCATCTCCTCTAATGCTGACCAAACTGAATTGATACACCTTGTCTGCCAAGGCATTCATAATGCTGAGACTGGTAGCAGCCTTGGGCAGCCTGACCGGTGAAGATGGGTAGCCGACGTCGGGGGTGTAAGATACCTCAAAATAATCGTAGGATGCTCTCTCAGGAACATCCCATCCCAGGATGATGACATGGTCTGCAGCCAGAGTGTTGGTCACTGCAAAGTTACTGGCCACGGGTATGGTGGTGTCAGCAACTAAAATAAGAAACATTATAGACAAGTATCATTATCAACAATCATCTTCATTTATTACTGTCGAGATTTCCCCTCTAACAAGGGTGACTTTTGCGCCATGATGACATTCCCTTCCTCCACTTCTTCTTTTCTCGAGCATTCTTCTCATTTAGACCAACCTTACCGATTTCTTTCTTCACCATATTTTTTCGTGAAATCGTTGGTATTCCTTTCCCTCTTATGCCATCCACTTCCAGATCCCATGGTCTTTTCACAGGTTCATCTTATTCCCTTTTCAACACATGACCCATCCATTGCAATCCACTTCTCTTTACTACTTCCACCAGAATTTTTTATTGCTACTATTACTACTACTACTACTACGACTACTAACTATTACTACTACTTCTACTTCTACTACTACTACTATTACTACTACTTCTACTACTACTACTACTACTACTGCTACTACTACTACTACTACTACTACTACTACTATTACTACTACCTCTACTTCTACTACTACTACTATTACTTCTTCTTCTACTGTTACAACAACTACCACTACTACTACTACTACTACTATTACTTCTACTACTACTACTACTATTACTTCTTCTTCTACTGTTACAACAACTACCACTACTACTACTACTACTACTTTCTACTACTAGGTCTACCACTAGGTCTTTTCTGACTTACTTGTTGTGACAAAGATTGTTTGCTTCTGACTCTTGACCTGTGGATTTCCTGTGAGGGCAGAGATGCTGATGATGTATGTCGTGTCAGAGTTTAATCCTTCGAGGGTGTACTGAGTGGTGGTCCTACCCGCGATGTAAACGGAGCTGGATCCATCATCAGGGGAATAACATATCTAAGGGCGAAAATCAAATTAGAATGAGAGAGCTCGCCTGACACAACTACATAACATACATGTAGGAAGCTAATTAGCTGTTGAAAGGCGATTGTTATTACATTCACAAGTTGACTTGATATATATATATACAGTAAAAATACCAAATTATTCATACCCTTACCAAGTTTTGTAATTTTTCAAGTATCAGAAAAATTAATTTGTCCTGATATGTTTCTTGTGAGTGTGACATATTAAGGCATACATCTATTAAAATGTATTTAACAAAGGCCCAGATTCAACCAGTCAACTTTTATTTCCCGAGTTATGATAAACAAAAACATCGAATCTACGAGGGGGTATGAATAAATTAGTTGTTAACTGTACATGTAGATATGATAGAGAGATACACTCAGACTGACCTCATATCCGGCAACACTACCGTCTGATGATTGAGCCCATTGAAGCTGAATACTGGTGTCCAATACCTGAGTTGCTATGGGGGTCCCTGGCGCAAGAGGACCTAAGAAACATAGACATCAGATGGGAAAAAATAATATTCCATTCTTGTACAGCACATAACACATTTTGGTATTATGTCCCTGTGTGCTTCCAAAGAGCTTTGAAAATTATTACCTTAGCTTCGGAAGCCGTTATCATCACACAGTGCATTTCAAGTAATAATCCTACCAGGTACCCATTTACCTCACCTGGGTGGAGTGTGGCAAATTAACATGTGCTTTAATACACAATGACTTCATCAACAGTACAGATCACTGATGGCCATCTCACCTGAAGACAAGAAAGAGGCTCTTTATGGGTAGGCAGGTGGCTTGTATACACAGTTCCTCTTTTAATACTACACAAACTCATTGGTAATATCTCCCATTATACAGTGCGTCCCAAAAAAAACGAAACCAAGAATTATCAATGTTTCATCATAACTTTATCACAATTTTAATTAACAAATGACACATATTTGTAAAGCTTAGGTCTTCCTCTTTCATTTGATGCAACTCGTATGATGCATATTTCACGCATGAGCGATTAAAAACAATTTGTAAAGAGGTTGGTATCTGAATTTCAAAGAGAAAATCACATTTCTAGAAAGTTTTTTGCCCTTTCATATGACACCTCAGGAGAAATGAGCCAGTCTGTTTGTTTAAAGGAATGCTTGCATTTCCATAATTTGATTAAACAAATTCATTTTCACTGGCTGCCTGCCGTAGCAACAAACGCAGTTGACAAAAGACTCAACTCCGTTTCTTTCACGATCAGCCATGCACAAAGAAAACAAAAGATTTGATGCTTGGCTGATTGTGAACTTCTGCCTTTAAACAGGCCTGTTTGAAGCCAGAAGGGGGTTACTTCTGTGTTAAAGGACGGGAGTGTATGCCCTTCCGGCTCTAGACATACAATGTATGGAATTGAATTGATCTGTGATTTCAGTTTGGACGATGGGTATCAAAGACTGGTCTGACTTACGGGTCCTGATAGTCTCTGTCCCTCCATTGACCAGGCTGACTGTATACTGGGTTCCCGAGCTCAGGCTATCCACTTCGTAAGACTGAACAGCATCACCCGATGCAGGGACTACGCGCCCTGCTTGATTGATGGAGAGTTCATAGGATGTAAGACCCATGAAAGGTGACCAGAATACTGTGAACCCTGATGACGTTATCTCTCCAAATGAGAGCTGACCTTGTTGGGTTAAAGGAGCTGCAGTAGAGATAGAAATCATAGACATATATGATATTACTGATGATAATGATAATGGTTATAATTAATAATAACAAGAACAATAATAATAATAATAATAATAATAATAATAATACTTCTTTCTTACTTACTTACTTCTACTACTTCTACTACTACTACTAATGATACTAATTATAATAAAGATAGTAAAAGTAATAATACTAATAACAATAATACAAAAATAATCATTATAATACATGATATACATGCAAAATTAGATGAAAAACAAGAAGGAGAAGAAGGAGGAGAAAGTAACACTTAAAATTTGTTTATTAATCTATTAATTTTATTTACACAGGGTTGCTCTGTCATTATCAAATTGTTGTTCTGAGAGGCCCTTTAGAACTCAAAGACTACAAAATTGAAAGAAGTTGAATACTCTACATACACAACATATCATTTTTTACAACATGATATAAAAACATGAAAAAACAGGACTCATAATATAACTATGACTCATAATATAAACAATTCATCACAAGACTCTGAGCTGTGCAATGAAAGGGGAATGTAATCCTGATAGTAAGTAGGTTTTAAGAGAAGCAGGACCTCATTACTCCCAAATCTAAATCAGTTCATCGGCTCTGGAAGATAAATACATGACCCACGTTTGGTGGGAATCTATCAATCGGTTCTTGAGATAATGCGATCACGACAACAGGACGTTCGGACGGATGGTCAACCTGAAAACATGCCTCCGGCTACTTCGTTGCGAAGGCATAAAACAACTATCACACTGTGCAAGAGAACTTATCCAATAGAAAGTATTTACTTAAGTGTTGTGAATGTAAAAAATTCAGTATCGCTGGAGGCAACAACAGAGTATGCCAAGCCAGTCACCTAATGCCGAGTGTTTGGGTTTTTTTTCTGGGGGGAGGGGGGGGGGGGGGGAATGCAAATAACATCATCACTGAACACAACATATGATTATCAACTATTCTGATAGAAAGTCTTTACTTACGTGTATGGAAGGTAATAATTTGAGGATCGCTAGAGGCAACACCGGACTCTGCTTGGAGAGTGACCTCATAGTCTGTGTCAGGTATGAGACCGGTGAGCTCTATTTCAGGGCACGCTTCTACCGGGATCAAGACATCGATGCCGATAGGCGTGCCTGCTCCTGCTCCGGTAATTTGAGGTGTAACCCTCACACGGAAGAACTTCAGGATGCCACCAAGCAGGTTTCCACGAAGGCTCAAACCAAATGGAGAGGGAGGGGAATACGTGAACGTAGGTTGTAAAGGTTCTGACGAGAAAAAAGTAGAAAAGAAAGCAACAAAAAAAAAACATTTGTAAGGCATAAGCATCTGGAGGGTGTCCCATCCTTTGTTCATAAAAAGAGAATATTTGTTGTCTTGTGGTTAGGTTTGATTCAGACCAAGGATATAGAAACAAACTCAAAGCCCTTCTCAGACAGTACTGATTTTAAAAAAAAATCCTAGATTAATGCAGACAAATTGTAAAACTGCTTCTTAATATATTAACAACATGTGGGTGAAAAGGAGTGCTGTATGCAACAAATATAGCAACGTAAGTGTGATTACTTGGGTACAGAAATATTCTGTGAACTACAGTTATGCTGTTACATTTTGAAGCAGCATCTATTTGGAGGTCCATGTAGCATACCAGATCAAGTGTAAATGAGGCCGACGTGTGATTTGATTAATTCTATTCATACTCTATTAAATTTACATGCCTGATGCATGCACAGATAAGTATAAATGCTCCTGGTATTCTCTCATAAGGCAAATGCATAAATTCAGAACAAATGGAAAATGGGATAGGAAAAAAAACAATAAAATCACAATAAATCAACATCACTTGAAAGAAACAGTGAATTGTGAAGAATGAAGATGACAATGATATTACCTAAAGTATGCGGGTCATATGCAATATAGAAGAATGAAAATCAAAATGAATTACTTAGAGTGTAAGTGGTGGATGCAATCTGAGCACGGTTTCCTGAGGTGCGGACAGCCGTCAAGATCAATGTGTACGTTTGGCCCGGCATCAGGTTCATAAGCGTGACAGATGGCGCATCACTAGGATCAACAAACTCAGAATTAGAGGTTGCTCCCTCTTTATCTTCGATGTAGATAAGTTGGTATTTCAGGATGTCATTTCCAAAATCATTGACCCAGGACAGCCCTAGATTTCTCCCAGTTTCCACCACGTTGATGATCCTTGGTTCTGAAGATTCATGAGGAGTACAAAAAGAAAGCATGAAAACAACAGTGGCAACAACTACATTATGTACAAAGTTTTATTGTATCAAATCTATCGGAATTGAAAAAGATACTGTAGTTGCACTTTTAAAGTGTACCAATTGCAAAATTGTATTTTGGTTTGTAGGTACGGGTTATAACTGTTGCCGTAATATATTCAGAATATGAGCTTGTAATATTATTTCTAAACAGAGATTTCACAAGTCTATTATACACTCAAAGATAACTTGAAATAGCTATGCGTATCATTTGTTTTATTTATTCACCATGTAAAATAATTGTTTACAGATAATAAAATTCAGTGGGTTACAATATATAATAATACGTAGTAGGAACAATGCATAAACAAAATATTACACTTTACGTTATCGGAAAATATATGCAGCAGTTTGGCAGCATCGTATCTGAACGAGGCTTAGAATCTTCACTTACGGGTGGTGAAATTAGTTACTGCAGGTATGCTCCTCTGTTCCAAGTTCTGAGCCCTAACAACAGAAACGATTCTCAAAGAATAGTCAGTAGCAGGCTCAAGGTTTTCAAATGTTTCAGTGAGCTGAGAGGGTGGTACGATTTGCGCAGGCATCTCTGATTCTCCTGCTTGCCTCAGGTAGATGTCATACTCATCCACGTTGCCAAGACCCTGAGACCAGGACACGGTGACAATGGACTGAGAAATAGAGTCCGTAGACAGACTCCTGGGTGCAGTAGGCACTGTGAGGAAGACGGAAGGTCAAAGGTCAGCAATCAAGGTCATCAATGTTTATAGAATGTAGGGTTGACAAAAGAGGATACAATTAGTATGTACCCTGGCCGCGTCATACCAAAAGACGTTAAAAGAAGGGAGTTGTTGCTACCTTGTTTGGCGTTCAACAATAAGGGATAGAGCACCATCAATCTGGCGCTGTTCAGTGGCTGCCGGGTTCACGATCAATTGGGCAAAAAGAATTTCCGTTTCGGTTTAATAAAATTTGGAGTGGATTATTAAAGATTATTATTATTATTATTATGATTATAAATTAAGCATAGTAAAGGTTTGGCATGATTTAATTCTTCCGGTATAATTTAGATGCAGTCACTAGAGTTCTTTGACTCACTGTGATTCACGCACAAAAGGGGTACCCATACTCATGAAGACATCCCAAAATAAACGTAAAATTACATATTGTGTGGTAGAAAAATATATCTTCTGTATTGGAATCAACAATGAAGACTTAATTGTTGAAACTTGAGGATTCTCTAACAATGTTGTCTGAACAGTAACTGCCTTGTTGACTAATCAGTTACTATCTCTAGGATTCTTTACACATGTTGACTAGTCAGTTACTATCCAGTGGTTATTTTCCCGAATTTGACGAACCAGTTCATGTCTCTAGGATTCTTCCTTCACACATGTTGACTAATCATAAAATATCTCTATGATTCTTTACACATGTTGACTAATCAGTAACTGTCTCTAAGATTCTTTACATATGTTGACTAACTAGTTACTATCTAGAGGATAATTTCCCAAATTTGACGAACCAGTACATGTCTCTAAGGATTCTTCCTTCACACACGTCGACTAATCAGTAGATGTCTCTCAGATTCTTTACACATGTTGACTAACCAGTAACTTTTGCTAGGATTCTTTACATCTGCTGACTAACCACTTACGGTCTACTGAATACTATATTCATATTGACTAACCTGTAAGTGCAATCTCTGTATCCCGCTCACTACTTCCAGTCACTGTAATCCTGATGGTATAGAGTGTGCCGGGAGTCAGGCTAGAGATGATTATAAACCTGGACTGGGATAATGCTCTGCTGGTGCTATGCACCACGTTCCCTGCATCTGACGCCTCGATCATGTAACTGGACGCTGTCGGACTTGTAGAAGCACCCCAAGATAAAGCAATACTTGTGCTTGTTACGGTTTCAATCACAATCTCAGCTGGGCTGTAATTCACTGATATTGGAAGAACCATGGAAACAGTGTGATTGCTTCTATTGCAAACTTGGAACCTTTTTACTCGTATATCACTGAATATTATGTAAAACAATCATTTGAGCAAATAATTATTTGTTATTAATTTATTCTATCACAATCTAAAGAGACCTGTATTTCACAAATAAAACTTATTAATTCAAAACAGGTTAAGAATTGCTGTGATGAACCTCTACTTCTACTGTAGGCTCAAAACCACTATATCGGCGCAATTAGAAAGTCAGAATACCAAAAAAATAAACTTTGCTCAAAACATATCATTTTATTATGAAAAGAATGCATACATGGTCAGGTCAATATCCTGCAATTGTTGGCATGTGATGTTTGCTGATTGGCTTAATATGCAAGTTCTCGTTATGACATGTAAATTCGAGTGTGAAACTTACGTTACCGAACGATACACTTTTTCAAAAGTTGTGGTAAAAGATATTTCTATTGAATGGTAAGTGTATGTTACTTTTAAAATATGCAACATAGTGCCCGAATTTAATGCAGGTCATCAATTATGTTCAGTTTTATTACGAAATCACTTTGGAAAATCAAAATTTTCAAAACATCAGTATGTACACCGAAATATGATAGCCACAATCACAAATCATATCTTTTTACTTTGAACAATATATCTTAAAGTCAGAGATATGCTTTTAACATTCATGAAGTCCTTTCATGATCATTTTTTAATTTCAGTCATTGAGTTTAAGAATGGACACCATGTGATATTTCAATTGTGTCACCAATCGCGGTAACGTAGGTTTCGTAACAGGTAACGTAAATTACATGTTTTCAAAGTCTGACAATATACTGGCGTACATGTACTATCGTATGCATGGAAAAGATTGAAAGAGTAAAATGCATTCTCAAAATGATTCAATGAAATAGAAAAACCCTTAATAGTAACACTAAGTGATTTTTAAGTCGATAAATTTAGATCTTAATTGCGTTTGAAATGTTGGCATTCAATAATCCAGTGTTAAAATGTCAACAATAAGATGTAGTAAAGTTTGTAAAGATAAGCATGAAAGAAAAACAAAATAAATATATTTAATAAACAGACACAGATCCCGCATAAATCTTGAAAACACAAAAGGTAAATTGGCTGGGGGTAAAATCACTATCCGGTATTCAAAACTCGGTAATGAATCCTGAAACCTACGTTACTGTCATTTGAAACTTACGTTACAATGACATACGTGTATATTTATCAGCCTATGAATTTCGTAATAAACTAAATTCAATCAATTACAATTCAATCAGATTGTTAGTCCTACTGGAGTGCTTTAATGTAAAAAAAACGGTATAGTTTTCATAAAATATACAACCCTTACAAGGGCTTTCCTATCTCATAGGATTTAAAGAAAATAAATTTGAACTAATCATAAATATTACCTGAAGTGATTAATAGTTTAATCTACAGATCTACATTTATACAGCTAATTATTAACAAAATTACACCTCTAATAAGGAAAGGAACTCGGTTACTAGCTTATAATAAACATCAATCTACAATTTGCAAAATAAATCTGCCATGTATCATCATTCTATGGAACAACATCCCTTTTGAAACCTACGTTACTACGATTGAAACATACGTGACGTTGTCATTTACTCTTAGTAGTAACTTTTAGGGCATAATAAATCGATGTAACAGTGGTTAAAACTATTGCTTGGTTTTCTAGCACTTCTTAAGAAGCCCTGGCTCATTGATGCACCTAGAATACACTCAAATATTAAGTCGAGTAAAACCCCTACAAATTTTTAATGAAATAAGATATACTGGTCAGCTTCCAATGCAACCAAAGATGAAGGTATAGGGTTATCCCGCCATTAACGTCATAGAAAGTGGTTGTTAGGCTTTCTGTTAATGTCCGTAGATGGCTCACACCCGTTGTAATTAGGAATATATCTTTTGAACTCAAAAAAGGTTCAGGCCTACACAAGTAGTAACGTATGTTTCATCACGTATGTTACATGATGGGGGTAATATATGGCTACCGACCAAAAGTTAATATTTGTAAGTGTGATTTCAAGGACTTTCTGACTTCCATTTTACCGCCGCTAACTTAGAGGATGCATTTCAGCAACACTGGTTTGTACATATTACTCTAATCATGGTAACGTATGTTACATCTCTTAAATCGCACGTTTCTATAGAATATATATATTTCGGTTTCTATAATCCATCTTCTACCCATGAATAAAATTGCATGGCTGTCTATTATTATGATATACTCAGTGATTAATATGAATGAAAATAAGGAAAATCATGATGTTGGAAATAAATTAATTCTTGATCTGAAATAAGGTAACGTATGTTTCAATGGATTTGGCGACACATTTCATTTCATTCTCACAAGAAAAAAGAAGAATTTCATACCAAAAATTTCACTTGAATTTGGCGGAGCTATCAGTTATATTAAAATTAATTGAGTTTCTGGGCCGTGGCCAGTTACCATTTTTTGCAACAAATGGAAATATATGAAATATATGACTTGCGACACGTGGTTTTTCACTATTACATCACATGTATTTGCTAATTTCTCATTATTTGGCAGGACATGGTCAGTGGAATAACTGTTATTTTCAAGAATGAGCCTCATATATTAAATAGAACGTCATAACTTGATAATTATATGTTTATTTTATTAGTAAGTACAGTAAAAACACGTGCGACATGAATTTTGTGCAATTGCGCCGAGATAGTGGTTTTGAGCCTGTAGGGGCTTAAAATGTTTGATACTTTTGATACATCATTTCTCACAAAGTATTTTTGTCTAAATGCTTGATGAACAACACTGCTATTTGTCTGCTATGCTTAGATGATAATTATTTACCTGTAGAGGCTTCAACAGTAGAAGAGCTTATCTCTTGATCACTACCAGAACCAGAAAATGATGTCACGGTAATGATGTACTCTGAGAGAGGACTCAGCCCTGTAAGTCGTATCTGCAAAATAAACCATATTTGGGCAAATAATTTGAAATAAAATTATGATATCATGTAATTTAATGCTGCCTCAAAAATGATTGCATGCTTCGGTTAACTCTAGATTGCGTACTTGAAAGACATGCATGCTACAAAAAATGAAATCATACATATGGGGAAGAAAGAAAGAGAAAGAGAGAGAGCAATAGAGATAGCAACAGACAAACAATAAACGTCAGAGGGCTACATCGAGGAGAGAGTCTGGCTAGGGAGGGAGGAAAAGATAGATAGTAATAGCCATGAAGAGAGAAAGAAGGGCGGGAGAGGAAAAGGGACAGAGTGGGGGATAGTCGGGAAAACGGGTAAGAGATGGGGAAGGAATAAGCAGGACAGAGAGAGAGGGGGGATAGTGTGAGACAGAGAGAGAGAGAGAGAGAAAGGGGGCAAATAGAGAAACAGAAATAGAGAGAAGAAGATATCAAGAGCTCTTACCGTTGGATTTGACGGATCACTGACATAGAACAGATCAGATATTTGATAAGGATCCTCCTTGAGTTGGTAGGAAGCATGGTAGCCATCCACATCTCCGAACACAGGATCCCAGGACAAAGTCAACGCTGCTGCCTCTGGCACGATACCAACATCACTCACTGCACTTGGTACTAGGGATAAATGAGAATAATAAAAGTAATAGTAATGATAATCATTATAATAATAATAGAGAATGTTTGTAATTCACCATGTCTGTCACAGCTTACACTTCTGATGCAATTGTGAGAAATATTGCACAATCGTAGGTATACAAGGTAAAAATATCGTAGGTAAAAATAATCCTAAAACAATCTGAAGAATAGCTTAAAACTCCTGGCACTCAAGTAAATTACTAATTTTTCTTCTTATCATTATTCTTATCATTATTACTATTAATATCATCATTATTGTTATTATTTTTATCATTATTACATAATATTACCATCACTATTATTAATAACATCCACATTATCATAATTTTCATAATTCTCATAATTCTCATTAATTGCATACTTCAAGAATGTAAAATGGTGAAGGGACACGTTACAACATCCTATAAGTGTATATCATCCACTGAGAGCACAAAGAGCATTACCTCTGTGTCAAATTATACAAGTTAATTTACTTCTGCCTCTGAACAACAGACAAGCACTTACATGTTCTTTGTTCAACTGTATCACTTTGCCCAGTTCCCGTTGCAGAGACCTCGATCTGATAATTCCTTCCTGGTACCAAGCGATGCTCAGTTCTCTCATAGTCTCCATTGAGGATGGTTCCTGATGATATCTCCACACCTGATGTCACCTCAGACACCTAGTCAATAATAGTAATAATAATAATAGAAATAATAACAATTATAGTAAAAAATAATAATAACAATAATGATATTAGTAATAATATTAAAAATAATATTACCACTAATAATGATAATAACAAAAAAGAAAAATAATAACAATGATAATAATGATAATAATAATAATAATAATAATAATACTCATAATAATATGATGACAATAATAACAATCATAGTAATATTGTTAACAATACTTCTACCACTATTAATAATTATAATAATGATGATGATGATGATGATGATGATGATGATGATGATGATAATAATTTTAATAACAAAAATACTACTACTAATTATAACAATCATAATAATAATCATCATCATTATCATCATCATGCAAGAGCGTACACTGCTTTGAAGGTTATTGGAGATCAAAATTAGACCAGGAGCCAGGGCCATTAAACTACTACAACTACTACAACAAACTTTAACAGCAGACAAATATACAAAAATAATTCCAGAATACCACTTTTAGATTGTTTGGTGCTTTCAAGTTTTGAAATTATACAGAAGAAAGTATAAACTTTCAGGAAATGTTACCATCCTGACCAAACACTTCTTTAATGAGCTCGAACTGAAAGTCACACCATGCGACTTTCTGGTGGTTTTGAGGTGCCTGATCACATATTATCTTACCCGCGTGATGTAGCTTGAGGCTCCAACAGCCGGCTGCCATTCAATGGTAAATGAAGTCTGATTCACAAACTTGGCTACGATGTTCAGACTAGATGTACTCACTGTAATCAGAGAAAGAACATATAAATGTACAAAAATGCAATCCTAAAAAATAAATTGGCAAATGACTATTGATCCAGGGGTGATAGTGAGCAATACAAAAAAAAAACTTTTTTTTTTACTCAAGGGGTCAGGGGAAAAAAGGCATCTAACAACATTCGTCCCCTTCCGAGTAAGGATATTGGTAAAAAATAGGGAAAATGAGGAAAAAGAAGGGAAAAGAAGGGGCAAATCTGTGAAATATGGGTAAAATCGGGGAAAAAAATTGGGTTATTATCAGGCCTGCTGATCAGATCTTGATCATAACATTTTCCACACATCTTTCTTCTCTGTGATTCTAGTACATTCTTGCAGCCTCGTTCCACTCAACGTCCTAATTCCCAATCGACCTAAAATATGCCTACAATAACCCTGAATTATTCGTAGTATAACGAGCCTGAATTAGTCCCCAATCTTACAGAATTACCCGGGATCACAAGCCTTCCAGGGAACCCTATAATCTGTTACGACTTACTTGTGGTACCAACTCTTGTCACAATGTTACTGCGAGTCGTCACGTCATCATACTCCACAAAGGTAGAGATTTTAATACTGTAGGAAGTGCCTGGAGTCAGTCCCTTAAGGGTTACAGATTCCTGATGACGGGGTAAGAAACTGGTAGCAGGGGTGCGACCAAGCTCCGTCGAAAAACCGGTCCCTTCGTACTCCAAGATGTATCCAAAGAACTGCTCCTGGCTAGGTGCAGACCAGCTCAGTGTAATGGTGGAGGTTGTCTCCTCCGTTACTGCTACATTGCCTGGAGGCTGAGGGGCTACAAAAATACAAAGCCATGTGATTATACATGATGAACATATATTTGCATATATATTTTCAAGACTACACCAACAGTCCTTTTCAGGACTACACTCCCTCAAGAAAGATTACTGAGATTCCTTTTCAGGACTTCTCAATCCTCCCTCTCTCTCACATGGTGCATCCACAAGCCTACTGTATATATTTTTTCATGTACATGTTAATATGAAATGAATATAAAGGTCTATTTGAGTTTAAAAAAAACAGCTTGACAACATTCACATAGGAGTCAAATGAATGGATTGCTCGAAGGTAGTGGCGTGAAAAGAGGCACCTGGAACGCAAAATTCATAATGGCTACAATCACACACTTTATTGCACACAGGTAGGACAACATCTTTATCTAGATTAGGCATAATAGTACCCAAACCGTGACTTGGATACAAGTAAGTAGGTACACTTAATCTGTTTAAAGCCAGAAGGATATTTATTCTGTGTTACAGTATATAATTATGGCTTTTCTTGCTCCAAACCGACAAATTTTAATCCAATGATATCAATGCCAATTAGGGTTTAGGAATCTCGATACCTCTTTAAGTGCCGCTGTATAACGTACGTACCTACATTAACTGTAATATGCAAACGTAAAGAGAATAGAAGAGAATGCTTACTTGTGACATGGGAGACACTGCTGGACAGGAACTGAACATTGTTGGTAAGGACCGAGAAGAGACGGAATGTGTATTGAGAACCAGGCATCAGTCCTGAAATGGAGACAGGGCCAGGTATACCGGTCTCGATGGGAGAGATTGGGTCACCGTTGTTTGGGTCATAGGTCAACCTGTACCTCTGGATAGATCCCGCTTCTTGGTCCCAGTCTAGGGAGACGTCGGTCGTGGGATTGGGTATAGCTTGCAGGGCTAGGAGAGCAGACCCTGGCATGTGCAGAACAAAAAAGAATGAATTATCTTCAATTCAATACAATTATCTTATTTTACTTAGCTGCATGAAGATAGGATTTTTTTATATTACAAAAAAAAAAAAAAATATCATTAATACGATACAGATGAATATTGTGCTGGATACGACAGCAACCAACAAAGAAAAAAATGCACTTTTTACAAAAGAGCTGCAATAAACAACTGTGGTAAATAAATGGCAAGTGGGGATGACAGCTAATGGCAGCTAGGCTAAAGCCGGGTAGTAATTTCCAAATTTGGAAGCATATAGAGACGTTTAAATGTGACATGCGCTTTACAAGAACTGAATATTACTTGTACACTCTGTCTTTCAAGGGCGTTGACTCGGTATAGTCACTAGCACTCACTTGTAGTAACAGTCAACTCCAGAGGCTCACTGAAGGTGTCTTCGCCAGCCTGGGTACGAAGCAGAATGACGTACTCGGTGGCTGTAGCTAGGTTCTCCAGGACCAAACTGGTCTCACCGGTTGCTATGTCAGGCAAGGTGACCTTAACGCCATTCTCTGGGGTGTAGGAGAGTTCATAGCTATCAAAGTTGCCTGATGGAGGAAGAAGCCAGGAGAGAGAGATCTCATCTGCTGTGACCAGAGTATCCACGAAGCTGGATGGTTGTCGAGGAACTGTAGGATAGTAATAATAATAACAACAATAACAATAATAATATCGAATATTTAGGAGCGCTAAAAACAATAAGTACCATAGCGCTTAAACAATGAATACTTCAAACTTTTGTTAAACGACTCTGATGGGGATTGATGAATTCTAATGGGTAAACTATTACATAACTTAGGGGCTGCAACAGCAAAAGCATGATCACCGTAATGAACATGATGGAACAATAGGTTCGAGAAGGTCATTTACATATGATAGAGCATACCCACGTTTAATTTTGAATACTATCAAAAAAGAAAAAATCACGATAACAATTAATACCATATTATTATTTTTTTGTTTTTTTGTTTTAATCTTTGCTTTACATTATGCTATGAATGCTTTGGGAACTTTGCTTGTACAAGGCCTAAGGGCTTTATTTATGTAGTTCCCCATTGCATTTCTAAATTTGAACATGAATAATTTTATATCTTTGTATGAATGTAATTTTTAATCGAGAATGAAATAAATGCAAATTCAATTCAATTCAATTCAATAATAATAATAATACTACTAACAATACTAATAAAATTACTACTAATAATAACAATAAAAAGAAGAAGAATCTCTATTTTTGTCTGTATGTTTGTACATGTATGTATGTACATACATTCTAGTAATAAATAAAGAATATAAAGACTTACTGGTTCGGATATCCAAAGGATCCGATGTAACGGAAGAACCTGTGACCTGTACCTGGGCTCGATACAGAGTCCCGGATGTTAGACCAGTAAAGACGAACTTCGTAGAACCGGCTGTATAGATTAAAGTAGAGGTTCATTGATTTTTAATATTGATTTAATTTGTATCATTGCAAAAGGGAAGGTGGAATCAAACAAGTTTATCAAAATTCCCCACTTGGAAACATT
The DNA here is from genome assembly GCA_035222895.1 of Strongylocentrotus droebachiensis. NCBI lineage: Eukaryota > Metazoa > Echinodermata > Echinoidea > Camarodonta > Strongylocentrotidae > Strongylocentrotus > Strongylocentrotus droebachiensis. The sequence continues at coordinate 239,243 of JAVYIG010000560.1, forward strand.
CAAAGTAACAATCTTTATCGATTGGAAATACCAGATTTGTGAGATCACTCAAGAGACAGAATTTAGCATGGGCATCTGATGTCCCATAACAATGCAAATATTTTCGGTGCCTATTTCATCGTCTCCTCATCACCTATTATTACTTACTTCACCAGCATCATTGTAACTGTTTGATCTGTTGCCTCACTCTAAATTTCGGACATGACTTTATTTGATTAAAAAATTCGGCATTATGAAAAGAAGAAATCAGTATTAGCTCCATTGTGGCTCGTAAGAAAGATGCCATTGTAGCTACATACACAAACGCATGCGGCATGGCATATGTGCAGTATTTCAAACAAACACAATCCTTTCTAAACAGGAATGAACAACATCCATTTCATTGTACTGATAAGTCCTATAGTAGAACCGTCACTTGTCAATTATTTTTTTTAAATGGAAGGATTGACATATTTCCATCAGGAACACTGACATGTCCTATAGAAGGACCATTACTAGTCAATTATTTGTTAAAGAAAGTATAGTGTATAAATCTTACCAACAGGTACACTAACAAGTCCTATGGTAGAACTGTCACTTGTCAATTATTTGTCAGAGAAAGTATAGTGTATAAATCTTACCAACAGCGCTTTGTAACTGCAAGGAACAGGCGCTATATCAAATATCTTTTTGATTGGATTGGAACAGGAATATACTGACATGTCCTATAGTAGAACTGTCACTTTTCAATAGTAGAACCGTCACTTATCAATTATTTGTCAGAGAAAGTATAGTGTATAAATCTTACCAACAGGAATAATGATGAGTCCTATAGTAATACCATCACTTGTCAAAGATAAGGTATAGCCTGAAGGGGCTACAAGTGCTGGTCCAAATGCTACACCGATTGTCGTCTCAGTCACAGAATAGGTCTCCAAATCCAGAGCGTCAAGAGATACTAATAACAAATATAAGAAAGTAAATGAATGAATGAATGAATAAATAAATATATTAAATGAATAAATGAATAACTAACTAAACAAATAAATAAATTCATGATAATAATGTTGAAAACAATAATGATCACAGTAATAATAATACTATTTATGATAGTACTGTCTGGTACGTGTTTAGAAATATTGAGAAACTCTTCACATAACCTGTGACTGCATGATTTCAAGGCTCAAATTCAAATACCATTTTGTTTAATAATCCTCAAGATTGACCTTTCTGGGATTTAAGTGTACACCTACACACTACAGTCCTCTACACATTTTGAATGTTGCATGAGTTAAAAATGTTTCCTTATAGTTTTTATGATAGATTAGTGATACATAAAATCATCTGAGCAGCAGCAAACTAATTTGATCTGTCTACATGCATTGGGGCTCTCTAATACAGGGACCCCTAGGCCCTGTTTCATGAAACTTGATATCAATAACAAGTTACAAGCTACTGTTATAAGCTACTGAAATCATGGCATCTGATTGGCTGAGAGCACATTTGTCATAGCAATTTAGCCGTTGTTATAGAGAACAAGTTTTATGAAACGGGCCCCTGGTGTGACCAGCTGTCACCAATAATCTGTACATACAATAATGAGCCATCTCGCATGGAAATTTAACCACTGATCAATATTAATTACCATAGCAATTAACATCTCTCAACAGCCAATAAAATTAAGGTCTCCATGGAAGTTTAATGGCAATGTTAACATCGATACTAAGTTTTATGCATTTGGGTCTTGAACTAGTCATTGATCGTAATTGCATGAAATATGCAAATTAAAAAATGTATAAATCTCTTTCACCTGTTGAAACAGTAGCTTGAGTGACTTCACTACGGACCTCTGAATCCTGCCCGAAACCGGCAACAGCATAGACAGACACGGTGTATTCCTGATTTGGGTCCAAGTCCTGTACCAATCAAACAAATAAGAGCATCAGCACAGACAGTTATGACTATTAAGTTGAGGAACCTCTCATATTGATGGCATTAACAGACATGATATACATGAATACTGGATTAATGGACAGTTAAAATATCATCATCATTCTCATGATTTGACTGTTGCAGGAAAGCGAACGATGGCACTGACAGCTACATAATCATACAGTTACAACTAGTATATATACATTCAGTTTAGGAATCAGTAATTTTTATGATTTTGGTGGTAAACCCACCTCAATAAGAAGTTGTGTCGTATCTGGATCGTCTAGTCTAGCTGTTGGTCTTTCTACATTGTCTTGTCCTGCAATATAGACGGCATAGCCATCATACATCCCACTCGCTGGTTGGCTCCACGAAACGCTGAATGATATAGCGGTTGGTTCCCCAGTCAAAGCCAGATTTCTGACCACGAAAGGAACTACACAACAACCAGAAAAAACACATGATTGAATAGAAGTGGGACTATGCGGAAATAGTGAGAACACATCATAAATTATGGATGTTGGTACTGATCATGGATAGTGAAAACATGGTGACTGCAGATAGTGAAAACATGGTGACATGCATGTTGGTACTAGGCATCAACATTTTAGACATGTTAAAAGCATTTGAAACTGAGGAAAATCAATACAACTATGAATAATTACAAGTGGGAAGATGTAGGAATAGTGAAAATGCAGTTATGAAAATGCATGTCTGTAAAGCACTCAGAGATATTGTCATCTAATAAATGCTTCAACCTAGAATATCAGTACCATTATTATTTTTGGACTGAGAAAATTAATAATTATTACGTATTTGCATGTGCAACTAGAAAATTCAGACACCAATCAGTTTGAAGTTTATATATTTATTCAAGATGGTGCTTTCCCATTCAATAAACCATCAACTTCTTCATATTGTTGAGAAATAAAACAATTTTGAGATAAAAATAAAGGTATTTTTAAAGGTGGAGTGGTTCATAAACAGCCTACAATTTTGATTATGGGATTGACTTACTTGTCCTGACATTTAAAATTCCAATATCTTGCTGGTAGTTTTCTGCCACTACAAAAACATTGTAAAGCTGACCGGCTACCAAAGATGTTCCTCTGATGTTTCGATCCTGAGTGATGAGGGGAGTGGTATCGGTTTGTCCTTCAGTATTGAAAGATACCCGGTAGGGCCCTGGGTTGGATCTAGGACTGGCTCCCCAGGCCACCTCAAGACTATCAGTGGTTCTGTCTATGTAGATCACCTCCAGAGCTCCAAGAGAATCTACAAAGCCAGACAAAAAAAATCCATCAGTTGCTAATACAGTCAAAAAAACAAAAAATGTGGTCTTTATAGACAGGTGGTCTTTGTAGACAGGTGGTCACTAAAGCAGGTTTGACTGTGTCAACATCAATCACTATCAACAATCTTCCAATTTACTTTCTTATCTAGTGTGTTTTCATTATAAATTATCATATTTACCATAATAATTTTTTTTTTTTTTAATGCTCACTTGCTTGCAAATTTTATAAACAAATATCTCCATATGTGTGTATATGGAGTGTTACAAGTGTCAGGATGATGCAAAATTAATATTCTTGAGTGAATTTGGGGTTAGGATGTGAAACTTTTTATTCCTTAAAAGGGTGCCGTGATTATAAAAAGGTTGTAAAACACTGGTCAAGTAGATCAGTCCCAGACCGTCAGACTCAAGGTTCAGGGATCGTATCCCTGTCATGGCACTAATGTCCTCTGGCAAGTCATTTATCTACATTTGCCACTCTCAATCCAAATGAAGTCAATATTGCAGTAAATATTTACCAATTTTATATTTATCAAACACATATAGTATGTAACTCCAATTATTATGCAATATAGAAATAAAACGTTACAGCTATTAAAGAGAAGATTGAGTTCTGGGAAGAGGTGAAAAATAATTTGTGAGCGTTATCATTGTATTATGCAAGTGTGGAGGAACATCAGATAACAAAATGTTCCCTGAAAAGCATGGCTCTTCAAATGCCTTAATATTCTCAATATGGCACGTAACATCCTAAAAATCGGGACAGATTTTTATGCCACATGTTTGTGTAGTCCCATATACATCTTTTTGTGTACAGTGCTTGTAACTTTACCAAGACTGGGCCAAATTTCTTATCATTCTGATGATTCCAGAACCTTGCAGCACACACCAATACTTATATGCTAGATGATCAACCTTTACTGATTGATTCCACAACGTTTCTTCCACGATGCAATTGCATGACCAGAACTCAACTTTATTTTTAATGTTATTTTGTGATTCTAGACTTACTAGTAATTCCCTGAGCACTAGCCGGTTCACTCAGGATCAAGTCTTCCCCAGTTCCCACCGTAGCATAGACCTGGATGTCGTACTGGTTTCCTGGAAGAAGTTCTGTCACTTCTCGGATGGAGTCGTCCTGTCCGAGGGCAATCTCTGGTCTCTTGGTGCCATCGGGGTTAGTGATGACGAGAAGGAAGTTATGGTAGACTCCTAGCGGTCTGGTCCAGATCACATCGAATGAGGTGACGGTGGGATTCTGTGTCAGAACGGTGTCAGGAGCTACAGGCTCTGTGCACACAAAGAAGGTATTGTAAATTGTAAATAATGATATGAATTACAAATTGTAAGTATAGATAGATAGTCCATTTTTTTTCATTCATCATAAAAAACATTTAGATAAAATAACATACATTACAAAGGTAATAATACAATATGATATACATCATCAAGGTATTCTGGACAAAATATAGGGAAAAGTGAGTATTTATATGAATGAGGAGACAGCTAGAAGGGAAATGCCTTTATTAGTGCTGCCACCTACACAAAAAACCGAAACTTAAAATTTGAAATTAAGATAAGATGAGAGTATACTATAACAAGACCAGATGGAAAATATTGTTTCACGTATGTGATGGCCTCCCCATCTCCTGACAATTTCCATTACTTTTTATGACTTTGGGAGATTTTGTAAGTTCATTTTCCATGACTATCCAGAAGAATTTTTTTTCTTCACGATTCCCAAGTTTTTTCCCATTACGGTGGGAACCCTGTCAACTCTGCAATCCCAACTTACTAGTCCTCTGCTCTATAGCCGTGTCTTCTTGTGAATCGAGAGTGATCTCATAATTCACTCCGGGACTGAGCGTGTCAAAGGTCACTCGAGAGCTCGCCGAGGGTAGCAAATTGTCTGTTATTTCCCTGGGAGCATTGCCATCAAGGTTTCTCAGGGTGATGCTGTAGCCGGTAGCGTCTTCCCTCTTACCAAAGATGACTGTGATTGAGGTGGATGTGAAGGCAGTAACTACAATCTCATTTGCGTCCAGAGCATCTGGAAGGCAAAAGTGATAAAACAAAATAAATCATGAAAATGGAAGATGTGAGTTGGTCTATCGGTTTGTTAACTTGGTCAGCTCTCTGTCTTCACCTACAAACTGACTCCGGCAAGCCCTGGTTTGAAACTGAGTCACGTCTTTTGGATATGGCATGAAATGTGAGTCCCCAGATGTAAATAATCAGATCTAATTGATACCCAATGCACACACGCATTGTCGTTCTTTGTGCATCAGTTTGGAAGATTTTCATAGAAGAAATGTCCTCTGAAACGGATCTTTCTGCAAATTCCCCCGTATTTGAAATAAAATGAACATTATCTAACACTTTTGGACCAAACATTTATGGACAAGTGCTGTAGTAACATATTATACTCATGTGTGTATACATTGCATGTGACATTCAGCAAGACTTTGTCAATGTCTCATCTTTGTCATCATTCCAAATCCTCACAGGAGACATCAAATATTACTAAATAATACATAATCAACTTTGCTTCGGGCCGGCAGTTTCTTTCATAATGCTCTTCTGTAACCGGTATCCATCTTTATCTTAAAAAGACACTCACATACCTGCCAACATTCGAAAATAAGAATTAGGAATTTTTAGCACGGTATGCCTTCAAAAATAAGAAATCGCACTTGCAGCGGCAGTGTAAACTGGCAATACCCAGTAAATCTGTACCAAAAAGCGAATACAAATTTGTTGCTCGATCATACAGCCATTCAACGCACGCAATACGTTAACTCTCAAATCGCGGCACATGTTAAAACAAGCTTAATTTGGCTCTAGCAACAAAAAAATAAAAAATAAATAAATAAATAATTAAATAATTGAAAAATCTGAATATCTGAATTTTCAGGTCCTGAAAATACAGAAAATCAGGATATTCTGGATTATTCAGAAGGGTTGGTAGATATGCACTCAGCTAAAACCATCAAAAACATACCTGTTCTGACATCTAGTGTTGAGGTCTCGCAGCTGGTCAATTCTTGAGTACCAAAGAAACTGATCGTCTCGATACTGATAGTGTAGAGGACATTGGCATCCAGCTCAGTGATAGAAAGACGTCTTTCCTCAGTGGCGGAGATTGGTGGATATGCCTAAGTATACAACAATAGAGGTGTTGTTGTCTAGTGGATAAATCATTGAACTATAGATCACAAGGTGCGGAGCTCAAATCCCATCCAGGTACTAATCTACATTTGCCTTTCCCGACCCAGGTGTAAATAGGTAGCTGATGTGCTTGAGCGCTAGTTACTTTGGCAATTTACAACAGTTCAATGTTGCTACCGTTTCTGGTTTTAGAGTTACACCCTAACTGTACCATGTATTTATTACAATAAAATAATGCCATAGACAGTATTCATTAAATACGTGAAAGAATCAATTTTAATTTGTGTTTAGTGCGTACAGGAATTAGAAAGTTTACATTCATTAAAGAAATCATATACAAAAAAAAAAAAATCCATATTGATTTTATTCATATCCATATTCATTTTCATGTTCATATTAAAATTCTTATTCGTATGTAGGTATAGATGTATAAAACATATCTATAATCATAATCATAATCATATTTAGGTATTGATGTATATAACATATTTATAATCATAATCACAATCATAATAATATTCAAATTCAAATTCATAATCATCAACTAATGAATATTCATATTCACACACTTATTGCTTGAGGACATACCTTTGGCAGGCCGCTTTCAGATGTGACAGAGACACGATAACTGTCAAAGTTCCCCTGGGCTGGTAGCCAGTTGACATCAATCGTCGTTGTTGTCTTGCCAATGACAGTAATAGCGCCAGCACCGCTTGGACCTGCATAAAACAACAAAAACATAAGCATCATAATGTGTATCTGTACCAACACATTATTTTTAGAGTCTGCTGTTATGTCTTCAAAATTGTAAATCATATTGAACCCGAGTATCTTAATGACACCCTCAAAACATATTCACCAGCTCGTAACCTTCGCTGAACAGCTGACAAATGTAAACTAATAATTCCCAAATCCAGACTCTCATCTACCAAATAACGTTTTTAATATCCCACTTTCCATCAGGGAATTATGCATTCTTACCACGTTCAGAAGATCCCTTAAATATACTTCTTCCATCAGTAACATAATATGCTTTATACCTATTTTATAAGTTTCATGTTTCATGTTTCTCTTCACATTCACATTGCGAATGTGAGCACTTTGCACTTTTTGTTATTAGCGCTTTTAAGTAATCCATATTATTATTTTTATGATGACCCCAAGACATAAACTCTTTCTTGTATTAAATCCTTTCTTTGAAGTGATCAGCACATTAATACAGGTAAATGTACACTGAGATAACAATTAGTAATATGATTAATCCACTGTACAGTAAATTCATTATATACATTTATTTACTAAATAAAATATTGGTAGCAACAATATTAATGATGATAAAATAACAATAATAATAACAATGATAATGATAATAATAATAATAATAATACAAATTTGCAGCTTTACTGGGCACAACACTTGTTAGGAAAACAAGTGAACAGTAGAACGCTGTAGAATCATACAAAGTTGCACTTGATAGCACTCGGTGCATTTAGTTAAAGTCTTTCAAGAATGCATGGCCTTGATCCTGTTTTAATAGTAATAATAATAATGTATTTATATCGCACATTTTCCATATTCGATGTTCAAATGCACTTTACAATTGTTATTAACAGAAGAGGTGACTTTTGAGATAATTTTGAAGGTATTGAGAGGTTGCTGGTTGCAAAGAAATCTGGGTTAGTTATTCCACAGGTTGGGGGCTGCAGTTGAAAATGCTCCATCATCAAGTGTGGCTAGCATCATGGGAGACTAACAGCCTTTTCACACACAGCTAAAATTCATAGTATCTAGAGATGATTAGTTTAAACATGTTTAACTCAAGTTTTAAACAGCTTTTAATTTTTTTCTCCCTGTGTGAACATTGTTTATACGATGTTCGGATAGATACGAAGTCGCGATTCATACGCCCCTCAAAGCAGGCTGCAGATACGAAGTTCGTATCTAGAGGGCTTGAAATTTTGTGTGTGAAAGGTTAAACGTGTTTAAACTGGATGGAGCGTGCGCTTTGTTTGATATGACATGACCTTCAATGCGCAATGGTACTACTGCGCATCTTAAGAGCAGTAGGTAATCACGAAACGATTAACGATCACACCGAAATTTCTGTGTGAATGATGTCGTATGTACAGCTGATTAGTTTAAAGCCCTTTAAGCTAATCATGTTTATAGAATTTTAGCTGTGTGTGAAAAGGCTGTAAGACTTTTGCAGAATGTTATAAAAATAATAAAGAGATCCAGGAACTTACGGGTCTGCTGAACGAGGGGAAGATACTCAGACTGAGAATCAGACTCAAATGCTACAACAGTGACTGAAATGGAGTAAGCAGTGGCCGGGCTAAGTCCTGAGAAGGTGTACTCTGCAGTCCGCCTGAAGTCATCATTGGCTGGGCCGGGCTGGATCCCTATACGGTACAGCATGTTGTCTGGGTCAGGTGCCCAAAAGATCTGGATGGTGTTACAGGTGATAGCAGCGGCTACAACAGTCAAGGCTGGGACAGACCCTAATGAAAAATCGTAAAAAGTATGGTATCAATGGACTGATAACAATATACACTGTTGCCGATAAAGTTGGAACAATATTGTAGTACCTGTGGTGGCGCGATAGCTCAGTCGGTAGACTGGTGGTCTCGTTATCCGGTGACTCGGGTTTGAAACCATGTCGATGCGCTAGTGCCCTTTGGTAAGGCATTATCCTCATTACCAGGTCCCTCGGAGAGGACCTAAAGCCGTCGGTCTTCTGGTTGCTTACTAACAAGCATTTATTGCTTTCTTAGCTGTCAGGTAAAATAACCACCACTATCAATATCTAGTCTACATTCATTCATCTCTTTTCATGAAAATGATTGTGACTATATGGTTTACATGTATTCTTCATTGGTAAAGTGTATATCCTTTCAAAACTTTATTGATCAATCTAAGAATAAGAGAGTTTGTTCAACAAAGTTCTGATATAAACTGTATCTATCAACAATAAATCATAAAGTCACAATCATTTCAAGAAAAGAGACAAGAACAAATTTTAAAAATCTATGGTCAACAATGTAGAAAGGAAGAATTGCGAGACATACACAAAATGACAAAAATAAAAAAAATTATAAAAAAAGAGAATTAGAAAGTAGAAGTTTGATTGAGAAAAAACATACCCGGTATGTTTACAGGTATATAATGTACACACATGACATGTACATGTGTAGATTTCCAGTTGGAATTAGCTATTGGGTTACGCACTGTTGACCATGAGATGGCGCTGTGCAATGAACTTTACCCTGGGGTAGAAAGTTTATAATTTTATTATCGCTTTAAAAAGACTGTACAGATATGGGGGCGTTGTGGCGTGCGGCTGTAATTCAGCTAACAATGGAAATTACAAACTGATTCAGCCGAGGACTCAGGTTCGAAACTGAGTCATGTCTTTCGGATGGTGACGTTAAAGGTCGGTCCCCAGATGTAAATAATCATATCTGATTGATACACGTCTGTAAAAACCCAATTACACACACACACACAGAATATGGGTTGCCTTACTGGTAGCAAAAGTGCCCTCTACTGCCTGGCTGGCTGTGAACTCTGTTGGCGTTCCACTTTTAGCAGTCAGACTGAAATCATAGGATGTGCCAGGCTGTAACTCTTCAACGGTGACTGAGTCTTCATTAGCCGCTATGGTCCTCATGTTTGGTGACTGGAAGACAAAAAATGGTAACAAAATTGCTAAATAGACGATCATGATAGTTGTAATTGTAATTGATCTTTTTTTCATTCTTCTTAAAAACATCATAAAAAACATGTAAAATACAAAACATAGTATACAAGTTAAAGAGAAACATTTACAATAGAATACAACAACAAAAATGTCAGATGAATGTGGAGACAGCTAGGAAAGCCAAAGCCTAGCTATCGACTATCGCCAATAATCTGTTGATACCTGAAATGGCCTTTGTTCGCATTTGCACAATACAATACATACAATTACGCATACAACAAAGAAAAAACAGAACAAAATAAGGCTGAGGGAAATGTATATGTACAAGTTTTTTTAGATAGGAGGGACTCATTCACATCTAATTGTGAAGAAATAATAAATTTTCAAATAATAATTTTGGTACCTTTTTTGCTTTGCTATTATCTCTTAAATCGCATCCATATTCACATGACTTACAAAAAACAAAGATTCACATGACTTACAAAAAACAAAGAACAATGGACAATCTGCTTCCAAAGCTACCTCAACAAAATACAAAAGTAACACTTGGAGATTGCGCTTTTTGTTGTGCAGCTTGAAGCTTTGGAATAACCTACTACTAGACATTAGAAAAGCCTCATCTGTTGCTATCTTCAAAATGTTGTTGATGATGTACTTTTGATGTACTTCAGAAACCTTTGAATAGTTTTATAATTGTGTATCCATAGAGTAGCACTGTCATCACAGTGTAGTAGAGTATATTTATATAATAGCTGTGCTATATAAATTGATCTATTTATCATTACCAGGTCACTTCCATCTGACTTCTCGTAGGTGAGAGTGAAGAAGTCAAAGCGACTAAGGGGAGCCTCAAAGGCAAGATCAATTTCGGTGAAATTGCTCCTTGTTGAACGGAGGAATGCCGGTGGATCTGGGTCTGAATAAAAGAAAAATATATAACAATACAAAAACATCAACAATACTATAAGTGGGGTTTGGACAAAAAAAAGCATTAATGATATCCATTAGGCATCTTAAGGAGAACAGAAAGAGCCATAACGTCGAAAAATCCCAAGTGAGCTCATGGAAAGGCTGGGTCTGGAAGACACTGTCGTTGAAGTGGTAGAGAGAAGTGGAGAACGTAAGAGGGAAAGGAAGACCGAAGATTTCATGGAAAGATATAGTGATGAAGGAAAGCAATAAGGTTGGTCTAGCACATATTGAGGATGCTCGAGACAAGAAGTGAAGGGAGGGAGTGTCATCACGGTGTTAGTAATATATTGCCAAGTATAATCAATCCCTGCGATCTACTTTTAAAAAACATCAACATTTACAGAAATAATTCTTTATGTTAAGCATTATTTTGTTCAAAGTAGTAAATAAACACAATGAACATAACGGACAAAGAAAGAGGACAAAATATACAGTTCCTCATTCTACCCTCAACAATTGCTGTGGTAGACAAAGGAACATCCATTTACTGCTATTATGTAAAAATGTGTAGAACAGGTGAATATGCATGTGACACCTGTTTTACACATTTTTACATAAAAGCAGTGAAGAGATGTTCCTTTGTCTACCACAGCAATTGTTGAGGGTAGAATGAGGAACTGTATATTATGTCCTCTTTCTTTGTCCGTCATGTTCATAGTGAAATGAACTTGAACTTGAAATTTGGTTACATTATGATAATGGCCTATTCTGATTACATACTTGTCCTCTGTACGACCGTAGACACAGGTTCATCTAGAGTGGTCAGTTTGAGTTGAATTGAATACTCCTGACCCGGGATCAATCTTTCGAATGTAGCTCTAAACACATCTAATCCTCGAATCTAAAAATGAAAGAAGAAAAAATATTCATAACAATAATAGTAACAATAGTACAGTCAAACCTGTATATAAACACCACTCAACAGAAAAAGTGTTTGTTATAGGCAGGAGCTCTTTGCATAGGTTCCTTTAGTACACATTTAAATTAGAAATTTCTTAAAGGGAAAATAAAAAAACAAAATAAACATGTTATCTCTGACTGAAATGTGTCTCAATTATTAAAGCGGGAATGCACTACTTGCGCTCTCTATATAGCAAACAGTGTCTAATCGGTGACCGCTGGTCCCCTTTTTCTTATGTTAATTGAGAGCTGATTTGCTGAGATAACCACCTCTCAGTGACCACGCTGGGTGGTCTAATTGCTCCTGGCAAAACTAGTGCAGACGGGCTTCAATTATTTAGCAAACTTGGTGTTTCCTTGTAATGTGCTTTCCAAAACCCACTGCAATCATCACCAACAGCAGAACGATTCAAACAGAGTTTGAAGACATATCCATTCTTAAACTATATGCATTTACTGAAATGACACTGCCACAAATTGGTAACTTGTATTAACCCTTGGGCTCCTGAATTTTCTTATTCCCATAGACTTAACACAGAGACCCGGTTCTTGTGAGCAGTGGGTTAATTATAACTCTAACTGACTTCAGGATGGGATGACATCTCAAGCGATTTGTATCCAGTGGAAAAGGCATAATATAAATTGCATGTATTTGTATTACTTACCAGAGATATTGCATCTGGAGGCGTGATGCTAAGTTCATAATTTGTCAATTCAGGCAGGTTGGCACGATCCTCGTAGATTCCCCAAACTAGAGCGATGGAGGTATTTGAGACCGTTGTGACACTCAACTCCAATTGGTCAAAGACTCCTGTTAAAGAAACAGATAAAAATAAAAATAAAAATGATAATAATACTTTGTTCTTTTATAGCACATTTCATGTCTGTTGACATTTCAATGCGCTTTACATTTTTACAATATACATATATAAAGTACAACACTAATGTTAGTAAAAATGCAAATAATTATAATAATAATAACAAAAATAATAATTATAATGATAACAAATGTATTCAAGATTTAAGATGTTGATTCATTGTTTGAAACTATTATACCGGTATGTGAACTCTTAAACTAAATCTGAAATATTAATATCCCCTGACATCATTAGAGTCACGTGACATGATTACTATCACCTGCCATTTCTTGTGTCACATGACATGATTACTATCACCTGCCATTTCTTGTGTCACATGACATACTGTACTGGCATGCGCACTCACCTGTGGTTAGTGTCCTGGTAACTGGTTCACTCTCCAAGCCTCCAGACAAGGCCTGGACACTCACAATGTAGTTTGTACCAGGATCAAGGTCCTACAAATAGGGGAGGAACACAGGGATTACTATTAAGACCTCTTTTGTTTTCAACATGCATATTGAAAGAAGAAAACAAGAAAAGGAATAGGAGAAGAGGAAGAAGGAAAAGAAGACGTAGAAGACAAAGGACAAGGCGGAGACGAACGTTCTGTTATACAATATGTAATTTGCATAATAATATCTATAATGTTCTCTCAGTAACTGTGTTAACTTATTATGGGCGTTCGTAACTCAATTAAGCTATGCTTTTCTGGTTTTTGCCTCCTTCCGTATCTGAACTATTTACTGTACCGGTATACTCTATGTTGAAATCATTGTTACATATACAATTTATACACACTGTGTTTCATAACGTAATGTTGAGAAGGAAATAAATGTAAATAAATACCAAAAAAAAAATCAAGAAAAATAAGAAAAGAAGAAAAATAGAAGAGGAAGAACAAGAAGAAGAAGAAGAGCAAGAGTGTTTACTCTGAGAGTATATCTGGGTGGTTGACTAGGAAGGTCAGGTAGTACAGTCCTTGTACCATCTAGCGTGTATGTAATACGGTATCCATCATACACGCCTATGGGTGGACTCCACTGCAGCTCTAAGAACAACTGCATCCCAACAGACTCTAGATTCTGTGGCATCTCAGGGACTACATTGAAAGACAAAGACACAGATATTGACCCATTAGCTACTAAAATATTCAAATACTTTTTGCTTTTGTACAATACTGTCAGGAAAGGAAAATACATCTTATTCCTTTACATTTGTTTTCTACATAATCCATCATCCAGCTTTCCATTGAAATAAAGTTGTATTATCATCAGATAGGGTCTTTAAAGACCATCTGCACTAGTTTGGCCGGGGGGGATTAGACATCCCTGCCTGGTCATTGACAGGTGGTTATCTCATCAAATCAGCTCTCAATTAACATAAGAAAAAGAGGATCATTGGGGACCAATGGTCACTGAGTAGGCATTGTTTGCTATATAGAGGGCTCAAGAAGTTATAAGTAGTGCAGTGGGACTTAAAATCAAAATCACAAATACTCACATGTCCTTTGACTTGTTGAATTGATATTGACTGTGATAACATACTCCTGGCCTGGTGTCAAACCGGAAAATCTATACGTCGGTGATTGAGCGTAGAGAATGTTTGAGCTAACAGCTACAAACAAAAAATCAAAAGCAGGAACAAGATATTATGAAAGTTGCTGAACAATTTCATCAAGATGGTGATTCGGATGATATATCTGAAAGAGTTCATAGATCCGTGTAAATAATTTTGGATGTGGCATAGAACTTTCTTCCTTATTAAATTGGTTGCAAACTTTCTTTAATACTTTAGATTAATATGCCACATGTCAAGAAATATAAATCAGAAACAAATACATTTTTCAAAAATTTAAAAGATAATACAAAACTTGGTAAGAGTATGAATAGTATAGAAGTTAATTGTAACTGTATCACTCAATACAAAACAGTTATGAGCATCAAAGTATTACCCTGCTTCTGCACACAAGTGATTTTAGAGTATTCAGTGCAAATCCATGGCAAAATGACCACACTACATTTAACATAAATGCCCCCAAAAAAGGAAAGTTGGTCTGATAGAGTATTATTTTTTTTTTTTCTTCATTCATTGGGTTTAAAAACAGGACACGTAAAGTTCAGGAACTCATAATGGTTGATTTATAATGAAATTGAATAGATTAAACAAAGTTAAACCAAAATATGTACACTTAAGACAAACATGTTGGTTTTACGCACATGAAAATATGGTTACCACACAATATTCAACGGCTGGCTAGATGTAGCAAGGCCAAAGCGAGAGATGACGAGGAAATCGAGAAGCAGAGAAATGATGAGGGAGAGAGAGAGAGAGTGGCGAGAGGGAAAGAGAGGGATGGAAAAAGGGAGGGTAGAAAGAAAGAGAGAGGGGAGAGTATCTTACCAGGAACGGTTGTTAGGGTCCAGAAATCCACTCCCTCTTCAGGGCCCCACACAATCTCAATCTCTGTAGTAGATACATCACGTACAGCTATCTCGTTCACTGCCAAGGAAGCTACACAATTATTTTAAGGAAGAAAAAAACAAACATTAAAAGTGACAAAAATAGAAACAAGGCATAATGTAGAAATATCAACAACATCAATAGTAACTAGACTTTAATTCGTCACTTTGACGAATTAGGTGATACAAAGCTTTTTTTGTATCATGAATGTGTGCCGATGATGATCTAATGATAATATTCATAAATACGATAATGACGATATTGATGATGAAGATTTTTTTGTTTTAAATGACGATGACCATGATTAAAAGTGGTACAGCGCCCCCTTCAGGTATTTGATAGAGAATTTTTATATGATTAAACTATTAATTTACTAAACAAGCTCAAATTTTCGCCTGATTGCAGAGCCTACCAATCATTGAACTGATATTTCGACGCACTACATACGCAACATAATGAACAAGTCTAGACTGTAATGTAGTATCAATCACCTCCCATAGGCATAACACGCATATTTAGCAAAAATCTGACATATGTCGCCTTTAATCGCAATTTTCACCATAATGACGTCATCAAAATGAATAAATATTAGAAATGATCTTGTGGATTGTCTCAGCTACAACATATCAAAATTTAGAAGTAAATCGATCAATATTTACAGAGATACATTCGATTTCCCATAAATATGCTGACGTCATAATGTGAGTATTCGTATTTCGGCTTCCAAGGCTATTATAATGACGTCACGATGTACTTAAAGGCCAAATGAGACATGAAATCATATCTCCTACTCATACTCTATCCAAATATGAAAAAGGAGTGGGGAGTCTCTAGGCATCCCAAAGAGCTATAATGGACTTTTTATAGGCATATGTTTTTGCCAGTATATGCTATGTATTACAAAACTCGCGCATACGCCTTGAACAGACGCTCATTCCGTTATTTATAGTGATAAAGAGAAAAACATGGTATCAATTTGTTCGGACAAATATGAGAAATATCCTGTCCAAAAAAATTGACTGGTAATTATTTTGAGTTCGACTGTGACAGACGAAAACGCGCGAAAATGCGCGTTTGCGCGATTTTTTATAACATGCATATAATGGCATGAAACGTATGCAAAATGAATTTGAGATGATTTGGAGCAATTTAAAATTTTGCGCGCGCATTTACGCGCGGACATACGCGCATGCGCGTTTTTGTTTAACTGATATTGATTGGACGGGTATTGACCTTGACCATGATAAATATGAATGAGGAAAGACTTTCTGTTATGAAGATATGATCATGAGTTGAATTTCACAAAATGGCGCCTAGATGACGTCACGGTGATCTTGAGTCTCTGAAAAATCACGCAGTTCTAAGTTAGACTAATATCTATCATCATTACAAGTTTCATGATAATAGCTTTATTCATTCTTGAGATATCTTGCGAACAAATTCGAGGAAGAATAATAATAAAAATAAATAATAATAATAATAAATAATAAATAATAAAGAAAAATCTTGACGAAATCAAAAGGTGATACGTATATTTCATACGTATCACCTAATGATAATAACTAGAATTTAAATCGTCACGAGGACGATTAGGCCAAAAAAAAAAAATCATTTGGTTGTCCTCGACCGCCCGCTCGTCATTTTCGGGCCGCTCGCATTTTTTTTTTTTTTTTAATTCATTTTTTTTTTAATTCATTTTTTTTTTTTTTTTTATTTAATTGTTTTTGGGGAGCAATCTTAAATGCCAAACACACCATTTCATGCATTTGCAAGGATCAAAATGCGTCCCGTTGCCAGTTTTGACTTTTCAGTACGCAATTAGGTATATATTAAACTTGCCATTTTTATTTTTCTATGTCAAAATGCCGTTCATTCAAATCAGGTTCTGAGCATTCTTAAACTCATTTTAAAGCCCATCTGTAATAGTTTACAGGAGGGATTAGACCACCCTTCAAGGTCACTGGACAGGTGGTTATCTCATCAAATCAGCTAGCTCTCAGTTAATATAAGATAAAGAGGATCATGGGGGACCAATGGTCACCGATTAGGCATTGTTTGCTACATAGAGGGCGCAAGTAGCTATAAGTAGTACAATGGAGATTTAAAAGGTGCTGTATTTCAAAGCCCAAAATACTTTCTGTGTTGGTCTTGATATTCATTGTACATTAAACTAGTCTTTTACCATATTAAAGTATTTTATAGACTGTGTTTGTTTAATTGCTTGACAATCCCAATGATTATTTTTTTTTATGGAAAAAAAATATTTAAAAAAAAAGAAAATGGGGGAAAAAAAAAGAAAAAAAAAGACACACAAAAAATGAAGTTAAAAAAAAAAAAAAAATTAAAAAAAAAAAAAAAATCCGCCCGCCCGCCCCTACTCCAGCAAAGCAATCGAGGACAACCAAACAATTTTTTTTTTTGGCCTTAACCCTTACTGTACTGGGGGGGGGCCTGGGAGGCCCCCCCCTCGACATTTTCGGAGATTGCGCCGCAACCGCTAGGAATTTTGAATTGTCGTTTCATGACTTTTTTCCCTCAAGTCTTACGCACATTTTGATACCATTTTCGTCGAAATCGGATATACCTGTAAGGCGTTACATAACAATTAGTATGCGCATGTCATCAAAAAAAAAAAAAAAAATTACAAATCGCATCAAAATTTGCATAAATTATCATTATTAATTACATTAAAATAACTTTTTTGTGTTAGAAAAGAAGTTTCATATGAATAATGAGTTTCAACATTCAAAAATTGGAGTTTGACACGTTTTCTGTAAAATGCATAAAATTAGCGCGTTTTGCATAATTAATTAGGCTAACGACAAAAATTTGCATATTTGGAAAAAACTAATTATACCATCTTGTTCCTTACGTAAATATCTACAAACATGCAAATTTTCGTGTTCATCGGACAATCGACGGCCGAGATCATAGGGGGGGGCCTCCCAGGCCCCCCCCCCAGTCAGAGGGTGCTCAAAATAGCCCAGTACAGTAAGGGTTAAGGTGGTCTGAAATATGAGCATGATCCCGGCATCTGATCGAGAAATAAATGTCACATTTGTGATAGCTTATTGTCTCAGCTACAACATACTCGATGTTCAGCGAAAACGAAGCTAAGACGACGGAGATATTGCTCGTGAAAGACGGAAATGTAGAATCCAGTTTTCAGAAAAAGTCATGTCCCATAGAGAATACACGCAAAATGTACAAAATTGACATGCCTCCTTTAATCGCAAAAATACGCCATGATACCATTGTCAAAATGAAATATCGTGGAGACTGCATTTGTAGAGAATATTCTCAGGTAGAACATATCAAAATTCGAAAGAAAATTGTTGAATATTTACAGAGATACAATCAATTTTCATAAAAATCTGCTGACGTCATAATATGCAAATTGAAATTTTGAGTTCGGAGGCCATTATGATGACGTCATGAGTTAATTGAGGGTCAAATGAGACATGAAATCATATCTCCGACTCATAATCTATCTAAATATGAAAGAAAATTGGGGGTATCTGTCCATTCTGAAGAGTTACAATGAATTTTGTATAGGCATGTTTTTGCACATGTATGTTATGTATTACAAGAGCTCGCACGCACGGATGCGTATCTTAACGGACGCTCATTCCGTTATTAATGGTCAGAAAAAGGTGAACAAGGTATCAAAATGCTTGAATAAATGTGCCAAATATGATGACAGAGAAAATTTGGCGATTCTACGTTGCAAAATGCGAGTACGCGCGAAAACGCGCACGCATGGGCGTGCGCGCGTTTTTTGCAAAATGCTTAAAATGGCCTGAAACGTATGCAAAATTATTTTGGAACGAATTTGAGCATTTTAAAATTTTAATGCGCACGTACGTGCGCGTCGAGGTGCGCGCGCAAAATTTGTTGACATTTTTAGTTGACCTTTGACCTGAAGTTAATGTATACCAAATATGATTTATTTGAACTTGAAAAAGGTTTTGGGAACTTGATATTATAGGGCCTAATGACTATCAGAAATTGACCAAGTCGATTTCGAGTAAACGTATACACAAAAAATGTGTACGGAAGAAATAAAAATAAATAAAGAAAGAATAAAGAAATAAAGAAAGAAAATTCTAACGAAATCAATAGGTGATCTGTCATCGACAGACCACCTAATAATCATTAAAAAAATTAAAAAATAAAAAATAAATAATATATGTCTCTAAAATGGAAAATAGATAACTCGAATTCTATTTATGTTTGACAGTTTCTTACTTCTATTAAATGCCTCATCCCTGGAGACTTCGGAAGGTGCAAGATAATAATACCACAGTGAACATGTACATCATGGAAAATACTACAAATTGACTGTTACTTACTTGTAGTAAATAACTGGTCGCTGGCCTCACTCCTGAGGGCAGCAGACAATGTTACCATGTTGAACGTGTACATTGTGTTCGGGTCAAGGAACTCTATCCTGACATTGGTCTCTGAAGCCGAGATGATTTCCTCCTCTCTGGCGGTACCCTTCAAGTAGGACAGCTCATAGCTGTCATAGTCTCCAATAGGAAGTCCCCATGTGAATAATACATAGGTGGTTCCAATCTCGATGGGGAAAAGTCCACGAACAGGAGCAGGAACTATATTGAGATATAACAGATTCAAGTCAATTTAATTCAAAGTAACATTTATTTTCTTCTGTTTATTCATCATCTGTTTTTGAAGAGAAAATACTCATGAAATAGATGTATACATATAATGGCATACTATTAAGAGCATATTACAATGCCTGCTTTTACAACTTATCCTGAAATGTACAGATATCGCTAATAATTCTACATTGTGTTATATGTTTGTGATAAGTTTAACAGGTTTGTACTAGAATAATTCAATATGTTTGGGATAAATTCAATATGCTTGTGAACAAAATAAACATGTATTAAAATGGTTGCCATAAACTTACATGTTCTGACATCTTTAGTTGGATAAGTGGTCGTAATTCCAAAAGCCTGAAGGCTTACAGTGTACAGCCTGCCTGGTGTTAATCCCTCGAACGTCACAACAGAGAAGGGCTCTGAAGTCGGGGCAACATTGAAGGACTGGAAACAAAGAAGATCAGACGCACAGTATAATAATATCAGACACTAAAAATGGGGTCTAACAGCTCAGTGGCTAAAACGATGGCATTCTGTGGTACACTGATGGGTGTATCATGATAATTAGAAATGTTGCGAAACTATTATTTAGGGGGATGTTCATAGTTTTTTTTCAGAAAGGGGTAGGTTTTGTTTTAAAGCTTATCAGTACTAGTTTACATGAAGGATTAGACCGCTCTGCAAGGTCACTGTACAGGTGATTATCTCATCAACTCAGCTCTCAGTTAACATAAGAAAAAGAGGATCATGGGGGACCAATGGTCACCGATTAGGCATTGTTTAATATAGAGAGGGCGCAAGTAGCTACAAATAGTACAGTGGGCCTTTAAAAGGCAAGACATTCCCCCCAAAAGATCATGTATTTCAAAGAGGAACTGCAACTCATTAGATGCAAGGCCAATTTAATTCAGCGAAAAAAGGATACTTTTGCGACTTTGCATTTAATAAGCTTAATTAGGTGTATTTATACAGGCTATTTTGTAAAAGGGTGACAGTTAGTGGAAAATATTGTTTTCCGCAAAGGGGGGGGGGGGGGGGGGTATTTTCCACTTTCCACATTTTGATGAAAATTTTAAAAATAGCAAATTGTGATTGGAAAATAATGATTCTGAATCTCTTGTGTTGCCAAATACAGGATTTAAAAGCTTATTTTCCTTCGTAAAATTCCTGACAAAAACAAAATGGACGCAGTGTGTGTAGAAATTGGGCCCTTTCTACTCATACATCTTTTTGTAGGGCACTGATATCAGAAGCTATTGAGCCAAACTACAAAATGCTGACCCTAAACATGTATCTGTGAAGAAACAAAGCCCGGAGAAATTGGCACCGCAGAAAGCGTGGGAGCACCAAAGATAGTGTGGGGGCACCGAAGATAGCGTGGGGGCACTAAAGATAGCGTGGGGGCACCAAAGATAGCGTGGGGGCACCAAAGATAGCGTGCGGGCACCAAAGATAGCGTGGGAGCACCAAAGATAGCGTGGAGTACTCACAGTAGAGCCTCCTTCCTCTGATGAGAGGGTGACCCTGTACTGAACGACGCCAGAGCTGAGAGGCGCTGTTCCAAAGAGAACCTCAATAAGGGTTGTAGTCTTATCCCGGAATTCAATTACGCCTTCCTGAAGGGCACCTATTAAAACAAAGGGGAAAAGAGAGAGGAAAAATGTGTCATCAACATGATAAGCATAGAGTTTATTGTATGTGCTTGGTGGTGTTATAATTGTTTGATGTAAAAAAAAAAGATTGATCTTTTCAATGTTAGATGGCTTGAGAAATCCACGCATTTAAACGTCCCGATTTCATAATGCATTTGTGAACAAGTTTTAAGAGTTAAGTCACCTCATAGAATGAACTGTTCAGTTTAGTCGGTATCCAATCTTTGGTTTATAAACATACAAACATTAAAATATACACACACAAATTCAAAGGGTTTGATACAACATATACTAAATAAATCAATACAAAAAAGTAAAACAAAAGGAAACCTCATTTAAAGGCCATCTGTACTAGTTTGGCTAGGAGGGATTAGACCACCCAGGGTGGTCACTGACAGGTGGCTATCAACTCAGGACCATGGGGAACAATGGTCATCGATAAGGCATTGTTTTCTATATAGAGGGAGCAAGTAGCTATAGGTAGTACAGTGAGGCTTTAACCCTATTTAGCCCGGGGGGGGGGGGGGGGCTTGAGAAGCCCCCCCCTCGACATTTTTCGCGATAATATTTTAACGCAAGAAAATCTTGCACTGAAATTTTGTGACTTTTTTCTTTCGAGTCTTGCGCAACTTTTGAAAGAATTTTTTCGAAAATCGGACCTACCATTACAAAGTCACGTGTCCTTTTGTCTTCGCATTTCAGCCCGAAAATCGCTAATTTTTGTGATTTGTGTACAAAACATATGGAAATCTCATTTTTCAAATAAAGAGGTAAAACATTGGTTATTTGGTCTTGTTTAGATTTTAGGTGTTTATTTTGGGGTCAAAATAGTTGAATTATAGTTGGAAATGAAATAAAACAACAAAAACAATAAAATACATAAGTTAAAAAAACAAAGAAATACATAAGAAATTATCAAAACAATAGATAACATAAGGAATAACCCTGGTTTTTCAAATTTTTGTGTTGTATTATTATTCCAAATGGTCTAACAAATATATGTAGTGAGAAAGAATGCTTAAATATGAATAATGTCTGATTTATGGGCAAAAATGTGAATTTAATGACCTTATTTGCATAAATTACAATAAATATGCAAATGAGTGAATTTTTCAAAAAAATTGAAATTACCATAGTATTCTATACACTTCACTTGACATGTATGCAAATTTTCGCGGCGATCGGGCTTTTCACGGCCGAGATCATAGGGGGGGGGGCCTGAGAAGCCCCCCCCCCCGGGCTATGCAGTTTCAAAATAGCCCGGGCTAAATAGGGTTAAAGTCTATTGAGGTTTAACAGGTTGATGGTAAAAAGAATTGGCATTAATGACATAATAAACTACCGGTAATGGCATACCTGTGGTGAAGGAATCCATAGCTGGTTCGCTTCTTGATGTGAGTTCACCACTTGTAACCTTGCTAAAGATCCGAACATCATACAGAGCAGATGGATCCAGACCATTGAGGGCTAGTGACTCTGTAAGACCATCCACCTCACCAGCTAGAGTATAGTCATTGATAGAGTCGGTTTGGCGGTACCAAACCTCGAAATTATCCACGTCATGGCCAACAAATCGGTTCCAAGTGACGGTGGCAGATGTTGACTCGATAGCCTCGAAGCCGATGGTGTTTGGTGCCACAGGGTCTGCGGAATGGAGGAGAATGCATCTTAGTGATAAAAATATACAAATATTTCTATGGAGGGAAGATGAAGACCTACATGTCAATTAACATGTACAGGTATCTAAGGTCCGTCCTAATGTATGGCTGCAAGAGCTGGACGTTGAATAAATACTTGGACAGCAGAATTCAAGCAACAGCAATGTGGGTCTGAAGAAGAATGCTGAGGAAACCTTGGACTGACAGAATATTTTTTTTTTAAAGTGCTTGAAAAGGCATGTGTCGATAGATCCCTCCTTACCACCATTGGAAAACGACAACTACAGTTTGTTTGGCATATTATGAGAAGAGAAGGCATTACAAACTGGATCATGACAGGAAAAATTGAGGGAAAGAGAAGCAGAGGGACACAGAGCATCAAATACATGGATAAGTTCATTGGGCTGACTGGTAACTGAAGTAACGTCACATTACAAAGAACCAGAGATAGAAGGAAAGGGAAAGTCTTGATCGCCAATGTCTGGAACAGAAAAGGCACCTGTATGCAATGTATGCTGTAAGCAATGTATCAACAGCACAATATTAGCCAAATTTTCAATACATAATAATTATACAATATAGTGTTAAATTTTCGGAATTCTTGAATGAAAACACTCAAAATCTCATTTTATAAAAAACAAAATAACTTAACAACAGCACAAGTGTTCAGCAGAGAATGCATATAAAATAAATTTCAAATTTTAAGCATTTAAAACAAATCTACAGTCTGTTTGCATCATATGATGGTTAAATATTTGTTAAAAAATGCATTTTCTTTCTCTCTCCTACCAAGCAAATTTTTCTTCTCAATATCCCTCCTTACCTCAAAATAGTGAACTAGATCAAATTTAAAATTATAAAACTGTATTTATTATATTTAATATTAAAATTCTGCATTATCAACTTGTTGACAACTGGATGGTCGAGTTCCCATAGGCTTAATACAGGGACCACCGATTCCCGTAGGCAAGACACAAAGATTTTTTAAGTAAAGAGCTAAATTATCTGCTGAGAAGTTGACATGCTCTTTTCAGGGATCAACAAGCAGACATGAACAAATAGACGGTATCCAACAGAACAGGAATCAGACCACCAGAAGAAGCCAGTAGGAACCGGGGAAAGAGAAGTGAGTTGGAATATGCTTCCAGTAATAGATATACAGTGCGTCCCAGAAATAACAAAACCAGAATTATCGATGTTTTATTATAACTTAATCACAATTATAATTAGTAACTGACACATATTTGTAAAGCTTAGATCCTCCTCTTCCATTTGATGCAACTTATATGATGCATATTTCAAGCATGAGTGATTAAAAACAATTTGAAGAGAGGACACCAAAAAGTAATTTGGCGGACGGTATCTGAATTTCAAAGAGAAAATAACATTTCTAGAAAGTTCAATTTCTGCCCTTTCATATGACAAAATGGGCCATGACTAACAAAGTTCTGCTTGTTTAAAGTAATGCTTGCATTTCCATAATTTGATTAAACAATTTCGTTTTCACTGGCTGCCTGGCGTAGCAACAGAGTTGACAAAAGAATTAACTTGGTTTAGTTGATGATCGTCAACGAAACGGATTTGCCATTAATTTTAACGATACTGGATGAATCATAATATTGTTGAAGAGTAAGCATACCAGTTAGTACATCAATAGAGCTGACATCATTCCCTTGCTCGATGAGTCGTATGGAGTAGAGTGTTGCCGGGTTCAAAAGGGTAAAGTCCACGTTCCTCTCCTCGTTGTTCACGAGCACATCAGCAATGTTGCCTGGCATGATTCTTACGACGTAGTTACCCTCAGGTATGGTATTAGCAGTGTTTCCAACACCCCACGTGACACTGATGGTAACGGTGGTCTTACTACGCAGAAGTAGCTGACCAAGAGGCGCAGACACTATCAAGAAAGACAACAACGAAATGGGGTTATACAGTAGGCTTGCGGGTGCACCATGTGAGAGAGAGGATTGAGGAGTCCTGAAAAGGACTCTGACTCGGTAATCTTTTTTGGGGGTGTGTAGTCCTGAAAAAGTTATCTTTCTTAGCTTATAGCTCTAAGGAGAACTATAGCGCTTGGAGAGGATGAGCGGCTCAACGTTTCGAACAGGTCGACTATCCGTCGTCAAAAATGGGGTTAATGGAAAGATTCTTTACTATTATGTATTACTCAACGAGGTCTTTTGACCCATTCCTAAGAATCATCATCTTCATCATCATCCCGTGGGTCCCCTCTGTGGGGGATCAAGGGGGTGTTTCACAAAGATCCTAAGTTGAACTTATTTCTAAATTGGACTTAAAAATTATGAAAAGCCATTAGCATTCTTGAAAATATTTTGTAAAAGTTATTTTAAAAGGCATGAAATGTTGATTCAAATCATTCATATTTTCTATTATCATGGGGAATTTCATGTTCTTGATGTGCAATTTAAGAAAAGTCTAAAATACTTGAATTTTTGCTTTTGAATGTATTTCAAAATAAGGCTACAAATGGCTCTCCATAATAAGTCAGTCAAACTTAGAGTTAAGTTCGACTTTGAATCTTTGTGAAACACCCTCTAGATCTCCTTCCGACCACTCTCCATCTCGTCCTGCCTGTAGCCAACTCAAAATCAATTTCTCTACCGTTTTCCTTAATACTATCTATCCACCTCTTCATAAGTCTCCTTTTCTTTCTCTTTCCTTTCTCTTTTCTCTCTGCTGCTCAACTAATTGATTCATCTTCATCTGTCCTCTTCACGGGCCCACACCATTTCAGTCTCCTCTCTCTAATGTTCTCCCTTATCCCACTTCACTTTAACTTCCTTTTGCCTCCTCTCTTTTCTTGTTACCCTCTCACACCTCTCAGAGATCTCATCTATGCAGCTTCCAGCATCTTTGTGTGGTCTTCCTGTTAATACTGCCCAGGTATCTCCTCCATATTCCAAACAAAGGGAAGTGTAATTAGCAATCAAGTGAAACATACACATGTCTGACCATGTACTAATTTACATTTTAGATGTGTCTGATTCGCCTAATAAAACATCTTCAGGACTCTTGATTTTGCTTAAAACAGTCTAAAATAACAAAAAATATGGCTGAAAGTCATATTTGTTACAATGCAAATGACCACTTACGAGTTCGTTGAGTCATTTCAACCTCTGAACTCTCCGTTCGTGTATCGCCCTCTCCAGCCACAGTCTTCATTCTGAACTCGTACGTTGTGGAGGGTGTGAGTTCGCGGAAGGTATAGAACTCGTCGTTGGCCTCCAGCACGATGAACGACTCACTCAAGCCATCGGCTGGACTGTAGGTCAACTCATACTGGTCAATTGCAGAGGGTACCGGCATGCTCCAGAGCAGGAGTATGGAATACGTGGAGCCCTCCACCGTGGGCTGAGTTTGAAGGTCCCTCGGTGGAAGAGGAGCTGAAGGAACAAAAAACAGGTATTGGAATTAGTGGAAATAATAATAACCGCCAACATGGGTATGTAAATGATGATTATAGTGATGATTGTAACAACTATCCATTCATTCATCCATTCATACATTCGTTCAATCATTCTTTCATTAATTAAGAATGATATAATTCATACAATATTACAAGGTTATGATTACTCTTTAAGTTTATCCAGCAATAATCCTTAGGATGGAAAGCAGAAGAACCTAGAAGAAGAAGAACTGTTACCTGTGTGCTGCTGAATTACACTGATTGGATCAACCTGATCAATCAAGATTAACGAGATAGTCTGGAGTTGACCGGGTATGAGTGAAGTGACCGTCGATTCTCTCGGCCGAGTTCTCTCGACCCTGTTGTATATTGGGTTCCCAGTGGGGGGCTGGAACTGGATGATATACTCATCAAACGTGATGCCTTCCACTGCTCCCCAAACCACGGTGATGGAGAAAGAGTCAAAGTCAATGACCGATAGCTGACCAGCATCCAACGAATCTGAATTTCAAAATGGAGAAATTATAAACAACATTTTTAAATATTTAAATCAGTTTATTCCATATTAAAATTAAATAAAGGAACACATATATATACAATTTTATGAGGATATTAAACATATAATACGCAAAGGTAATGCAATGGTTAATTACATGCTTTCATTATATAATTTCATATGGCAATATTATGCGCACACCAAGACGCGCATTGTACATGTATTTGGCTGGGCTTGTGCACTCAAGATGTGACATCATTCAATAAAGCAAATGGTGGCCTCCATGATTGGGTGAATCTTGGCTTTTTTTAAATTCTGTATTTTATAATTTCTCAACTTTATGTTCATAGTGTAGACCTGTCTAATTAAAAAAATAGTAAATGTTTTTAGCTCGTGCATTAGTGATATCCACTGCACTTGTCACAATGAGTCACAATGAGATGGAAAAAAAACATAATTATAATAACGAATATGAAGAAAAAAAACTGACAAATACATATAAACAATAAACAGAATTTATACCAATACAAATAATCATGGTTTCAAATGAAATTAAAAACTCAGAAGACAGGTAACAGTAATTCTTGACGAATTGATCAATGAACCTACCAGTGGTGAATGAATTTTGCTGCGGGGGACTCCGCTTCTCCAGGTTTCCGCTTCCAACGACAGCAAAGATGCTTACAGAGTAGCTTTCACCGGGCCTCAGAGCATCGAATGTAAATGAGGGTAGCTCTCCAGCTTCGATCTGATCACCCCTCAGAGTGCCTTGAAGCTGTTCGTTCAGATTTACTTCAAATCTTTCATATTCACCGACTGGAGGATCCCATTGAACCTTCAGGGTGGAAGTTGAAACTTCAACTTCCACAAGATTATCTGGCGCATTGGGATCTGTACATGTAATAAAAATCATGATAATGATAATAATAATAATAATAATAATAATAATGATAGTTACAACAAAAACATAAATGATAATAATAATGATAATTACAAAAATAATATAAAGATTAAAAAAATACCTATGATTGTTACAATAATTATTATGATTTTAATAATAATAAGATTAATATTAATGATAATAACAATAACAAAATCAGTAATAAAAGTGGAGTCTGGTATAGTGTTTGATGAGCAATGAGCAAATACTGCAGAGGTTCCATAGTTCTGTTCTACTACAAACAAGCAGGGAATATTTGATGTTCAATAATTAACAAGCCTATCGAAATGCAATTTATCCTCATAATACATAAAGAACGTAAAGAACGTAAAGAACAACCAGGGTACTGTACTTGTATAGATGGAGTCTGTGGCGTACGGTTCTGTGGAGCCGGTATACCCCTGATACCGATAATGTACCTCTGACCGGGAACCAAGGAGTTGAAGGTGTACCAATGTACTACTACTGTTATTACTACTACTACATGTATTACTATTACTACTACTATTACTATTAATGTTACTACTTTTATTATTATCATTATTAATTCATGTGTGTGCAATAGTACTCTACCTGTGTAGACAGAGTCTGTGGCGTATGGTTCTGTGGAGCCGGTACCCCTGATACCGACAATGTACCTCTGACCGGGAACCAAGGAGTTGAAGGTGTACTCAAAGTTTCCACCTATGGGCACGTTCCCTGGCGGAGCGTTGGCAGAGTTGGGTTCAATGGTCAACTCGTAGCTATTGACGACCACGGCACAAGATCCCCACTGGACGGTGATCTCGGTGTATGTGGTTTCGGTCACTTGGATGGAGCAAGGAGGAAGTGCAGCTGAAAGAGAAGCAGACATATTGATGATAAAAATAATATTGATGCTGCTTGTAAACATCAGCTTGCATGGTGATGTAGATATATACAGTAGACTTGCGGATGCACCATGTGAACCAGGACTCCTTTTCAGGACTCCTCAATCCTCCCTCTCTCTCACATGATGCATCCGCAAGCCTACTGTATAATAATATTGATGATAATGATAGTGACAATATCACTACTAATTATAATGATAATGATAGTTATGAAGTGATAAACTGCCTAAGAGATGGCAAAAGCAAAATTAAAACCATTTTATATGTTCCGGTATAGGAGGAGAAAAGATTAGTACCTGTGCTCTCAGCAAATCAACTTTTCCTGTATGTTATAACATTGATTAATGTGAAGTGCACTACATTGATTTCCTTTCACCTCATTGGGTTTTTAGGCGGTTTAACCCATTGGCTACTGAATTATCTCATTCCCATATGCTTTAGTACAGGAGCCACCAGGTTTCCAGAGGCAATGGGTTAATATGTCAAGTGTGAAGGAGGCTTAGAGAGGAGAACACTTACTGGTTGTAGCCGAGACGGACTCTTCTGTACTTGTTGTCTCATCAGCGTCAGTTCCACTGCTGGTGTAGACAGTTACCACGTAGGATGTATCGGGGAGCAACCCATCTATGACTGACACTCGGGTACCATCGCTAGGGATGCGATCCGCATAGATGACCGTCGTGGGTTCATCAGCGAGAGTGTAGGTGACAACGTAGTCGTTGAACGAGCCTGTAGCCTGTTGCCAGTTCACGGTGACGGATTGGGAGGTCGTATCAACCACAGTGAGTCCAGAAACTGGATTCGGTCCTGAGAGCGGAGAGAAATCATTAAAAGAACATGATAAACAGGAAGAATTATCTTCACAGTTTTTCTCCTTGTCGCAAAATTACAACCACAGAATTACAATTACAACTTCATTCTATCCTACCTTCTGAATTTGAATCTTCAGCAACAAACACTACCATCTTCTATCAAAACCTACATGTACATATGTCCCAGATCCCGGACCATGACGTGTTTATGGCAATCAAACCTTTCCTCTCTTGCCCAAAAACTATGAGACAATCTTCCCATCGAAATTGGAGAGGCCCCCACCATGGATTCATCAAATACAGTTCTGAAGAGACTCAGGGTAAACGGCTGCTACACGTATTCAACTTGGCGTTATGTGAACAACACTTAAACTCAATGACTACTGAATTGTCTATTTTACCAATAGACATGTATAGCGCTTAATACTATGTTTCTAAGCATTTCACATTGTAACTACTATTACCCCGGTCATTGGGTTCATTTGAGAGTGGCAATTAAATGTAGATTAATGTCTTGCCAAAGGACATTAGTGCCACGGCAGGACTTGAACCGTAAACCATGTGATCCACAGTCCAGTGACATATCCACTAGACCACGACACCTCTACAAAATTAGAGACAACCCTGTTTCTATTGCAAATGGGTTAATAGATGAATGGGAACAACCATCACTTACTTGTTCTCTGAGACACAGTCCTAGTCACCACTGGATCAGAGCCTTGAAGGATATTATTGATGGTGTACCTAACACCTGCTATCAGATTCTCAAAGGTATGCATCCTGGGATCCTCGGGAGGTATCACAGCAAAAATTGGGGATCCGTCGCCCTCTGGTGTAGCTTGGAGGCGGTAGTTCTCAAACTCGATGCTGACGACCTCGCTCCATTCCACAGAGATCGAGTTGGAATCGAAATCTGTCACGTTCAGCTCGCCCTCGAGGGCCTCACCTGGAAATAATTATAATATAAATCATTAAACAAATCCGGAAAGTTATAAAGTCATTAATTGGTGCATGCCTGGTGTGATGTAATGTGATATTGAATTTTGCTTAAGCTACAGGAACCAACTCTGTCACCTCTCTTCTTTTTTAATAATAGCCTAATAGTCCACTCCAAATTTTATTAAACCGAAATGGAAATTCTTTTTGCCCAATTGATCGTGAGCCCAGTAGCCACTGAGCAGCGCCAGATCGACGTTGCGCAATCCCTTATTGTTGAACGTCAAACAAGGAAGCAACAACTCCCATCTTTCAACGTCTTTTGGTATGACGCGGCCAGGGTTCGAACCCACGACCTCCCGGTTGTGAGGCGGACGCTCTACTGACTGAGCCAACACTCCGGTTTTGGTTCTTGTAATTTTCTTCTTATCAATCTCTCCCAAAACAGTCATCGCCAAGCTTCAGCAAATTCAAAATTCAGCTGCCAGACTAGTTTCTCAATTACCAAGGCAAGAGCACATCACTCTCACTCTTCTAACTTTCAAGGCACTTCATCAACTCTGTCCCAGCTACATATCTGAACTTTTTACACCTTACGTACCAACTCGATTCCTCCTCTCTGCATCTCAACACCTCATTGAACCTACGAGCAACAGGACAAAGTCATAAGGATCCCAAAGGTTCTCATCTGCAGCTTTGCTTCTTTGGAACTCTCTCCCCACTAACTTCCGAACCATTACAGACTTAACTTTCTTTAAATCACAACTGAAATCTTACTTGTTTAAAAACATTTGCGTCCACTACTTAGTGTGATGAAGGGTGGTAACTCATAAGCTTTAACTCTATAACTAACACCCTTCTTGCTTAGAGCAGCACATTCGCATCCACTTACTGAGTGTGATGAAGCGGGTGATTGCGTCGCTTCTGATAGTCTTAACATCGTCCCCTACACCCACCGACACCACGACATACAAGGAGATGGTGTATTCCACATCAGACTGCTCTAACGTCAGGAGCTCCTGGGTAGCATCGGCAGTAGGACTTCGAGTCTGGCTGGAAGGAGTCCAGCAGAGCTCGTAGGAATCAACCTGAGAGTTCCTAGCAGGCCATGCTAAAGTGACCTCTTGACCTTCGACTGTCAGGAAGGACAGGCTACCAGGGGTCAGAGGTGCTGTGGAAAGACACGTACATAAATATCATTTATTGTTTAAATAAATTTAATCTAATTTTTAATTAATATGAATATTTCAATTTGTAATGTTCAAAATCTAAAGTAACAGGACAATTTTGAGGTGAATTCTAAAAAAAGAGAAAATTAACAAATACAGATCTACATGTGAGTGGTAACATACTGAACAGAAAATCGCTAAATACTTTAAACTTGCCTTCTTATCAGTCTTCTCTCCATATTAAAGGGTCTTCTCTTTTTGTTTGTTGTTGGAATAATTATTTTATTCAATACTTAAATCACCCGAAACAACATGTATGCGCACATTAAATAAAAATAAAGTCCAGGTCAAGCAATCGTTATTTACATGAAGGGCAATAACAATAAAAATATATCATATTATGACCAAACATAAATTATATACAATATATAGAAATTTTTATCGTAAGTGTTTCAAGTTTCAGAACTAAATCAAATTTAGGAACAAAGGGCTATTGAGCCAGAAGGGTGATTTTACTCAGATTGATTCAATAGTTCACGCCCTTTGGCCCCATAGCAGGCAGCAGTTTATGATCAAGCAATATGAAATATTTTGTCTTATTCTCAAACTTAAATGTACTCTGTAAACTTATTTGATAACGAACATACTTGTCAGTATTTTGTCACTTGTATAATTTACTTGTTCTATTATATATTGTATTAGTGTATGGTTTATATACGGTATGTCATTTAATTACAGGACCAATATGAAAAACAGCCTTGGTTGATATTGTCATCCTGTATAAATATTTTCAAATAAATAAAATAAATAAATAAATAAATTTGTGGATATTTGAGTGGGAAATAAATCAAATCAAAAATCAAAATCAAAAAATCAAATCAAATCTAACCTGTGGCAGTAAGTATGGTAGACTGTGCATCTCCTTCCACGAGCAGATTCAGGGAGTACTCTGTGCCTGGCAGCAGGCCCTCAAACAACACCTTACGTTCCTCGTTGATGCCCTGTGATTGGGTATCCGTCCGAGTATTACCAAGAAACAGGTTCAACACATAGTTGGTGAATGTTCTATCGGTGACTGCACCCCAGACTACTTCCAGAGACGTTGTGGTTCGATCATTCACGTACAACTGGCCAGTAACCATGGTTTCTGATATATATTATAATAATAGTTATAATAATTATATGAATGATTATAATAAAATCAATACTACTACTACTACTTAGAATAATAATATCAATAATAACAACAACAATAATAGAAATAAAAAAAGAAAATTAATAATAACTATTTAAAAAAATATTAATAATTATCATAATATATTAATATCAAAATTAAAAAATAATGATAATGATATTGATAATAATAATGATAATAATAACAACAATAATAATAATGATGAAGTTTATCGGACTCAATTGCCCCCATATTCGATATATGGCTACAAAATTTGGACCACACATTTGTGTACGTTGAGTCCCATGTACCTCTTTCTGTGTGCAGTGCATGTGATTTTAGCATGATTGAGCCAACTATTTGATGATACCAAATTATCCAAACCTCAATATACATGAATAAACCAATTCTTATCTACTACATAATCAACTTGTCCTAATTGCTACCAGACTGTTACTTTCACAATCTAATTGCTTGACCAGAACTCAAATTCATCTATCAGTACATGAATGTCACTAGAACTGTATAACCATGTATTTACCTAAGGAGACATCCATGGATGAAACAGCACTATCCGTCTCTCCGGACACAGCTACGACCTCAACGCCGTACGTTCCTCCAGGTACCAGGTCTGTGACGAACACCTCAGGACAGGCCTCTCTGGGGATATTGAAGCTAGCGACACCATTTTGGCCGACACCCAACCCTGTCTGTCTGGCTGTCACACCCACCCGATAGTAATCCAGGACCCCTGAAGAGGCTGGTAGGATCTTGATCAGAATGGTAGTTGGAGAGAGGATGATGATCTCAATAGTCGGTACAAGCGGCGCTGAAAGAGAGAAAATAAAAATACGGTACAATCCAACTCATTCTGCCTCATCACAGGCGCTGATGAGACAGAAATAAATGCTGTATACAAAGTCCATGTAAGTCCATGATTTAGCTTTAGTTAGTTGTACGCAAGTTCCCTAGGAGAAAAATCTACATACCGTATATATTTGTCAATCTGTCTGTCTTACTCCGTGGTGTAGTGTTTTAAAAGGGAAAGAAAAAATCCTAAAGGGAGGACAGCAATGGGCAACTTTGATTTAAGATATGCAGCCATTATTCTCTCATTTCCTTCTGCGTTATATATCTTCATATAAAGAAAGTGCAAGTGAGAAAAATACCACTCCTACTTCTAGACATACTCAAATAGAACCATTCTCACTAATTCAAGAGCAATATAAGGTGCGATAGCTCAGTCGGAAGAGCAGTGTTCTTGTAATCCAGTGACCCGGGTCCGAAACCAAGGCGATGCACTATTACCCTTTGGTAAGGCATCCTAAAGCCGTCGGCCGTCTGGTTGCCTTCTTACAAGCATTTATGCTTTCTTAGCAGTCAGGTAAAATAACCATCACCATTCATAACAATAAATCTTACCTAAGACATACGTTGCCCTAACTAAACTCTGTGTGCCAGTATCAGGAGTGCCAGAGGAGAGAGCGAAGTTGTAGATCTGTCCTGGCGTGAGACTATTGAGGAAGACACTGTCCTGGGTGGTAAGAACTGGAGAGGGCGGTATACCATTTGAGGGATCATATTCAAGATAGTAATTGGAAAAATCTGGTGCATTAGGCCAGGACGCAGCCACCCCAAAGGCATCGATTGAGATGAAGACCAAAAGCTCCATTGCTGAAAAGAAAAACAGGAGGGATTGATATTATTTACAGCAATAATCCCCTCACAGCTCCAACAGAGGAAAACACATTCTGTCAACAGTAAATATATTTCAGACCTATTTTGTCCATATAAACTGAAAATGCAACTCAGCGAATCATTTGGGCATTTGCATTAGTGATGGGACAAAAATATCTATCGACTACAATGGACATCAGACAAGTCAAGAATCAACAGGTTTAACTCTGACAATCATATGATATAAAAATAAAATGAAATAATATAGCTAAGGTTTAATTCTGATTATTCACATTTCTACCAATCTCTACTACTGTTACATTCCATAGATATATGTATTTTATATATATCAATATTTTTTCCAATATACACCATAACATCAATAAATGAATGACAAATAACAGAACAGTGTATACTATAGATAGAATACCAGTAATAAACAAACATACTTATCTTACGATTCATCAACTAGAATGTTTTTTTCATATCATATGTAAATAAATATATACTACATGTACATACTTTATGGACTATGGTGAAGTTACAATATGAGCCTCTAACTCACACTTTAATATATTACACAAAGGACCAAAAATACTCATACGTTGGATAGAAACATGTTTAACCACTTGACTGCGAAAGGCTTAAAATGCGTGGCTTACCCCCTGTGCTACAGCATTTTTGTACTGTTCCAAAAATGTACACTGTACACGAGATGACCAGATTTTATTTTGAAAAAGCGCCGTACACAAAAGGCCAGATTTTTTTTGAAACAGCGCCATCTACTGTTCAAGACCTGTATAACATTATTGCAGTGCTAATTACACAGTAGGGCTAGGCAGTGTGCGGTGCTACGGTCTTGGAAGTGCAATGCCCTAACCACGTACGTAACACGTACATCTACATGGTGCGCACAGGGCATGCAAGACCTAGACCACGTACATGTACGTGGCCTGCAGCCAAGTTGTTAAGTAAATTACCAAACAATATAAGCTTACCAGTAGAAGCAGTGGTGTCTCGGAGAGCACTCTTTGTAGTTCCTGTGACAGCGTAGATCTCGATCCTATACAACGTTCCAGGGGCAAGGTAGTTCTTGGAGACGGTTAGGTCAGAGCCTCTGGGAACATCCTGCAGGAAGGCAGTTTGGGTACCATCAGGGTACAGATTGATAGAGTAGAGATCAAAGTTTCCTCCGGCACTGCCCCAGGCAAAGGTGATACTGGTCTGCGTGGTGCGAAGGATCTGAATGGCACCTGGGGTCTGAGGGTCTGTAAAATAAAAATGATGATAAATATAATGTTGATAATGATGATAATAATAATGATGAAGATGATGATAATGATAATGGTCATCATGATGGCATAATGAAAATAACAAAGACCTGAACAAATAATGAGAATGATAACAATAATAATGGGTGGTCCTACCTCACTGTTAGACATCCTGGCCTTAGACACGGGTTACTATTTTTTACCTTTTTTTGCTTTTTCAGCCAAAGATCGAATTGCA
The DNA here is from genome assembly GCA_035222895.1 of Strongylocentrotus droebachiensis. NCBI lineage: Eukaryota > Metazoa > Echinodermata > Echinoidea > Camarodonta > Strongylocentrotidae > Strongylocentrotus > Strongylocentrotus droebachiensis. The sequence goes on from JAVYIG010000560.1 coordinate 275,455, forward strand.
AGTACCTTTTTCTCCCCAAAGGGCCCTTAAAAATGGGTTGGGGGGGGGGGGGGGGCTTCAGCCGCACATCCCCATCCGTACCAATTATGAGTTACCCCCTCCCCCCCCCTCCCAACCCCCAGACCACACCCAAAGGCAATGAACAACTTACATGTCGTAACTGGCAATTCCTGTGGTGCTTCTGACAACCCAACAATCTGCAGGCTGATGATATAGTTTGTTCCTGATTCCAAGTTCATAAAGATGTAGGTGGTGACTGCTTGCCCCAGGTTGAAGAGGATAGATGTACCTCCTTCTGTTCTGATCCTCAGCTGGTATCCGGTAGCCAATGCATCCGTCGATGCACCCCAGCTGATGGAAATGGTGGTAGTCGTACGTTCTACAAGTACCGGGACTCCCTCTGGGGCTCGACCTACAAGAAGATACCATGTTAAAATGTAATAGTAGTAATAATAATAATTATAAAATAGCTCTAATATTTTAAGCATCATGATTGGTCAAAACACGTCACATGACATGCAACTTTTTTGTGCATATACGATCGTGTAAAAAAAGTGCAGTCAAAAGTATCATTGCACGTTCCTGCGCAGCGTACGCGTAACAAATTCTTGTTTACTTTTGGATTTTAAAATGTCGCTGGAATTTCAGCTGTCTGATTCAAGTATGGATTTTGTTTTTTACTCAAGTCAAAGCAAGTGGAATCCCTTAACTTTTTGGGAAGTAGCAAGCCTGCAAGTCTTTTCATTTTCTAGAACCAACATAGCTCTAAGTCGTACTAACGTTAGATCTAGACTTTTTTTTTTTTTTTTTTTCATGTGTCGCTATTTTATGAAACAAATAATGCACTTGACCCTGTTGTGCGTAATGTAAATGCAGAGTACGCTCGGTTTCTTCAGATGGTGCGCACTGTGAACTCTTGTTCAAAGTATGGATCATATTAACTTTTATGCGCCACCAGTGCAAACTGGCACACTTGCAGCGTTGCCACAAGTACCATTTGGCACAAAAAAAGGTTACAATTAAGAGGAATAGTTTGTGCGTAAAAACCTTATAAAATTAATGATTTTCCAGTCTTAATCACCTACATTAAAACCCATTTAACACCTGTTTAGCTTAATTTTAAATATGACTACCCCAGCAGCAGTAATTTTGCACAAGGAGATCATTTGCATGGCACACACACAAAGGGTTGAGCCAAATCTGGGACCCGTTTCACAAAGCCTTTTTTCAATGACAAATGACAAAAATCAATGACAAATCTGCTGATAACCAATCAAAAGCAAGGATTTCAGTAGTTTATAACAAAAACTGTCATTTGTCACTGATGACAAGTTTTGTAAAATGGGGCCCTGGATGACCGATGAAAGGAAGTTACCTGTGGTTCCTGATGTTTCAGCAGGCTGACTGTTGATAGTTCCTCTGACCGAGACAACCGATACAGCATAGGACGTCTCTGGCAGAAGGTCGGGCAAGGTCACAGAGGGTGCATCACTCGCAGGAACAGGTATGGTAGTGACCTCACTAGTTCCAACCCGTGAGTAGGTTAGACTGAAGGAGTTGTAGAACCCAACATCCGGTGGACTCCAGGAGACGTCCAGTTCAAAGGCAGTAGTTCTGGAGATGGCTACATCCATGGGGGCATTCGGTACTGTGGAAACAGACAAAGATATCACACTCAATTCATTTACTGACACCAGATCCAAACTGACTCCTGTTGACAAACAGAGCTGGCTGTTCCAAACGTTGAGACTTTCCTGTAACAGTTCGTTTCAGAATTATTTATTGTCTGATTTTGTTCAATCATTCAAAAGTTTTTCATTAAGAGTTTTTACTTATTAACCCTTTCAGGACAGAATTTATTCATCAAGCTAAATTTATCATACTTTGTCCTCCAAATTGGCAACAATAATATTTATCTTTATTGCTACATTGTTAAAATTAAATGGAATGTCTCTAAAAACAATACATATGGGCGGGAATGTTGAAACATTGCCAAGTTGGGTCGAAAAACAATGATTTTAATTTCTCAATGTGTTGCCAATTCAAGGAATTTAATGTTTATTTTCCTTTTCCAAAATTCCTGACATCAACCGCAAGATAGTCATGAGATGAAAATAAATGCAGTTTATGCAGAAATGTTTGCCCTTTCTACTAACGCATCTGGCATATTTTGTAAGGCTCTGAATCTAAATTTATTGAACCAAACCAAAAAATGTGGAACGACTGTTGTGAAAGGGTTAAAGGGATTGGGTAACTTTGTTCAATTTCATTCAATTCAATCCAATTTTTTCAATTTCAATTTCAATTTCAATTCAATTCAATTTCAATTTCAATTCAATTCAATTTCAATTCAATTCAATTCAATTCAATTTCATTTATTGTTCAACCATCAAAATATATATACAATCAAAATAAGTTACATCAAGAATTTAGAATAACACAATGATGGTTTGGTGACCCCGGAGAAAGCAGAGCTTATAAAAAGGGGCCACCAATACATAAAAAGATCAACAATAATTATACAAACAAAATCAACATCGAACATTAATATAAACAAGGAAAAAAAGAGAAGTACACTTTGTCTCAGATTCTGAAACAAAATCCTGGATTAAGCTCATGCTGCAATAATAATTATAAACCTTTAGGTCAGTCAGGAACCCCATGACTTTTACAAGCCGATCGCCTGTCTGATTACCAAGATATTTATGATTGGAAATAGAAATCAAATTTTGCGTTTTCTTAACGGTTTTCATAACACTACAGTCTAGTGGGGAAAACGAGTATGGTAAAACCGGTCACTCAAGGATTTTTACTTTTTTGAGGCGCTTCTTGATCATTTTAAACCGCAATTTTTGTAGGGATTCAATATTACACCATATCACAGACATTGATAACAGGTAGTGCCGTGCATCTCACATTTAACATTGTTAAACGATGCCTTTAAATTTTGATTTCCCTTTAATTATTTAATAAACAATCTGACAGTAAAGCACTCACATGTATACTGTTGAGTGGGGGGACCTGAGGAACCACCAATCTGTGTCATTATCAGTGTGTAGAGCTGGCCAGGGGTGAGTTCTTCAAAGATGGCGGCCTCGGTACCCAAGATCGTGGGTACCGCTTCACCTGGTGTGATGGTGGGGATGTAGGTTACACCGAGAGCACTGTTCCATGTGATACGAATGGACGTCTCAGTCAGCTCCTTGATGTTGACACCACCAGGCACACCATCGGCTACGAAAGAGATACAAAACGTAAAGATAATTTAAAATTATTTATAATAATAATAATAGGCATTTCTTTAGCGCCGTCTATCTAGATAATTCTATTCGAGGCACATTTATTATTACCCCGGCGTTAGCCTAGCTGCCGTTTATACAGCCCCCCAGCATTTTGATAGTAAAATATGCACAGTTCAAAGTTATGTTGCAACACATGATTGTTTTTTTAATAAATACCACTTTGACAAAATCAGTGAATTTAAAGCCCGTCTGCACTAGTTTGGCCAGGGGGGGAGGGGGTTAGACCTCCCTGCAAGGTCACTGACAGGCGGTTATCTCATCAAATCAGCTCTCAATTAACATAAGAAAAAGGGGATCACGGGGGACCAACAGACACAGATTAGGCATTGTTTGCTATATAGAGGGCGCAAGTAGCTATATGTGGTACAGTGGGACTTTAACAATTTTACTCACATGTAAGATGTATAAATAAAAAAGTGTACCTGTTGTAACTGTAACATCTTCTTCAAAGCTGACTTGTTGGGTGCTTCCTTGTCCTGACACAGACACCAATGTAACCATGTATTCAGTCCCTGGTTCAAGACGCGTCAAGAACAGTGATGTCCGAGTTTTATCAAGTAACAGTGGAGACTCCAGCGCTCCATCAGCTGGGGTATAGATCACGCGGAACCCGTCAAAATCAACTTCAGCTGTAGAGGGAGCTAGCCATTCTAAGGTGAATGAATTTTCATCGAAGTCTGTCACTGGACTAATCAGACGAGGGGCAGAGGGTCCTGAGTAAAAAAGAGAAATATATAAGTCATGTAATAATACTGGAGATACATAGATGACATCACACGAACAGCCCTCCACTGGACACCAGAAGGCAAAAGAAAGAGGGGACGTCCTAAAAACACTTGGCGAAGAACTGGAAGGGGAGATTAAGACCTGAACCACACATGGGGAACCATCCAAAACTGGTCCAGGATCAGAAGGAGTGGAAGACTTTTGTTGCTGTCCTATGTGCCAGGAGGCATAATGGCAGTAAGTAATAATACTAGCTTCTTGTATAACGCTTTGACCTGCCAGACTGGACACTGCGGGGACTCTACAGTTATTACCCCAACTTTAGCATGGCTGCCATTATGGCACTTGAGCAGCTTCGGGAATGAATTCTAGCAAAGTACCCATCTACCTCATCTGGGTGGAGTGTGACAAATGTAGATAAATTGCCAAAGGGAGTTAATGATGCAGCAGGGATTCAAAATCCTTAATTCATGTCTCAATCTCCACTATACCATTCCAGCTCTACAATAATATCTGACAATGTGCATCAGATATTGCCATACACCAAATTAAAACAATATCATGGTTTGAAAAGCTCAACTGATAGCTGAAATAATTTGTGACAAAACTTTCATAGTAGCAATGTCGAAAAAAAGGAATTCTAATGAAATACCATTAACTACATGTACTTTCCTCATTTTTTAAAAAATTGTGTTGAGTACTTTCCACTCTTTGTACATTCATTTTCAGCAAGATTGTCCTATGTGTATGCGAGTCGGCTTCTCGACACACCCGTCCGCGCCAGCATGGAATAGGGCCTGTGAGCATTGTTGTACACAGATTTTTATCTTGTTTTTTTTATTTTCTTCATACTCCTAATTTGTAGCTCGTAGAATGTCTGTTAAAGTTTTTTTAAGGTTGATATTATGCATTATACAGGTAGCTGTACACAAATGAATTTGTCGGTGATTGGCACACATCAATCTTACATGCACAATTGTTACATCTGACATTCATTCTAATCACTAGTTAATCAAGCTCAATTATCGTTCGTACCACTAATAATCACGGACTGAATAACTTGAGTCCAAGAATATACTTTTTATGAGACTTTACTTGTGCCTCTTTAATCAACCATGTTACATAGAACACACCCATTTCTCTGCACGTTGTGTGTTATCGCTAGTCTTATATCCAGACTCTATTCTAACTTGAGGATATTACACAAATGGAAACAGATTCAACATAAAACAGTAGATTGACATGTGGTCTAATCAAAGCTTACTTGTTCTAGCCTGGATCCGATCAACTTCGGTGTAGGTCGCTCCTCTTCGTGTGTCCAGCGTTATCTCATATAGAGCACCTGACCTCAATCCCTGGATGCCGAACTGGGATGTTCCAAGGTTAAGCGGCACGTAGGTGATCGTACCGGAGGGAAGGGCGCGGTATCCATAGCGGTAATCATCAAAGATACCAACAATGGGGGTGAAATCGATGAGCAAAACATTCTCCACGGCAGAGAAGAGTCTCATGATGATTGGTTCTGTATGAAAGGTGAATAAAGGTAGAGCGATCCAAATTAGACAGAATTACAAAGGTTATGGATAAATCAACAGAAAATTGTAATTTTCACAGGATGTCGATCTTATAAAAATAGAAGGTCATCTTTTTTTGCAGCATGCCAGTTTTTCTGAAAAAATTAAAAAATTAAAAAATTAAATGCAGAAGAGAAATCAATTGGGGGTGGGGGGGGGGGGGGTGAGAGAAACAGAGGGTGTGACTGAAATGAGAATTTAGCAAAGCATCCTCTTGATTGATATTCAAAACAAACTTATTACTAAACGACCTGACTACTGAATTCCTTTATTTCTAGAGGTTTTTATACAGGGTCCACCAGGTTCTTGTAGGCAATGGATTAATAATACAAGTTTGATACACATCAACTTGGTAGACAGTTTGAAACAAGATGAATAATGCAAATCAAACAATTAACAAAGCATTTGGCTCATGAGATTTTACTGGTGATACATTTTCCTGTACTTGGTGGATCGCCAGGATTAATGTACCTATCAGCCCATGCCCGGGGCAAGCAAAGTAATCCCCAATGTGCTGAAATCTTTGGTACAACAAAATTAAGAAATCCGAGAAAGAGGAAGGCCAAGGGCTTTCAGGAATTTTTTGGATTGTTTTTTAAGGGAACTAAATCTGACAGTGGCACAAACAAGGAACAGAGAAGAGTTGAGACAAAGCATTTAGGCAACCAGCCCCTGCTAAGGGGTAATGGTTCATGGAATAGTAGACCGGGGGTACATGAGAATTTAGTTGTTAACGGATTAAAGGGATCCGGTAACTTTGTCGCAGATTCTGAAACAAAATCCTGCATTTAGCTTATGCTGCAATGATAATTATAAACCTTTAGGTCAGTCAGTAACTCCTTGACTTTTACAAGTTGATCGCCTGTCTGATTATCAAGATATTTATGATTGGAATTACAAATTTTGAAAACGGTTTTCATAACACTACAGTCTATTGGGGAAAACGAGTATGGTTAAACCGGTCACTCAAAGGTTTTTACTTTTTTGAGGCACTTTTTGATAATTTTGAAGCGCAATTTTTTTAGGGCTTCAATATTACACCACATCACAGACACTGATAACACGTAGGGCCATGCATCTCAGATTTAACATTGCTAAACGATGCCTTTAACAACGTGAATTCTTCTCCTACCTGTTGCTGCACTTGCTGTAATAGCAGCACTCTTCTGCAACGAATCCCCACTGCCGCTCACACTCCTAATATCAAAGACATAAGCTGTATCGGCTAATAAACCATCTATATCAACACTGAACTGATCCCTTGGTATGGTCATGGCAGTAGAATCTGTCGAGTCAGCTGCAGGGTAGATGGTGACTTCGTAAAACTCAAAATCATTTGTTGCGGCGGTCCATGTCACCCTAATGCTCTCTGCGCTGAGTGGTGCCGCAGCAGCGTTCATTGGTGGAGATGGCACTAGGATTAAAAAGAAAAGACATCACATTAATAATAGCAAGCTGTACTAATGGATGGTTCCTCCATTAGGCTTTCCAATGGTGATGTACAGAAATGAATGCTGGACATTTTTCAATATATTTCAATTCAGCATTTAATTTCATAAAATACAAAGATATAATAAAATTGAGCATGGGAAATCACATTGAAACGCCAGTGGCTTGTAATAAAACAGTGATTCCCCTTACAATCATAGTAATAAACAAAGTAAATACAGAATACAAATAAAGCACAAAACATGACAAAAATCATTGTCACATTACAAAGATTAAACAAAGATTAAACAAGTAAATAAAGAAACATGTTTCGAAACAATATATATTTGTATTTTAAAGAGCAGAAAGAATTTAGACACATTTGAAATGTGGTGTTGGTGGAGAATGCTAGATAACAAATGGCTCCCTAGAGCACGTGCAAATTAGAGACTGATAAGTTACAACTTTGCTGTTCCTTGAAGGCCATAGCTGTGAAACAGAGACTTTGCTTCTGTGGACACATTGCAAAATTGAAGGGTACGAAGCATTTCTTGTGTTTTCAATTTTACAGAAGATAATTTCAGAGAGGGAGAAGCTATTTCATAGCTCTTTAAGTTGTAGAACGACTAATAACAAATGAGATTTATCGTGTTACCTCTTATATGTGTACTTTATACAATGACATTGAGTGATTTCAAGTTGGGTGTTTAGGGCTGGTATTAGTGTTTAATAAACACTAACACCAGCCCTAAACACCGAAATGGAAATCAGCTGGTGTTAAGACTTTGACTTCTGAATATCATCAACTTCCGGTAGCTAGTGTTATCGATTTTACAAAATTGTCGTCTGCTGAACCGACCTTTCTGGCTGGTGATAATATTTTAGGTACAAATGTCCTATTCACTAACACTAGCCCTTAGGGATTAACCACTTGACTGCTTTTGGCTTAAAAACGCGTTCATACCGCCTGTGCTACAGCATTTTTGTACTGTACAAAAACTGTACACTGTACACAAAAAGCCGGTATTTTTTGGGAAGAGCGTCATCTACTGTTCAAGACCTGTATAACATTATTGCAGTGCTAATTACACAGTAGGGCTAGGCCTTATGCAGTGCTACGGTCTTGAAAGTGCAATGCAATAAGCACAGGCATGCAAGAGCGAGAACACGTACATGTACGTGGTGAGCAGTCAAGTGGTTAAGCAAATGTTGATTTCCAGTTCAGTGTTAGTGTTGTACCGCACAACAGTCTACGCACTAACGACGCTAAATTATTAGCTCGATTTAAGAGCTCTTGACTGCTCTAAACACTAACACTATTAAACACTAACACCCAACTTGAAATCACTCATTGTTTGTTTGGAGCTGGAGGGGTATCATATCGTTTTGCTTCTAGCTTCAACAGACAATATCATTCCGGAAGAAATTTTCAGAGGGAGAAAATCATCCCTCTGACTCTAGTATGACTTACAAGTTCTCTGACTAACACGGATTGTGTCCTCGCTTTGATCGTTGCTTCTTACGATGAGCTCATAATTTCTTCCTGGAACCAGGTCAGTGTACCTGAACGACAGGATGGTGGTGGTCGATGATGACGACTGGACCAGGCCTTGGAAGTCCTCTCCAATTTCCTGGCCTACTTCGATGAACTGCGCCAGGTAGTCGACACCTTCTTTCTTGCGCCAGGTGACGGAGATGGTAGTGCTGTCATAGCCAGTCACGAGCAAGATAGCTTCTGGGAATGGAGCTGAGGCAAGAAAGAAAAAAATTGTTTAAATATCATTCATTCATTCATGTAGTGCCGTCCCAGGCCAGGATTAGTGGCTCCGCACATCAATGGGCTTTGATCATAAGATCTTATTCTAATTAATCTCTCAATAACAGAGTCCAGTCCTGCTTGATGTTGTGAAACCTAGTGATTCCTTGTTCACCTCTTTCATGTTTCCCTTCTATAGTTCTTTCACGTTATATCAGACTGTAATGGCAGTTATTATGATGGTACATGTATTGGAAATCTGTATAGCAGCCCTTAAAGTGTAACAATCACCAAAAGACGTTATTCTCTCTATTTTAAGGGTTTCATGTCGCTTTACTAAACTCTTCATATGAGCTTTAAAGAGAAGGTTGAGTTCTGGGAAAGGGTGAAAAATAATTTGTGAGCATTATCATTGTATGATGAAAGTGTGGAAGAACATCAGATAAAAAATGTTCCCTGAAGAGCATGACTCTTCAAATGCCTTTTAAAGAGTGACCGCCCAGTTCCTGTAGTCAAAGAGTTAAATTGAGCTTACCAGTTCTGCCCAGTGCTTCAGTCGGGTCACTCGTAGATGAAAATCCTTCTCCAGCCGAGATGGTTCGCACCTCCACAGTGTAATTCACCTCTGGGAGAAGGTTATCAAGCAGTAGCTCTGTAGTAGAACTATCAACGACCTCTGACATGGTGGTCAAGACCTGATCAGTCGGGCGGACGCTAACCTCGTATCCGCTGAAGGAACTAGTTGTAGGCGCTTCCCACTCCGCGAGCAAGGAAGAATAGGGCACCGATGTAAGTTCTACTGACACGCTTCCTGGAGGGTTTGGCTCTGAAAAGCAATAACAATTATATTATTTGTAACATTCCTATTATTATGATTATAATATTATAATAAAAATGACGGTGGTCGTAATGGTGATGATGGTGACGTTTTAATGATAATTATAATATCAATAATAATAATGTATAAATACTTATGAATAATAAATGATATCAGTACTACTGCAACTAATACTCCTGCTACTACTCCTGCCACTACTACTACCTCTACTACTACTACTACTATCGCCACTACTACAACTTCTTTTACTACTACTACTACTTCCGGTACTACTAATACTACTACTACTACTACTACCACTACTGCCACTACGACTACTTCTTTTACTACTACTACTACTATTACTACTGTTGCTACTACTACAACTACTAACAACAATGTAATTCTATCTTATATGTATCTTTTATAAGGGACCCAAAGTTTGAATAATTTACATTTGCATATCAAATATTGTCGTTCATTAAATGCCTTCAGATGGGAAAAATTAATGATATTAATAAAGCATTATAATACTTTATAATTAGACCTTACTATTACTTTTGTTTAGGTTTTTTCATGTATTTGCTCTCTCCTGTTTCCTCTGTTTGAATGAACATAGACATGCACAGTACATTAAATGTATTTAATGTTGAATGAAATGAAACAATAACTTGACTAATACAAAAAATGGCATTGGTTGTTATCCTGGTCGATCTTACTTACTTTGATGTTTACTTTGATGTTGAAGCGTAAAGATAAACTTATTTGCCCCTCCAGGTAATGAAATCTCTCTAATCTAGAGCAGTGGTCTTGAAACTGGTAGGACCAGGGTTCAAAACCAAGTGATACGCTGGTGTCATTTGTTAAGGGATTAGAATCTAATCTTCATTACCCAGTCATGCATAAGGGACTTAAAATAGCTGGTCCCCTGATTGCTTACTTAAATCCAGTCTGTACTAGTTTGGCCAGGAGGGATTAGATCACCCAGCATGGTCACTGATAGGTGGTTGTCTCATCAACTCAGCCCTCAATTAACATAAGAAAAAGATAATCATGGGGAACCAACAGGCACCGCTTAGGCAATGTTTTCTATATAGAGGGAGCAAGTAGCTGCAAGTAGTACAGTGGGGCTTTAACACAATGCTTTCTTAGCAGTCAAGTAAACTAAACCATCATCACCCCAAATATAACCAACAATAAATTATAAAAAGAAAATATACCTGTTCTGACTTGAATGGTGGCCACATCTCCTTGTGTACCAGGCACAGTTAAAACAAGCGTGTATAACTGACCCGGCGTGAGATTGTCAAACTCTCCTTCCACATTTGGAAGTACGTGGGGATTTGCAGACTGTAAATCTGTGCCTATGTTCAGCTGAACAATATACTGGAGGACATCGGGCACTTCACTCAATGTATAGGTGATGGTGTCGGTTGTGATCCTGCGTAAGATAATCTCTCCTGGCTGTGCTGGCACTGGGTGAAGCAGAATTTGAATTTGAATTTAAATGTAGAGAGTAGTATTATTATAAAGCAATATTCACATGTACAAGTGCATCTCCATTTTTCACCGAACACTGCAAGACGTAGAAAAGGTCAATTCAGATATCCAGGACTAAAAAGAGTCATGTTTGCGAGTTCCTAAATATTCACTTTATTTCATGACCAACATCAGGAACTGAAATATATGAATTAATGTAGATGCAAAGGCTGATTACTATTCAAGAGCTTGGCTATACATTCAAACGTTAAACTATGGTCACAAAAGAAGGACGCTTTCAAATCCTTTCACTAATTTATTGTTGGACAAGATTGCATGACCATGAAATACAACGTTTTGGTTTGACATTTAATAGAAAATTAATTCTAATCTATTGAATGGTACTTTGCACATTCAGGGCAGTCAGTTTTATTCCCTTTTGTCAAATTGTGCGACTAGCTTTAATAATGATAATAATATAATATTGGATTCCTATATAGCGCACGTATCGACCTTGCAAGGTCCTCAAGGCGCTCCAACATTACCCGGCTTTGCTAGGCTGCTGATTTCGACGCTCACAGCATTTAAGGAATTCCTTCCTACCGGTACCCATTAACACCTGGGTGGAGAGTGGCAAGAGTAGATTAATGTCTTGCCAAAGGACATTAGTGCCGCGGCGGGACTTGAACCGTGGACCCTGTGATTCACAGTCCGACGAATTATCCACTACGCCACATCACCTCTACATAAAACATTAAAATAACTGGTTGGATTCATGTACCAATTTCAATTCTTTGTCACATTGTCCTTTTTACTTTTAAGATATACTGTGAGAAGAAGAAAAAGCTCCATAAAAAAAAAAGTTAATTTTATCCCAGAGTTTTGGTAGAGCATGTTGCTGTCTAGTGAACAAGTGTAGAGGTGTTGCGGTCCGGTGGGTAAGTCTCAAGGTATAAGGTTCAAATCCCTGTTGCAGTACTAAAGTCATTTGACAAGACATTCATCTAAGTTTACCACACTCCACCCAGGTGAGGTAAATGGGTGCCCGGCAGGAATTAATTCCTTAAAATGCTCAAGCGCTGTAAAGGCAACCGTCGGAAAGCCGGAGTAATAATAATGGAGCGCCAGGATTGGCAATGTGCTAGGCATGAGCGCTAAATAAGTCTCCAATATTGTTATAATTATCATTAGAGCATTTGAATTGTTATGGAATTTAACACCCTCAGAAGGGGTTAAAGCATGTGTCAATAGATCCTATCGGCTTACATGTTTCGAACATTCCGCTTACGGCTTCACTGATGCTCGGCATATTATCCACTCCTGTCACCGCTCTAACGAACACAGTGTACACCTTCTGGGGTAGAAGAGTAACAATGTCCAGCGATAGAGATCCCCTAGCGTCTATTCTAGAAACGGCTGGAGTGGTACCATCGGGAGGAGAATACGTTACTTCGTAAAAGCTGATAGACCCAGGAGAGGCGAGCCAAGCGATTGGAATCACAGTGGATGTGGGGCTTCCGAAAACAGCAGATGGAGCGATGGGTCCTAAAGGGGTGAGAACATAAGCACTTGATTATTAGACCCCCTTCATTCACCTATTCAGCATGTGTCTTACTAAAGTGACAGGTGTCAGTATCGTTGTACAGTCGAACCTGTCTATAGCAGCCATCCAAGGGAAACACAAGCGGTCTTTGAATACAGGTTCCTTTAGTACATGTTTCAATGAGAAACCATTTTCAAGGGAAACAAACAAATGTAGGTGGTCACTAAAGCAGGTTTGACTGTAGTTATAAAACCAGCGTTCTTCCCCCCTTTTTCAAGCATTATCATTATTATTCATTATATTTGTTTTACCGAATCAGTGCACAGAGAAAACTCACTTTTGTGAATGTAATGCATCTGTGTGATATCAAAATGTACTTGACGCTCTCTGCAGTTGCAGAGGGACAACTCAGTTTAATATATACCAACATTATCATTCCTTAAACATATTTTAGTTATGCAAAAGATATGAGAATTGTAAATTTTGCAAATGTACAGAGGCATCTCACTTTCTGTAAACTTTATTGATCTGTTTAAAATCCCACTATGATTCCGCATGATATCAAAGCGTCTTTAATTTTCCATACCAGTAAGTCTAAAGAGAAGCAATTACTCACTTGTGCGGACATTGACAGTCCTTGGAATAATGGCGTTAGTTAATTCCGTGATCCGTATCGTGTAAAGCGTTCCGGGCACCAAGCCATTGAATGTCTTCTCGACTACAGCTCCGGTGACAAAGGCATTGGATCCTACTTGAGCTGGTGTTCCTGCGAGGTAGATGGCTTCAACGAATCCACGCCTGTTACCGGTGGCGTAGAAGATGGTGATGCTGTCTGTCGTGGTCTCCTGAACAACGATCTCGTCGTCAGGCACATCATCTACACATATTGAAGGACAGGGATATAACTCTTTAGATGCAAAACAATTATATCTTCCTGTGCCATACTGTATACTTTATCATGGGATACATGGTACTAATTTCCAAATCTCTTTGGAAGCGCATAGAGATGTTATTTCATAATGTATTATCGCGCTATACAAGAACTGAATATTATTATTATTATTATTATTATACATGCTCATATACATGAACCAAAGCCTTCAAGATATTTAACTGTTTCCATTGCAAGTTTAATCTCTATTTGTGTTGAAAGGAGTGCCATGGAGCAAGACAAGACCAGAAATGGTTAATCCTGTAAAGCTGATGTGTTTTCTAATGCAATTTTTCTGTCAATTGGTGCCAAATGTTTTAAGCAAAACTGCATGTGAGGCTATGAGAGGCGAATAAAGCAACTGAAGTGTTAAAAAGAGAGTTAAAGACCAAATCTGGATATAAAGAATGAGATATTGTACATGTAAACATTTTTATAATTTCAAACTGGTATAGGCTTTAATAGATAATGTACGTGGCTGCATGTACTGTATCAAGCCTGACAAAAGCTATTAATGCTCAATGTGCTAATTTTTTGCAAACCAATCTAAAAAGACAACTAATTGTAAAATCTCTCACAAACTATGAATGCTGCTTTCCACCCGGAGTTGAAATGGTACTGAAAGGAAGGAATTTCTTGAATGCTGTGATCACCAAAATCAGTAGCCTAGCTAAGGCTGGGGTAATATTTGAGTGACTTGAGCACCTCAGCATGGTGGACAAGAGTGCTATAATCAAATATTACATAGTATCATATCACATTTTATATTATAATATATTATTACTATTATAATATTATTATTATCATCATCAGCGCGATAGCTCAGTCGGTAGAGCAGTGGTCTCATAATCCAGTGACCCTGGTTCGAAACCAAGTCGATGTGCTAGTGTCCTTTGGTAAGGCATTAATCCTCATTACCAGGTTCCTCGGAGAGGACCTAAAGCCGTCGGTCGTCTGGTTGCTTACTAAAAAGCATTTATGCTCACTTAGCAGTCAGGTAAAATAAACAACACCCACGATAAAAAAAAAATCAGCAGCAGCAGTATCATTCTTATTATCTTACCTGTAACGATGCTACTCTCTAAAGGTTCATCACCCATCTGCTCTGCAAATTGGCCATTCGCGTCCAGACAAGATGACACGGTAACTAGATACTCTTTGAGGTAGACCAGTCCCTCAAGCTCATAGACCAGTCTCTCGTTGGGGTAGATGACACCGCTGAAGGAACAGGACATATCTGCGCACTTCACATCAACCTTGTACTGACTGACCTCCGACTCGGCTGCTTCCCATTCGATAGAGAACGAGGTCGAGGTCTTGGAAACCTCCAGATTTGATGGCGACGATGGGTCTGTGTAATGTATAGTAAACGAAAAAAGTTTACAATGACACAAGTAATTGTTTTATTTTGTATTCATTTTTTCTTTCTGCTCTAACTCACTGGATATAAACTGACTTTGATCATCATCCTTTTGATCATTTTCTTTTTTATCATTGTCGCACACTACTTCCCAATATCTATTGAAAGTATGAGCCACGTCATTGGCCTCTGCCAGGTCGCTCACGGTCCACATGTCAGCCAACATGACACACATAATATAAGACTTTAATTCCAAAAGGAGCTAAATCCATTTTTGTAACTTTGGAGAAAAAAGAAATTGTTTTCCAGATTTTGTACATTGCTCCCAAAATTTAGGTAAATAATTTTGTTGAAAGACGAGTATTAAGTGAACAAAAACTAACATAAAAATGATCATCTTCACTTACTTGTTCTGACTTGAGTCACTAGAGTTTGCAATTGACTACTCAATGAGGTAATAGTGTAAGCAGTAGATGGGTTCAAACCGGTAAAAGTATGAACAGGCCTGTCACCAACATTTACGTTCCTTGCTTCATCATCCTGTGGGTCAATGTTGACTATGATATTGTCGTTTGTGTCTCTCCAGGCCACAGTGATTGAAGTGGAGTTGTAGTCCAACACGACAAAGGCGTCGGCAGTAATCGATACTGAAGATGAACAAATCAAAAAATAAATCGTAAATGAAGGAAGATGTGTAGAAAAATAAGATCACATTATTATTACTATGTTTTGATTTTTGAAGGCAGTACAAGAGGGCTTCTTGAGGAGAACAGAAAGAGCCATGATATGAAAGATGTGTGGTGGGAGCCTTATAGTTTAATTTTAATTTTCTTTTCTTAAAAGTTTAATATTTCATGCAGGTCTGATGTCTTTGTTATATTTGTTGTTTTATATTCATTTACATGTTTGTAATTTGTGTTGTACTATTGCAGGGCCCCCGAGTATATCAGTGTTTTACTCACTGATGGGGTTACCCTGGGTAAATAAAACAAAATAAATAAATAAATAAATAAATAACACAAGTGAGCTCATGGAAAGGTCGGGTCTGAAAGAAACTGTGGTGGAAGTGGTATAGAGAAGTAGATGTAGATGAATTGGTCATGTGTTGAGGAGGGAAGATGATGAACCTGTAAAAAGGAGTGTGGGATCCGGAAGTAGATGGCATATAATTAAGGAGGGAAAGGAAAAATCAAAGATTTCATGGAAACATGTGACGAAGAAATATATGGTGACGAAAGCAGTAAAGTTGGTCTAAAATAGGATGCTCAAGACAAAATGAAGTGGAGGGAGGGAGTGCCATCATGGCGCAACAGTCAGTAACCCCTCATTAGAGAGAAAAATCTTACATTAAAGTCTAGCAAAGAATACAGATATAATAACGTTTTTTGATTAGCATTTATCTGAGTAACTCAAAAGAAAGAGCAGAAAGCCTAAATTGGACAATGTTAACGGAAGCTACAGGAACAAAGCGCAAAAAAAAAAAAAAAACAGGGTGTGATTGTCTCTGATGAGTGCCAGACGAAAAGCTTTAGTATGTCAGTATTCATTGCAATTCTTTGATTTTGTAGTACCAATCATGTCTTTAAAGCCCCACCACACTAGTTTGGCAAGGAGGGCTTAGAACTCCCTGCATGGTCGCTGACAGGTAGTTATCTCATCAACTCAATTCTCAATTAACATAAGAAAAAGAGAATCATGGGGGACCAACGGGCACTGCTTAGGCATTGCTTTCTATACAGAGGGAGCAAGTAGCTACAAGTAGTGCAGTGGGGCTTTAAAGCTTACATCATCACACACTCTTAGCTTAATTTCTTCCCCATAAGGCTTTTAAAAAAAAGATGTTGTAATGCCCTTTAGGTCAGAAATTTTTTACTTTTTTAACTTTTTGTTTTCTCCCTCTTTGAGCTGATCTTTCTAAGTTTTGAATGCTTTAAAAAAAAAAAAAATTAAGGGTAAAAAAAAATAATTTAAAAACCGACCATAGATTTCAAGATTTCAAGATTTAGGGTTAGTCGCAAAGGACAATTCAACATCTTTTTTTTTTATCGTCTAATGTAAAAACTCACATGTCGTAGTGTTTGTCCTCCTGGTAGGTTCACTGTATGTGGTGTTGTGTTCTCCGCTCACCGCAACAACCTGGAAGTCATACGAAACGTCCGGGGAGAGGCCTTCGACCTTCCATGTCGTCACCTCTCGGCCAACCTCCTCCACATCCATGTACGTAGTGCCCGCTGTGGGTTTGTAACTGATGATGAAGCCGGTATACTCCCCACTCCCTGGAATCCACACTAAAGTCACCGAGACATAGTCAACAGCGGTTGCAGCTAGGAGAACTGGACTTGAAGGCACTAGATAACAAAACAAACATAACAACAACAGATCAGACGAATTACTTGCTTGCAGTTAATAGACTGGGTGAAAAGACACTAGAAAACAAAACAAATATAACGACAAAAGATCAGACAAATTAGCTGCTTATTTATTAGCAGACTGGGATGAAAAGGCACTAGAAAACAAAACAAATATAACGACAACAGGTGGGTGTTTCACAAAGATCCTAAGTTGAACTTATCTCTAAGTTGGACTAACTAATTATGGAAAGCTGTTAGCATCTATGAAAATATTTTATACAAGTTATTTTAAAAGGCGTGAAATGTTGATACAAATCATTCATATTTTCTATTATCAAGAAGATTTCATGTTCTTAATGTGGAATTTATAAAAAGTCCAAATTACTTGAATTTTCGCTTTTGATTATATTTTATTTTAAGGCTGCAAATGGCTTTCCGTAATTTGTAAGTCCAACTTAGAGTTAAGTTCGACTTAGAATCTTTGTGAAACACCTCCCTGATCAGACAAATTAGATGCTTGACGTAAGCAGACTGGAAGAGGTAATAATAATAGCGACTTACAGGTACGAACGAGGCCCGTTTCCTGCTGATTTCCTGGGAGAACAAAAACTGTGAGTTCATAGAGACGTCCTGGGATAGCACCAGTAACATCAGACTGTCTGATGCTGAGGGTATCAAGCTTGGAGCCATCTGATGGTCTGTAGGTGGTGATGTAGGTCACCTCTGCCATAGAGGATGGACCCCACTGGAATCTAAAGCTGGTCGGAGTTTGGTTGATGATGACGATCTCTCCAGGAGCTGGGATTTCTAGAATGGTAAGAACAAGTAAAAACAGTCAGACACAAATATTGCATAATGAATTAGAACTGTGGAGTGGAAGTTTCATACTTTCATAACCACAACGCTGAAAACACCATACTGTAAGCCATAAAAGCATTTTATTATCATTATTATTCCTCTTAAATATCTATTCAACAATTTCACCCTCCACACAATGAGGTGAAATGAGGAAGGAGGATATAGCAGAACTCAAAGAGGATAGAATGTTTATTTCCCCCATCGTGAAAACCGACAAAGCCAGAAAGGTGTCATCTAAAACCAAAACAAGTTGCTCTTACAATTATCTCAAGCCACTGGGTTTACAACATGCCACATCCTTCGTATATAATATGATTTTCATGAACTTGAATTGATTGAATTGAAGAGTGGCGTGAAAGGTGACATGATAATATAATAATATCGTTTTATTTACCCAGGGTAGCCACTTCAGTTATGAAACTGCTCTTCCAGCGGGCCCTGAATTACATAATGTGTTACTACTACCCTTCTCCAATCTAATGTGCTGAGCGCCTAGCTAGAAGCCTGAAGGTCCCATTGTTATAAGTCTTTGGTATGACTCGGTCGGGAATCGAACCCACGACCTGCCGTTCATGAGGCGGGCGCTCTAACCACTGAGCCACCATGCCCGTCTATGGGATCTATGGGAAAATCCCAAGAGATTGAATAGTGCCATCTGAAACCAAACAAATATAAATGCTCTTCTTACCTGTTCGCCCCTCCCTAGTAATCACATCGCTGCTCTGGGGGAAACCTCCATCATTAGCCTCGGTAACAAGGTAGATGTTGTAGGTGGTAGCCGTGTTCAAGTTATTGATGGTTGCAGTGGTGACATCGGGTGCGAATCGTCCAACCTCTGTCCTGATTCTATCCCCAATGCTATAGGACAAGATGTACTCATCAAAGACTCCCCCAGCCCTTGGCGGTGCCCACGCCACGTTGATGGATGTTGGGGTACTGTCAGCGGCATCGAGATCCAGTGGAGGGTAGGGTACTGTAGAGAAAAAAGGGAAGCATGCTAAGCTGAACATACACAAGACATGTTAGTCGTAAAAGAGAAGTCTACTCTTGGTGAGTGACAACACCTGTTATTGGGTAAACACTCAAATTATGTCAAATTCCCCATGAAGAGTTTCTATACTTAGTGTGTTTTCAATGTTATTTCTTTAAAACTTTGATCAAAGCAAATCCCTTCATAGCAAAAGTTTTGCTTTGTTTAAAGCAAATTAATTTACTTTGTTCAAAGTAAAAATCTGTTTCTTGCAGGATTTAAATGTGATCTTTTGACTTCAAGCAAAAAACACAAGGGCAGAATTTTATGGTATCTTTATGCACAACAAACAGTAGAGTTATCTGAGACTATGTCACAATCCAGTAACCAAATTTCTGACTTGGAGATTGGCATAGGTATAGTGATATCACACTCATAAATTTCTTCTTATTGGTCCGATTTATCTCAAACTTTTGCTATTCTGTTTCTCATATTTTCTGTTTTTGTACAAATGAAATCGTTACAAAGGTTGGATCACCCTGCAAAGAGGCTTACATGTCCTGAATTGTTGATCTGGACCGTTGGCTGTTGTAGTCTGAACGGTTGCAGTATACAGACTTCCAGGTGTTAGCCCCTTCCTCACAGACAAAGGTGTTTCCCCTTCCGGAACCGTTTCTGAAGATGGGATGGGGTTCGCACCACTATCATCCACGGTGATGATGTACGTATCCTCTCCAAGAACTAAACCCCAAGTCAACTGGGCCTCGGTCTCGTTCACAAATCGCACAATGACTTGCAGTGGTTGGATAGGAGCTATATCAAATGAGGAAAAAACAAATTTTCAAGTTATCAGGGGTGATAGTGAGACAAAATGGCATCTTACAACATTCCCCCCATTTTGAGTAGGAAAATTGGGAAAAAATAGGGGAAAAATATGGAAGAACAGAGAAAATAAGGAAAATTTTGGAAAATATGGATAAAATCGGGAAGAAAAAAATAATCGGGTAAACAAACAAAAAATCTGGAAAAAAAAAAGAGGGTAATTATCAGGCCTGAGTTATTCTAATGCAAGGTTAACTAGCAGATACAGGATATTTTTCATGAAAGATATTAGGAAGAATACAAATCAAATGTTTTCCATGTCCTTTCAATACAAGTTTTAACAGCAGAGGCAGTACGGTTAATACGGTGAAAGCAAATCAGTAAAATGAGGGGAGGTTGCAGTTGTTGGATAGAGTTTTCATGAAATAAAACAGATGTTTCAGGTTACTCCAATACAATTTTAAAGGTTACGCAAAGTTTGGGGAAATTTGGAATATTGGGTGGTTGGAATTCTTAAAATTGTTGATATATTTGGATGCCCCTGTGGATGTATTATTAGCAATAGAAAATGTAGCCTCTAAAACACTTCAGCTTTCGAGAAATTGAATAATAAAAAATTACTGGTGCTCCTGTTAAATTTCAAATATTTCAAATAGTGCCTCAGCTCTTTGGTAGCTGCGTACATGAAAATCTCAGAATATGCAGTTCTGATAAATAATTTCCAAACAGGAATAGCAAATTGATCGATTGTAGTCAAGAAACATTGTTTTAAAGCTAAAGGAATATCAGTATTGAGAGGGAGCTACACAATGTAAAGAGTTTATTATTTACAATTTCATCACTTTAGACTCAATTTCTCCTTGACAACGAACGTTGAATATCTTAAAATCGCATATGCTTCCCATGTATTCATTTGAACCAAATTCATGACCCCATACCAAAACTTTGTATTGCCTTTAACAGCAGACACAATACACCATACCCGTACATATATTTCATTGCGTCTTAACTTTGTACATGGCAGAGGCACACAAATATGTATCATGATATTAATTTGTTTGCATAATGTTGTCATTATGATCACTCTCCTTATCATCATTAGTATTCTCACTGCACAATAATGATTCTAGATTGAATACACATACCTGTATTAAACATGACTGAGAATGGTGTGCTTGATGTAGCATCTTCACCGGTCCCGGACCACGTTACCACGGTAACTGTATATTCGGAATCAGGAAACAACCCTGACAGGGTAAGGGTGCGCGGTTCATCTGCCCGTACATCAGTGCGTCTTGGAGACTTGCCATCGGGAGGATCATACGCCACTTCGTAATACGACACAACACCGGGGGCGCTATTCCAGTTGAGTGTGATGTTGGTTGATGTAGTGAGGGACGACGTCAACTGGGTGATAGCATTCGGCCCTGTAAACAATCAAGAATATTGGATAGCTTAGACAGATACCGAGATGTGATTGGTCCAGAGCTCGTCACATGATAACAATTGCATGGATCGTAATTGTTATATTTTCTTGGCCGGTCACTTTCAATGGTTATATTTTCCTGGCCGGTCACTTTCAATGGTTATATTCACCAGCTGATGAAATAAATATATTTTTAATCAATGCATGTCGCCCTCTTGAGGACCGTATGTCACCAATTACACCAATACCAATGAGGGTCAATTTTTTTTAATCAAAATATTTTGTTCTCCAATTTTTTTCTTTCCCCTTGTAATTATTTTGTCCACATTTTGTTTACCCCCCAAACTCCTTTTTTTTTTTTCAAAAGAATTTTTTTGTTTTCCCCTTGAAATTTCCCCCCCCCCCCCTTAAACTTTTTTTTTTAATAATAATTTTTTTTTTATAATTTTGTTCTCAAATTATCTTTAATATTTTATTTCTCTCACAATTTTGTCTAAAAAGTTGTTTATCCTCGACAAAAAATGGCCTCCCTCTCCCTAAATTTTCAGACTAAGGTTATCTAATATAACTTACAGATATTGACTGGCAGGGGGTATATAATATTCTTCAGCTTTCCAAAGAATGTTATATGACACCCTCTGCCAGTCAATAACTGTATACCGGTAATATTAAACAGTTGGAAGGGAGGCTCCTTCAAGCTTTCATTATGAATTTCATTGTAATGTGTTCATTCAGAATTTCACCTGTCTGCTTCTTTGATTTTTCTACGTTCTTTAAGAATAGATGTCTATATATCAAGGTTGGATTTTCCTTCAAACTTGCCACCTGAATTTGGGCCGAGATTTCAAAATCGTACTTACGAGTTCTCTGTGTGATCTCATCGTTGAGGTCGTTGTCACCATTCTGTATTCTAATTGAATAGAGCTCCCCAGCAGTCAGTGAATCCAGAGTGTACTCAGCATACACGATGTCTGGTGATACAGACAGAGTTCTCTGTGTCTGCTGTGTTTCATGTGTAGGTTTGTAGCTGATGAAGAAAGCCAAGGAATTCAAATCGGTTGTCAGCCATACCAGGTTGATGGTGGTAGTCGTCGTTTCACGAACGTCCACGGTTCCTGCAGGGAGTTCATCTGGTTTGAAATAAATAGGAGGGAATGAATTACAAATTGCTATAGAGACTAAACAATGACATTCATAATTAGTGCTTAGCATAACACACATCTACAATACGGCTTTAGAGATGGAAATAACATTAATGACAAAAAGAAATGAAAAATAAACAATGATAATATTTATAACAAAATATTAAAAACAGAAACAAAAACCACAGTTGCATTTGAATCATACATGTAACTGTTTATTAATACTGTTTTTGAACACACAAAGAAACAAATGGTTTAGTTCTAAATATTACCTGTGACGACGTCGACAAGCTGTACTTGATTGCTCATTTGGAGGGGAAAGCCATCTGCAGCATTGAGGAGAGAACTGATCTCATACATGTAGGTTGTGTTAGGATTCAGACCTGTGTCTTCAAACGAGAGTGGGGCAGTGGCAAGTAACGTTGCAAGCAATACCCGGTTGCAACATGATGGATTACCAAGGACCCTTGACGTTCCATCACCCTAGACAACATAATGTCAAAAATACAGAATTATTGAAAAAGTCACAGGTACATATGCAGTCAAACCTGTCTATAGCGACCGCCCAAGGGAAACACAAAAGGTGGCCTTTGAAGACAGGTGGTCTTTGTACACAGGTTCTTTTAGTACATGTACATGATGCAATGAGAAACCATTTCAAGGGAAACAACAAATGTGGCCTTTGTAGACAGGTGGTCTTTGTAGACAGGTAGTCACTAAAGCAGGTTTGACTGTAGCTTCAATTTTGTTAAATTCTCACCTCAAAGACAGACACTCAGGAAATCCCATATGAGATGCATGTCAATTTGCTTAAACCAGACTTGGTATATTCCTAATACTCTTTACTTGTAATACTCTAAGGGGACTGTCTAGACAAGAAGCTTTTCCTCTTAGACAAAAAAGACAGAAAAGATAAGACAAACAGCATTTCATCCGAAAGTTAACTGTCTCAAGCTTTAGATGCAACCCTTCAGAATGTTTTTATTCACCGCTATTCTTTGATTTTGTACCAATCATCTCTTCACTTTTCAATGACTGGAGAAAAGGGAATTAATTTGCTATTTTTTCCTAATGGGCAGGATCTTATGGCTAGGTACCATGGTAGGCAGACACTAAGGAAGTTACTACAGTAATGATATTAAATATATGAATAGTGGAGTCTTGTATAGTACTCATATTTGGCACATTTTCACTCCTGGGGTTCCATCATTATTACCCCAGCATTAGCATGGCTGCCATTATAGCACTCAAGCATTTTAAGGATTTTAAGGATTCAAACCCTCAACCTTCGCATCTCCAGTCAAGCGCCTTAAACCACTCAACCACGACACTCCCACACGACAACCATGTTAGTAATAAACCTCATTACCTGACGATAAATCTGATAAGAGTTAATGGCTTCTGCAGGAACACCAGCACTGAAGCTGAATTCTACTGCAAATCTTCCACCCTCAAGCGAAGTCACTTCACCAGGATTAGGCGGATCTATGTCGTAGAGAGAATCAGATTTTCGCACTTAGCATTTCCAGTTCAATGATTTGACTTGATATAATTTGAGCATTTATCACAAATTAATGTTGCATAGAAACAAACAATTTATACATGAACAGTATATACAGACATATTTTGGTGAAAGGACACGGTAGGTTTTGCTATTGATTGGAGGACTTACAATAAATCTGGTTCCATTTCACAAATACTCTTGTTATGTGGTGAATTATTAAAGTAAAAGCAATAATAATAATGATAATGATACTAATCATAAAAACAAATAGTTATAATAATAGTAATGATAATGATAATAATAATATCAACAATAATAATAATAATAATAATACAAAATAATTAATTATAATAATAGTATAAGACAGAGCTTACTTGTCCTGACAGAGTCGGTGTATTCCTGATTCGACCTGTAAACGTCAATATCATAAACAGAGCTAGGTGACAAGCCAGTCAGGGTAAAGGTCAGGGGTTCATTGTCTTGAATGGTCAGATCAGCTCGCCCAGGTACAGCGACACCGTACGGACCGGCAGCGCCACTGATGGGGGCAAACCATGCTTTAATTGACGAGTCTGTCGTTTCAGCAGCAAGGATGGTGTTTGATGCCAGTGGATCTATCGGGGAGGTAGAGAAATCAATATACTCAGGTGAATGGAAGAATCTTTAAATGGAAAAATCCAACCCAAATAGACAACTACCGGTACTCTAAAGAAAGCAGAGAAATCAAAGAAGAAAACTGATCTTGAAAGTTTCAATTAAATAAGACTAAATAGTGAAAAGTTATGAAATGTCGAAAATTGTAATCGCTATACGTAAGGGCACTTCAAACTGGCTGAAGCGGCAATGTCAATGTGATGTATTGCTGGAATACTTTCCCATCTGTTCCAATATATAAAATGACTGAAAATTAAATTTTTAAAAAATCATGGCTCAGGAGGGATTATTCTTTTTTTAAAGGACTAATAATAATATGGTACCTATAATATATATTTTGAGTAGTGCCCCAAGAGAGAAGGAACTAACAAGTAAAAAGAAATAGTGATATTTTTGGACACAGCAAATGGGAGAGTTATCCACGTCCTACGTCACAATCTACTGACCAAACTACCTATTTGAGGTTTGCATAGATAATAGTGATCTCATATTTCAAACATTCATAACTTCCTTCCTGTTGGTCCGATTCATTTCAAACTATTACCATTCTGTTTCAGTTATTTTTCTGCTTTCATACAAATCAGCTTATTACAAAGGTTGGATTGCCCTTTAACCCTATGTTAACTGGGGGGGGGGGTCAATTTGACCCCCCCTGTAGAAATTTCGCGACTACTCCGAAACCGCGGCAGATATAAAATTTTCCTTTCACGACTTTTTACTTTCGAGTCTTACGCATCTTTTAAAACAATTTTTTCGAAAAACGGACCTACGGTTACAAGGTCACGTGACCTTTTGTCTTTGCATGTCAGCCCGAAAATCGCTCATTTTCATGATTTGTGTACAAAACATATGTAAAAGTCATTTTTCCTAAAAATAGATAAAACATTAGTTATTGAGTCTTGTTTAAAGTTTAGATGTTTGTTTTGGGGTCAAAATAGTTGAATTGTAGTTATAAATGAAATAAAACAACAAAAACAATAAAATACATAAGTTAAAAAAACAATGAAATACATAAGAAATTATCAAAACAAGAGATAACATGAGGAATAACCTGGCTCTTCCAATTTTGTGTGTTGTATTATTATTCCAAATGGTCTAATAAATATATGTAGTGAAAAAGAATACTTAAATATGAATAATCTATGATTTATGGGCAGAAATGTGAATTGTATGACCTTATTTGCATAAATTAGCATAAATATGCAAATGAGTGAATTTTTCAAAAATTTGAAATTACCATAGTATTCTTTACACTTCACTTGACATGCATGCAAATTTTCGCGGCGATCGGCGGTGAAACGGCCGAGATCTTAGGGGGGGGGGTCAAATTGACCCCCCCCCCCAGTAAAAACCTGGTCTGAAATAGCCCAGTTAAGATAGGGTTAAATGTTTTTGTAATAAAGATAATGAACAGTTTATGTATAGCCCATATTACATTATGATATAATGTCCCTATGCTCTTCCAAATAACTGTGGATGTTATTACCCTAGCTTTAGCTCTTTCAGCTGAAATCAGTGCCCAGTTCACTCAGCCAGGTACCCATTTAACACCTCGGGGGAGAGTGGCAAATGAGGATTAAGGTCTTCTCAAAAGATGTAAGTGCTACGCTGGGATTAAAACCCTGAGCCTCTGGATTGAGATTTAAGTGAATGAAGCGCTATACCATGTAGGAGTTAGGGGAAGGGGGGGGGGGGGACCATGCATCCCTCCTAATAGATATCTGACAGGAAAAATAAAAATATTGCCACCTGCATTTTCATACACTGGTACTAAGTAGATTCATAGGGAATCATTTTATAAGTCAATAGTTGTTAGACTGCCCTTTCAATAATACAAACCACGGCCATGAAAACAAAATATGAGGATGAAATAAAAGCTGATTGATGCTCATTATTCAATATTGATTAGATGATAATACTTGAATGAAAAGTGCAAAAAAAAAAGATACATGAAAGTGCATATTTCTGAAATTAATTCTAACAACAACAACAAATATCAAACGAGAATCCTTACATACCTGTTGCCCCATTTGTAGTGACCTCTAAACTCTGTTCATCCCCACTAACTGTTACCATACTGAAGCTATATGCTGTATCAGGCTCCAAATTGGTCAGCTCGTAGGTAGTAAGAACAGGATTGACCGCCACTTCAACATTGTCGTCACGTAGCATGTAGGAGATTGTAAAGTTATCTAGTTCAGTGTTTCCAAGAGTCCAACTGAATGTCACCGACAAGGGAGTCCTGCTCAGGACTATCAGGTCGGTCGGGGGCAGCGGTACTGCAAACACAAACATACAAAAAAAAATCATTTATTTCATTTTTTCCATGGGAAAAAACATAGCCTGCCACAGTGTTTGAAAAGTGTATTGTATATGTCTGTATATGAGTGAAGGAAGCTGATTGCAGCATTCCTTGTTTGTTCAATAACGGGAAAAAGCGTGGAAAAGATTAAAATGAATTTCCATTGTGATATAAAGTTGCTTCGGAGTAAAAGTTGATTAGAGTGATCATTGGCCATACGTAAAGTTGCATGCAGTTCATGTGCCTTTGAAATGTATTCATCAATGTAGATATACAATTGATATATACAACATTTTTTAGTACCGGTAAAACTTACAAGTAGTTTGTAGTGCATGTATGCATTGTCTGAAAATAATATGCATTTAATTTGAACAAACTGTATGAAATTAAATAAACTCAAAGACTATAATTTGTTTTTCTTGAAATGATCTTGAAATGTTATTGAGCCTTTCATCTTCTAGTGGCTCCATCAGGTCTGCAAAATCTATTAAGAATATATTGAGTGGACATATTAAATATATTCAAGATTTGCCCTGAATTGTGTTGTTTCTTGAGAATGATACATAATAAAGCTTACATCTAAAAGCATTTAACAAAGGCCCTTATTCAGCCATCTTTCATTCTTAAGTTACAAAAAAAAATTAAAAAAATATAGAATTTACAAAGGGTATGAATAATTTTGTTATTAACTGTACATTGGAAACTTTAAAAAAAAATATAGAGAAATGGCAGCTGACTAAGTAACATGTGCGAGTGAACCTCTCCTCAAGATATATTTTTCAACACCCTAGATATTGCTTTTCTTTGAATACAAAGTTGATAACTACTCATAATTTGCATCATTACCAGATTTTGATTAATAGGTATCATTATGAGTGGCAGCATCCAGAAGAAAAGTGTAAAAAGACCACCACAAATACCATGGAATACCACGATTTAAGAAGCTTAGCTTCTAAAGGAGTCCTAAACCATTCAGTTTATGATGTAATCAATCAATTAAAGTATGTTGATTAATGAATTATTACCATTCATTTTTTTATGAAACAGATTATATCATGTTTTGTGTGGTTTTGAATAAAATGAACTGAAACTGAACTGAAAAAATACCTATATAAATATGTGTCAAAAAAAACATTTAAAAAAAAAAAAAAAAAAAAAATCAGTACCAGTTCTCTGGGTAGTAGTGTCGTCCTGAGGAGCAGATGAGACGACATCAAGACGAATGTTGTACAAAGCACCAGGCATGAGGCCTGTCAGTGTACCTCGTCTGGTTCCAGTTAGTTCAAAGTTAGAATTTATGGTTAGCGGCGAGTAGGTCACGTCGTCGCGGACGAATCCTGCCTCGTCGCTGCTATCTCCCCACACAAAGTCAATGGTGGTAATAGTGTATGCGATGACAAGGATTTGACCGGGGAGGGGTGTCACTACAATGAATAATAATCATAATATTAATAACAATAAGAATACATGAGATTTATATAGTGCAATTATCCATTTTAATTTAATGTTCAAAGCGCTTCAAAATATTAGGGAACACATTACATCATGACAAAGAATCGTGTAAATTTACATAAGAAAGACTAGATGGAACTTCGACTGCGCGCAGTCGAAAATGATGCCTCCGTCATAGAGCAAGTTTACAAAACAAAACAGAAGAAATTTTTCAAATTCAAGTTTCATTGTAATCCATTAACAGGTTCTCAGAATATCGTGATTACAAGCAATTTCTCATATACATATGGGTCATTCCATCGGGTTGGGTCATAAATTGTGACATGAAGGTTCAAAATTCAGAGTTGGTGAATAATTTTTTTATTGTTATATCCCGTTTCTAACACCAATCCTACAATAGATTCCATTGCAATTGTATGTATTCCTTCACACACTTTCATCTAAAATGAAAAAACAGACACAACAAAAAACCTACGTTACAAGGACATCTTTTTTTACTTGCTCATTTATTTTCTGATCTGAAACTTTGTCACAGTCTGAACTCCATATTTTTTGTGTGTGGAAAACATTAAGATGATGGGAGCAATAGTTTAGAATACTTAAAACTTGAACACAGCAACATTATATCAGTTTTTAAACATGAAACAAATGAGGAACTAGCAATTTTCAGATCATGATTTTGTTCTAAAGGGTAATCTTTTCTCTTGCATAGAAAATCTTGGCTACATTCCAAGAAATGTGCCAATTAATTGATGCATGAAACATATTTAATGAGATGATAACACAATTGAAAGGAAACCTGCAAGATTTATGGTCTATATTCACCTCAACACCTCCAGTTACCTCTGTTACATGGACATCATGTCCGAGTAACATCCGTATGATATGATAGTAACTATCCTCTTATATTCATTGAAAAATGACGGACTACATTAAATGTCATCTGAAATATATTTAATCCATTGATCAGTAAATAAAAAAAACAGTATTCATACAAGAGGTATATTGATAGATATCAATGATCAATTTTATATCTTCTTCAAAATAGTGATTAGATTGGAAAGATCTTTGTTTTCCAGGAAGGTTTCAATGACTGGTCATTTTGCCTGCTCTCTTGATCTCTCTCTGCCAGAGCTGAATCCTCAAGGGAGGTAGAGGAGACATGAATGAAATGGATGCAGCAATCTAATAAATATGCATTAAAAGAAATAAATAAAAACCAATGAGTAAAGAATATTAAATGAGATAAAAATAAAACAAAACTGTAAATTGTTTCTGTGACTTTTCATTTCAAACGTGTGTTGCGTTTGCTAATTATAAGTACTTCTATCTAGATCTGTAGTAAAATCAAATTGTAAGAATTAAGGATGGAACAACTAGACAGAGGATTGCAAGATGGATAGGGGGGTTCCTCACTTTTGGCTCGTTGCATGCCCAAATAGAAGTAGGTATTATTATTGGTTGTTCATTTTGATGAATTTTTCTTCTACTTTAAATATTTGTGCTAAATTATTATTTTTGTTAAAAAATTATATTTGTTATTTATCATTATTTGGAGGGGAGGGAAGGTGTTGAAGCCCCTTATCCCTCACTTCAACCTTTGGATGATGGGGAAGGGGGAGCCAGATCAATAATTATTTAATTTATTATATTAAAAAAAAAAAAAAAAAAAAAAAAAGGCTCATTACATTATGTATCCAATTTTAATTGAATTGGGGGGGGGGGGGGCATGCCCTCCCCCTTAAGCCCATTCTTCTCTATCTCAACCCTAACCCCCAACCCCTTTTTTGCCCCAAAGTTGGGTATTTCGGGCCTCAGATTGAACTTCCTAACTTGAAGGAAACAATGTTCAATAACTTGTGTTTTTCCTTAGGCTCATCCATCATTGTTCAATGACAATTAATGGCGTCATATAAATAATATTAATTAATTAAACACTTGTCAGAAAAATTCTGAGGTGTAGGAACATCATTAATATCACTATTTACGGGATTCTTATAACAAAATTCAATTTCTGTTTAAGAAACTAGCTTTTTAAGGGTAAAAGTCCGGCATTGATTTTGCATGTTTTTTTATAACACATATATCAGTATGTGGGACAACAGTAAAATATTCACTCACATGTGATGGTTTGAAAACCGGTTTAAGTTGAAAATAACACAATTTAAAACGGAATTACATTTTTAAAACATGGAATTCCATTGTCCATGATAATAATTCGGGCCATAAATATAACTTAAAAAACATATTACGTACCAATTTGGGCGCTGACGGGCGAAAATGGCTGCCCCACGTTACATGGACATTTTCACATTTGTGGTTGCACTGTAGGGGTAGGTCGTCGCAGTTCGGCAAAAAACATGTTCTGCGCATTCGTGAATAACTAGCAGGTCATTTTAACACCGAAAACTGAAGCTAGCGGGCTGGTTTATATCTCAAACACCGTAATTTCACACCTACGTTACCAAATTACGAAGGACATCGCGACCGATTTTCGCGGTAAATTAATTGTTTTCTTATATTTACCGACCGATTTAATTATCATTCTTTTTACATATGTTCATGAGGGGTTGTACCTTCCTAATAAGATGAAACTTTCTGAGAAAATATCCTGCTAAATTTGTGTAAAATGCTAGAATTACCGCCGTTACGAAAAAAGTGCCTAGGACATTGTTGGTAACGTAGGTATTGTGTTTTTTCAATATGAAATAACTTGCCGATTTTTTGCACATTTCACTTGAGCTTCTCAGACATAGTAGGGGTATTAAAGGTGACATGTTTTAAGTAGGAAACATTGCATTATGATGAATTTTTTTCCAGAAATAAGTTCATGAAAATGACATGTTTTCATGTCACAACTTTCACCCTCAAAATCGCTGAGACATCGGTAGTAAAACTCTCACCAAAAAAAAAATATGATGAAGAAGTTTCTGTTTTCATGTTTATTTATTCTGTACTACATTACTCTTCAATATAACATACTTTTATTTTTCTAAAAATATATTTAAATTTGAGTAAATAGCTTCTAAACATTCAAACACGTGAAAATGCTGAAAAGACCCAACCCGATGGAATGACCCATATATAACCCTTTGATCTTTGTCTCATGACCCTTAAATCTACTCAGTTCATTGGCTCTGCAAGATACATACATGATCTAAGTTTGGCAGGAATCCATCAATCTGTTCTAATGATAATGCGATCACAAGCTATTTTTGCATACATAATGAGCCGCATGACCTTTGACCTTGACCTCATGACCCCAAAATCTATTCAGTTCATCGACTCTGCAAGTAACATACATGACCTAAGTTTGGTAGGAATCCATCAATTGGTTCTTGAGATAATGCGATCACGAGCTGTTTTTGCATACATAATGAGCCCTGTGACCTTTGACCTTTCACCTCGTGACCCCAAAATCTAATCAGTTCATCGGCTTTGCAAGATACATACATGACCAAAGTTTGGCAGGAATCCATCAATCGGTTCTTGAGATAACGCGATCACGAGCTGTTTTTGCATACATAATGAGCCCTGTGACCTTTGACCTTTGACCTCGTGACCCCAAAATCTAATCAGTTCATCGGCTCTGCCAGATACATACATGACCAAAGTTTGGCAGGAATCCATCAATTGGTTCTTCAGATAACGCGATCACGAGAACGGGACGTACGGACGGACGGACGTACGTACAGACGTACGGACGGACGTACGTACAGACGTACGTACGGACGGACGGACGGACAACCCGAAAACATAATGCCTCCGGCTACTTCGTAACGGAGGCATAAAAATGCAAAAATGAAAGAATGAATGAATGTCTGTCTTCAAAAACGCGAAATTAAACAAATAGGGTTTAAGGTTGCTCTTAAAAGACGTTGAAGATTCAGAGTTCTTCAGCTCCTGTGAAAGTGAATTCCAAAGGGCTGGTCTGGCATGAGCAAAAGCTTGTTCCCCCCAAGATTTTTTTGAAAGCGGTATGTGTAGAAGACCAGAGTTGGAGGATATTAGGGTACGTGTGGGTTGGTAGAGGTGAACTAAAGATTAGTAGTAATAGTAGTGGCTCTGTGGTACAGCAGTGGTGTCACAAACTGGGAAGTCCTTCAATTGGCAGCACATCAAGAGGTTCGAATATCAATTTTTTATTTTGATTGAAGTTTGCAATTTTTCAACTTATTAACAAAATTTGTACCAACATATTGTTTTCAGAGACATCACATTTTATTACAATAATGTAAAATATTCTTGTTGCCAATTGAAAGCACAATATCGTTGCCTGGGTGGCAGAAAGGCGTTAGCTCGAATATCAGGCAAAAAAATGAAGGTCTAAGCAGAAGGGCGTTAGCACTAAATCGCCTCAAACTTTTAAAAAAAATTCCAAGAAAATTGTGGCTGTGTTCTACTATGACATTTCTATTAGCCTTTTAAGTTTTGAGCCAATTTTTTGGACGAAAAGCAGTTTAAATATAAAACAAATCTTTAAATGCGAATAATTTGAAAAGTACTTTTTGAGTAACTTGCGCGCAAACGCCCTTCTGCCAGCCGGGCGACGATATATGAGCAGCAAACAGTCACAAAAAACGTGAAAGGGTTAATGTGCTTACCTGTACTAGCAGTGAGGGTGACAGTGTCACTTCTGACGTTGTCCACACCTACACCAGCTAAAGAGGTGACATGGACATCGTATTCTGTGCTGACCTCCAGTCCGTCTACCGTAGCTGCGCTGACCTCGCCGTCGACGGTCTGCGACCCCGCTGGATTCCCACCAAGAGTGACTTCCATCACGTACTGATCTACCACTGGGAGAGGGGAGTCGGCTGATGGCCTCAATGGATGTTCCCACACAGCGGTCAGCGACGTCTGTGTCGTCCTGGCTATCCAAATGCCCACTTCCTGAGGAGGTCGGGGAACTGGAATGGACAGAAGGAATGTTAATTTCAATGTTGTATTGTCCATTGGGATATTTTTATTGCTTACAACCATCACGAAAGATAATTGACTTTACTTAATCCAAATCTAAAAGATAACTGATATGTAAT
This sequence comes from Strongylocentrotus droebachiensis, assembly GCA_035222895.1. Taxonomy (NCBI): domain Eukaryota; kingdom Metazoa; phylum Echinodermata; class Echinoidea; order Camarodonta; family Strongylocentrotidae; genus Strongylocentrotus; species Strongylocentrotus droebachiensis. The sequence continues at coordinate 308,891 of JAVYIG010000560.1, forward strand.
GAGAATATACATGTTATAGACACATTACAATGTATATATATATTATATTATATATAGAGAGAGAGAGTCCAGTATGTACATTTAATTTGTGTGCTACTAGAATTTAAAATACCAACCTGAAACTTTTTTACCAGGCATTCTATGGGTAAATGGTTAAGGAATATGAAAAAAACGATTGAAAGCAGAAAAACCATGCACTTATGAGTTTGATCCCTTCTTAAACAGGATGCTGTATGTGTATGCCTGCATCCCTTTTCAGTTTTCAGAGAGAAAAGGTAAAAAATTTACAACATACTTGTTGTTATCTGCCTAACTGGGCCTGGAACTTCATTCCTTCTGATAGTGATGCTATAGGTCTGGCCCGGTGTGAGGTTATCTATGTCCACAATCCTGTCGTTTTCCGGGACCAGTAAGTCACCAATACCATCATTGGGGGTTGGAGTGATTGTCACAACGTGACGGAAGGTCGAAGATGGAGCAGTGATGGGTTCAAAAAGAATCTCTATTGAATAACTGGTGCGATTTATCAAAAACACCTCTCCTTCAAGGGCATCCGCTGTATAGAAAAAGAATTCAAGATTCAAGTTTTAGTAGCCATGTACACCTTTCAAGACTTTAACATTTTCTATAAAGTATCTTTTGATTCAGAGCCCTAAAAATATAACAGATGAATAAAAAGAAAGGGCAGAAATGTCTTCACACATTGTGTCCATTTTTTTGCATGATAACATTGCCTTTGCCAACAAGGATTTTCAAAGGCAAATAATCCTTATATTAGCAGCAAAAGAGGTGAAATCATTGTTTTTCTAAGAATATTGGCTACTTAGCTCATAACCAGCGCTCAAAATACACGAGGGCAATGGGCGTTTCGCTCCCGTGAGCTACACAATCGCCCCCGTCAGAGTGCTCACAGGGGCGATTGCAAAAGATCGCCCCCGTGGAATATATGGTAAAAAACAAAAATGAAATAAAAATTATCATTTCTGTTATAACTTTCACACAATATTGAGTTTGATCTTTCAAAGCTTAAACCAATAAAATGGAACTATGGAAGTTATATTTTAATGGCGTGCAGGATTTCTCGCTCAAATTTTTCGGTGTCTAGAGGCTGCCATATTGTAAAGAAATAAACACCTTTTTCGCCGCGAGATTGCAAGATCCCATCTCCTCACCTCTGTGGGTATTACGGATACAAACAACGGAAGCTCGCACGCTGCCGCCCCATATGTGCTGGAGCTAGAGGCGATCGCGCAAGGACTGAAACGTGGAGAAGTTTTTTGTTGTGAAAATCGTGAATCCTTTGAAAAGACCAGCAAATAATGAACCTCGACCAGTAAATCAACCGAAAGCTAAAATTAGTAAAAGGAAACCTGTTGGCAAGGAGGCGAATGTATATGGGCTTGGACCAGAAATTTTGTACAAAGGGAAGAGATCTGACCATTTGCTGCATGTTATAACTTGTAAAGTTGTAAGAGGGAAATAATGCCGACTATAATGATAATGATGAAATAGCAAATAATTTAGGAGTTTCAATGGTACCACCAATTTAATGGAAATTTGTATTAAAAAAGAGCCCCCGTCAGTACTAAAAGAGCTCCAGTGAGCCTTCTCACGGGGGCGCTTTTTATTTTGGAAGAGCCCCGGTGGACAAAAAATTAATTTGAGCCCTGCTCATAACCATGCATATTATTTTCTGAGACATAATAGTTTAGGATAAGGGTATTAAAGGTATAGTGTTGGGTCCAGGGGTGAAGTTTAGAATTTGGTTGGTATTGAAAATTCATGCAGAACAAATGTCGCATGCAGGAGCAAGCAGTCTTTACAACCGTACACATACCTGTTGTTGTGCTCTCAATCTAATACTTAAATACTGTTTCGGACATGGGGGAGAAGGGTGTGGGGGGGGGGAACGATTGTTTTAACAAGATTGCATTTTTCATTTTGTTGTTATTTAATTGCAAAACTTTGGTAGTTATTCTAGCTTCTCTCCCTGAAGGTATTGCATCTCTGCACTATAACTTAAAGGAAACCTCAAGCCAAGAAATAACTTTACTTATCCTGAGAGATTTATTATATTCTTGCCCATTAGGCAAAAAGCAAGAATAATGTACAGCTTCTCAGCACGACATGGGTATCGCCTTTTCCTTGATAACGTGACGTACTATGTTACGTCGTGTATCAAGTAAATGTATTCAAATTTATGGATGCCTCCTAATACAAGGCGTGTGTGGTGATGAAGCATTTCATTCACCTGCTATTGTACTATATATATATATGAAATAAATTTGTCAACTGCTATATTTTAGTATTTTGAAAATTAATTAGTTACAATTGTTCCCCTGTCATATATTTTTAACCAGATATAATTTTCTATCTCCTCATTAAAAGTAAAGGTTTTTCTTATTGCTTTAAAAAGTCTTTCCAATTAAAGCTTAGTGCATGATACATGTACAACTTCAACTGGTATGTCACATTTTCAAGAAAATGGCTCCGCCCATGTCTGCTAAAAGGTATCGCATCATGCCAAGAATATCTTCATTTATATATCTCTTGTAAATTTTCATCAGGAATATGTTCCATCAAAGAGCAGGAATACACCTCATTTGTGAGAACACTTACACTTATTATTTGGGGTTGAGGTTTCCTTGTTTGTGTGAATGTTTTGTATTTTGTTAAAGGTACTACAAAGTTTTGGTATGGGGTCATGAATTTGGTTCAAATGTACATCTTAGAAGCATAATGAGATTTTACAATATTTAATGATCTTTGTCATGGTTGAAATCGAGTCTAAAGAGATGAAATTGTAAATAATAAACTCTTTGTGTTGTATAGCGCCCTCTCAAGACTGATATTACTTTTAATAGCTTTAAAACAAGGTTTCTTGACTACAATCGACCGATTTGCTATTTGCATATTCTGAGATTTTCATGATCGCAGCCACCATGGAATGGCCTTAGGTGCTATATTACATATTTGAAATTTACCAGGAGCACCAGTAAATTTTAGATTTTTCAATTTCTCGAAAGCAGATGTGTTTTAGGGGCTAAATTTTCTAGTGCTTATAATACATCCTCAAGGGCATCCAAATATATCAAAATTTTAAAGAATTACTATTCATCCAATTTTCAAAATTTCCAAAAACTTTGCATTACCCGGTACCTTTCATATCAAGATAACTTCAATCTTGTAACCTTAGCTTTATTATATATTTATAGTTGCATTTAAATTGTAAGCAAATAATGAACATGAAATGAAAATGAAAACATACCTGTTGTAAAAGTATTGGACTGGGCAGTGCTCTCGGTCTGATCCTGACTGATACCGGCCACCGCTCTGACCGTCACCAAGTATGTTGTTTGAGGGAAGAGTCTGTTCAACGTCACAGATCGTAGATCAGTGGTCTGCTCTGTCTTCTCAGGGCAGTCGGCCATGTTAAGAGGGGAAACGGTTATGCGGTAGAAATCTGCATTTCCAGTCTCCAGCGGCCATTCGATGAACAGCTCTGTTGATGTCGTCTCTGTCAGTGAGAGTGTCCCTGGTTGTCTGGGAACTGAAAAGAAATAATAATAATAATAATATAAATAATAATAATAATGATAATGATAATGATAATGATAATAATATACATAAAAGACAGTATTGGTCAAGCTGAGATATTGATGAAATATTAATAAGTCCTGCCAGGTTAGCAATCACCTCACCTGGCTCGAGAGAGGCAAATATACATTTATTTCTTCCCACTGAAATTCGAAACCCAAATTCCATGACTTTCCATAAACCATTTTGGTCTTTTCCATGTCAGGTTAAGTACCATATTGGAATGGCTTGACGGCATCCAAGACTTATAGTTATAACACGCCTGTTGTCAGTTCAAACTGGAAAGCTGCCTTGGCCACACACAGCTCACACCCACGATCAATTTCTACAACTTTCCATGACTTTGGGAGATTTTTTTCCTAAATTTCCATGACTTTCTAGAATATTTTTCCCCATGACGCTACAGTTTTTTCCATGACCCTGACTACAGAGCTTACAGTCATTACCTCAGTCAATGGATTCAAGAACTATTCCGTGCGTTATAGTTAACATTCCCCACTCCCTGGGGAGCATCTCAGCTAGTTCCCCACTATTTTGGGTCGCACATGCTACTCAAATCGGACCTTCGCATCCTACTGGGTACCCATTTAGCACCTGAAGTGGAGCAATGTAGATAAAATGCCTGGCTCACTGACATAAGAGCCGTGCCGGGGCTTGAACCCTGCAACCCACCTGTTCTTCCTATTCCACTTGCAGCAGTGAAGCCACTGATGCCTAGTTGCAAAGAGTAGAGTGTTCCGGGCAGCAAGTTCGTGAGAGTTGCAGTATTCCCGCTTGCTGACACAGACTGTTCAGCATCATCTGAGTCTACGCGTCTGTAACGTATCAGCTGACCACTCAGACCCTCAGCATTCCATACAATGCTCAGTGTGGTTGTAGATCTCCTCTGAACCACTATTGTGTCTTCGGGAACAGGTTCTATGGGGAGAAGCAAAAGATAATAATAATAATAATACTCAGTTTTTATATAGCGCTTATTAGAATCACTTTAAGCGCCTTCAAACTTATTACCCCTGGCTTTAGCTGTGCTGCCATTGCGGCACTCTAGCATTTGCCTGGGTTGAGTGTGGCAAATGTAGATCAATGTCTTGCCAAAGGACATTAGTGCCGCGATGGTCTCAAACCGCGGACCTTGTGATCGACAGTCCGGCGCATAACAACTTGACCACGGCACCTCTACATGATTGTTTGATCCATATTAGTTGAAGGGAGGGACGTAATATTATGTTACAGTCAAACTCTATCAAAGTCAAAGTCTATAAAGGCCACCCAATGGAAACAGGAAAACTGGGCATTGTAGACAAGTTTCCTCTCTAGACAGGTTCCACAACAAACATTTCTTTCTAAAGAGAAACAATATAGGTGACCACTAAACACAGGTGACATTGATCATGGATGGCCGCTAAGACAGGTTCAACTGTACTTTTGTATTGAGTAGACGCATAGAGTGATAAATGATTTATTTAATCATCCATTTATTTTCAGTTTTAATTTAACCGATTCCGATAAAAAACAGAAATGCAAAAGACTAAATTTAAAGTAATCTTTAGGTCACGTTAATTTTCATTCACGAAATTGAGTAATACAGTGTAACCTGTATATAAAGACCAATCAAGATAAACATGAAAAGTTCTCTCTATAGGCAGGTGTTCTTTATGTACAGGTTCCTTCAGTACAGGTTTAAATGAGAAACCATATTCAAGGGGAACAAAAAATCTGGTCTTTATAGACAGGTGGTCACTGAAGCAGGTTTGACTGTAGTTTCTGTTTCAGTGTCCTGTCATACTTACCTGTATTGAACTGTACAGAGCTATCATCATCTCCCTCTTGCTCTGGGAAAACCCCTGCCTCCATCAGTTGAGTTTTGACGATAATCTTATAGTAGGAGTCTGGGTTCAGGCCCGTCAGGGTATATTCATTCGGGTCACAAGGCTTTGAGAAGACAGTTTCTGTCTCAAGTCCTGATGCATCGACGTAACTGAGCACATAGCCAGTGACGGTGGTAAGATCATCAGCAGCTCTATCCCACGATACCCTGATAGATGTGGAAGTAATTTCCTGTATGGTGATGTCACCAGGCGATGGTGGATCTGAAAGAAAGTCATCATATGATCTGGTGGTAACACTTCCTTTTTTTTATGTGGGGGAGGGAGAGGGGTGAATGTTGCATACATATTTCTTTCATTTGAGTGAAATCAATATTCTAAATAAGCCAGAAAAAGTAAACACTCATGAAAAAAGTATAAACATAAATTCTTACAATTTACAAGAGCACAAATATCTGTGTATTTTACACTCTGCGCAAAGTCATCATATGATCCGGTGGTATCACTTCCTTTTTTTTTCTTTTTTTTGGTGGGGGGAGGGAGAGGGGTGAATGTTGCATATACATTTCTTTCATTTTAGTGAAATCAATATTCTAAATGAGCAAGAAAAGTAAAAACTTATGAACAAAGTATATACATAAATGTTCACAGTTCACAAGTGCACAGATATCTGTGTATTTTACACTTTATGTAAAAGTACTAGGATGACCAAAAGGCATGCAATTTAAAACCATGGGGGTGTTTCACAAAGATCCCAAGTCGAACGTAACTCTAAGTTGGACTTAAATATTATGGAGATCCATTTGTAGCCTTAAATAAAATATATTCAAAAGCAAAAATTTCAAGTATTTTAGACTTTTTATAAATTCCACATGAAGAACATGAAATCTCCTTGATAATAGAAATATGAATTCTTTAAATTAACATTTTATGCCTTTTAAAATAACTTTTACAAAATATTTTCATAGCTGCCAACAGCTTTCCATAATTTTGAAGTCCAACTTAGAGACAAGTTCAACTTAGGAACTTTGTGAAACACCCCCCATATGTCATGATTTGTGATATAGTAACTGAATGATTATGCACTATTTGTCCATATTTCATGTTTTAGTGTGCGCAAACATGAAAAACCATAAATGTACGTATGATTACACAAAGGCTAAAACAATGGATATATGAGCGTTGCACTTAAATATGCTTCAGTGAGAACAAAAATGTTTTTCTTCCTTTATTATAGTCTTGGAAGTTAATTAGAAAAAAACCTAAGGACGTATAAAAGAAAAATACAGTAGAAGATATACCATACAATCAATAATAATAATACTGAATGGCTTTCCTTCATGAGATACTATACAAATAATGAATGGTTATGAGTTCAATAGTGCAAATATTTTCATGAGTTGAAAGATTAACATTCTATTCAACGAATTGAATAGAATTAACGTTAATCTTTCAACGAATGAAAATATTCGCACTATTGAACGAATGAAAAACATTCATTATTTGTTTTAAACAACATCAAAAAAGATCTAATGGAACGTTAATCAACAAACTATGCTTTACTCCTTATATTAAAGATAAATCAAAGTTGAAGTCAAGCCTTCTCGATAACATTCAGCTTGCCTTCGCGTCAGATACACGCAGGGATACGCGAAAGGCAGAGAGGTACGCAGTCTGCATATAACCAAAAATGCACGCCCGTGCAATAGAACATCTATTGAATATCATGTGATCAACAATCCTCCAATCAAATGACAAGGATCCACGTAGGTGCTGTATAAAAAGGTATATTGCCCTCTCTTTGAGAATATTGAAATAAACCCTTGTATCCCACTCAAGGCCATTCAATGTTTAATCATTATTTTACATGTAAATACTGTGGACTTGCCCATGTGCGTATACTTGTAGACTGACATCAATATTCAATGCTTGCTTACTTGTTCTGAATGTCCTTGAAAAGGGTGGAGCTGGAGAAGTTAATGAGCCGATAGTCAAGATATGTACTTCAGAGGGATCGAGATTATCAAAAGATGCCACAGGAGAGTTCAACAGCTGATCGTTAATAACAGGGCCCTCTGAGTCTTCCAGTGTGGCAACATAGTTGGCCGGTACTTCACCACCCAGCTCCCCAAAGTAAGCATCCACTGTAGTCGATGTCACCGACTCACGGATTGTACAGCACAAAGCGGTCTCTGGATAAAGCAAGATGAGTATTACGATAGTTAAGCACATCCACAATAATAATAATAATAATACTCAGTTTTTATATAGCGCTTATTAGAATCACTAAGCGCTTCCAAACTTGGAGATTATTACCCCGGCTTTAGCTGTGCTGCCATTGCGGCGCTCTAGCACTTCAAAGAATTCATTTCTGCCAGGTACCCATTTACATCACCTGGGTTGAGTGTGGCAAATGTAGATCAATGTCTTGCAAAAATTACAGAGTACTGGTAATGCAATCAAATATTGAGTATGAATATGAGAATAAGTACATGTATGATCCCTTTAATAGGTCAAAACAAAGAATCATAAGTTCATAATTTTCCTGTAAAAGTGGGAGTCTGTTATGTTTATTGATTTCTCCTTCATAAGAGTGTCCAGCAATAAAAATTGTTTCAAACTCCATACCTGTATAAGCAAAATATGATTTTAGCGAACTATTCATCCATTACGGATGACAATCCTAGAAATTCCAAATTACTTTGGAGTATATGGTGTGTTTCTTAAAAGAGGAACCTATCTGCCTCCACTAACATCTTATCAAATTAACATATCTAGATGCAATTACAGAACATACATGTATTACGCCTAAGTTAGGTATAAACCCAAACTCACAAACCCAGCAACAACCATGATAATACAGCATCAAAAAGGGAAATTCTACCCATTTAATTTGAAATATTTGTGATGATATATAGGCCAGGTTTATGTAATAGGTACATAATAATCTGTTCATCCAGGTTTTTTGTACTGACCTATATGTAGCTAAGGTACTGACAAAGGTTTCATTGTCAAGAGACTTGAAATGCCAAGGTCATTGTGCATGCATGAATGAATCTGATTCCCTTGAGTAAAAATATCTGCAAAACGCTTTAATAGAGAGTTTATTTTGTTTGAAGGGCTATATAAATCCAGATTATCGTTATAATTAACATGATATATACAGTGAAACCTGTCTATGAAGACCATCCAAAGGAGACAAGAAAGGTGGTTTTTATGGGCAGGTGGTCTCTGTGTACAGGTTCCTTTGGTACACGTTTCAATGAGAAACCATTTTCAAGGGAAACCAAAAAATGTAGTCTTTGTAGACAGGTGGTCTTTCTATACAGGTGGTCACTAAAGCAGGTTTTTGACTGTATTTAGAATCTTACGTGTAGTAGCTGATCTGGTTGCAGGACTACTGGTCCGTCTCGCATTCAAATCCTCACTGACGGAGCGTACTTGCACCTCATAGAGTGTAGCAGGCTTCAGTCCTTCGATGAACAAACTTCTTGTGTCTCCAGGTACATCCTTATACCTAACACCGTCTACACTGACCTCGTAACCATTTACGATGCTGCCTGTGGGAACACCCCAATTCACCGTAGCATCAACATACCTTGCCACCAAAGTGATAAATGAGGGCTGTAACGGCACTGTTAGTGGAAATAAAAATAATAAAAATAACATTGGTTTTAATATATATCGCAGCTACTATACGAATATAAACTCTACTAGACTGAGATGACAACCCCCAACAAAAAGATTGCACGCTTCTGAAAACAAGAACCACTTCAATGCAACTTTCCTTATGGTACCGGACAAGTTATTCCAAAGCTTTGGAGTAGCACAACTACAAGCGCAATCTCTAAGAGTTAATTTTGTTTTTGAGTAAGGTAGTTTTAGAAACAGCTTGTCCTGTGTACTTCATAAGTAAATGATGCCTATCAAGCGACCTGTTATGAAACCAGTCAACCTATAGCAGTTTGTGTCATTTTTCAGTGACATTTTACATATAATTTATCCTTGCAATGCTACATTATATTACAGCTTTTATATGAAACAGAACTTCAGATCTCATGAATTTTGTTTTCCATTTCATGTCTGTTTGGAGCCAGAAGGACATTAACTCAAAACTTTAACACCGAAGTGATGCCCATAATGGCCCTCAACGGATGATAACAATACAGGGGTGATAGTGAGCACTTTTTTCCCCTTAACCACGCCCCCCTTGAGTAAAAAAGAAAAAAAAGAAGGGGATTCGGGGGAAAAAATGGCATCTAACAGCATTCCCCTCATTCGAGTAAGAAAAATTGGGATAAAATTGGGATAAAAAAAATATCTTAAAAAATCAGGAAAAATTCAACAACAAAAATTGGGAAACCGATTTAAATCAGGTTTTTATCAGGCCTGACAATAGCACCTCCGAAAAGTCAACGACCTCCAGAGGGCGCCATACATACCTGTCCTTGTAGATTTTGTGTACACAGAATCATCACCTCCAACAACATTAAGAGTAAGTGTGTAGCTCTTTCCAGGTATGAGACCGGTGAGGAAGACGCGTCGCTCTGCAGCAATATGACGTATGGTGCCATCACTTGGAGACCGTGTAGGGAGGAAGGTAACCTCTCCTGCCAAACTGTTGTTGACCCCATATGCAAATGTGATCGAAGTGGTGTCCACAGTTTGAACAATGATCTGACCGAGCTCCAATGTAGCTGTTTGGTTAGATGGATAGGGAGAATCCAATCAATGACCTGGACATTTCATGCATGTTACGGCATTATCGATGGGTATAGAGCACCAGACGTCATATTGGCTCATCGTCTAGGTTACTGGTTCCAATCAACAGAGCCTACGCATGAGATTCACCGCAAAATGATTCAAGCAACGGGCTGGAGCAGGGCAAATTCAGTGGTTGGCCGTGGTGTGATCACCACACCATTGTTCAGCACAAAATTGTTTCGAACCAGTAACCTTGACAACCTGGCCAGTATGACGCAACACTCGGTACTCTATTGAGTTACATACTGTATTGGTGACGTGAATGATTTCACCTTGGTGGACTGTGGCAAAGGAACAAGGAACTTGAACCCTGTACCTGGTGGTTCACAGTCCGGAGTCTTACCCACTAGACCACAATACCTCTACTGTTTCACAAAGTCTACAATTCAATAAATTACTCACAATTCAGACAGATGATACAACTGATGTGATCCTTTACAAATAATGAGGAAATAAAATATGAATTATGACTTGATGTCCATGTACATGTATCATTATGCACCTTCACATGTTTGAAAACAAATTGCATGTATTTTCTTACATGACAATAAGTTATAATATATAATAAATAAATGACACTTCGTGATGCCCCAGTCCCACTCACGGTCCTCACATAGATGGTATACAACGTATCTGGGTTAAGACCCTTTACGAATGGTGAGGGAATGGAATATGACTTACATGTGGCTTCTTGAACCGTGGAGGGCTCACTGACACTTCGTGAGGGCCCAGTCCCACTCACAGTCCTCACATAGATGGTATACAACGTATCTGGGTTAAGACCTTCCACCCTATACATTGTGTCATTGACACCGGCAGACCCAGCAGGCACCTCGATGTTGCTCCCGTCTCGGCTGAAGGAAACCTCGTAGCTATCAAAATTGGTGGCAAGAGGAGGTTTCTCCAAACCAACGACAAGTGACACTTGCTCCACGGTGATGACGGTGACAGGTCCTGGACGGTTTGGGTCTACAAAAGAACAAAGGGTATTGCTAATCCATGCGGTACCTCAATAAGGGCTAAACATTACTGAGCACAAATGATGTATATGACAAACACAAAAATGCATCAAGCTTTAAAAATGAACATAATGCAGTGAATTTGATACCCTTTTTCCTGATTGTTGATACCCCTAAAGCGATACACACATACACGTCTGGTGATGATGAACTACACTTTTTACATGTGTTGGTGTACAGGGAAGACGTACAGGCCTGAATGAGACAGACTTCCTGGAACACTAACATGATATAAATGTACTTTGCTGCTTACTTGTTGTTGTGATAACACTGTTTATTCCAATCAGTGATGTAGGAGTTCGTAGCACGAACAAGCTGTAGTGATTTACAGTCAGTTCATACTCCGTCCCAGACTGTAAGCCGTCGAACCAGGCGCTGGGCCGAGTGGAGCCAGATACCATCACCACATCCCCAACCTGTACACCATTTGAAGTCAAAGTCAATATGAAGTAAGATGGCAGGGCAAGGTTAAGTTGTGTCCAGATATACTCAATGGAGCTGTTGGTCCTAGAGAGTACGTAGGTTTGGCCTGGTGTGGTATCTGCATAGAAGAAACAAAGATAATTATACAGAGCTGCCAACCTTGTGCGACCAAAAAGAGGAACCATGATGGCAAAAAAAGGAATTCATTAAAACTAAACTTACAACCAAGCGCGACACACTTCCAATGCAGAAATGTCCATTCTTAATGCTGTTTTTTTTCCATAAAAAATTATTAATTGCAAATAAAGCATGATGAAGTAGTAAATCGATATCTGGTACATTTTCCTTTGCATTATGAAAACCACATACAACACAAATGGGTGAAAATTTAAAATTTCTACAGAACCTTCTAGGTGAGGTCACTTTCCATGACTTTCCAGGTTTTACGACTGTGGCAACCCTGATACATTCTCGACCACACAAAGGAGTTCAGTATATATGTGATCAATGTATTAAATTTAATAGCACATCTACAAATTTAGATACATGTAGGACTAAGATAGCTTTAAAAATGAAGTGGCACGAAAGGCGCACCCGACACACAGAATTTTTGAAATTATGATTTTTTTTCCCTTGCACAGATGTAGAACCACATCATTTAGCTTGTAACTGCATATACATCTAGATGAGGTTTAAACCTATCTAGCCTGGGGGGGGGTATTTGAACCCCCCTCCCCCCCCCCCCCCCCCCCCCCCCCGGTTTCAGTGGGTCAAGTTGAAAATAATGTAAAAATTGTATTTACCTAATGTGAAAGTGCGGACGAGGGGTTCGCTCTCCAAGAAGACATCACCGCTCTGATTCTGAACCAGCGAAGACAATGAGAAAGTATAAGGAACCCCAGGCACGAGATTAAGAACTGTTCTGGACCTGTCCACGGGGGCAGCAAACAACTCGGTCTCCCCATCATCTTCTTCCGACGGTGAATACAGGATCTTGTATCCAAAGACGTTGTCTGATGGTACCGGGGGACTCCAGTTGAGAAGGACAGATCGACCGTCGGAGCTGGGAAACACATTCAATACTGTAGGACTTGATGGCACTGAAAAAAAATGAAACCACTGGTCAAAAATTTGAATATGAAAAAGGCTCCATTTGTTATTCTTTGATCTTCAAATCGTTTCTCTCTCATACAGCTGTTCATGCCCTTTACCTCGTTTACATTTTTTTTTCATCACCATGTAGCTTTTTTAGCGTTGTATATTACTGAGAACGGTACAAAAAGTACCCACTTATTATGACAGTGATGATAGCGTAATATATTACTTAGAAGCCACTACCTCATCATAACTGAATTCAAGACACTTAGTAGTGCAATACTCGTCTCATATTACTCAAAATATTCCCATGATACACCCTTTTTCATTATTAGTAACATCGCCTTTTCGAGACTTTTGCTTGTTTACAAAGCTTTGAATGGTCAAGCCTCAAGTTATTTGCCAATTCAAACTTACATGCATTATTCAAAGAAAACAGAAAATAAAATGTACATGTGACATGGAACATTCAACATAAAACGAGTATAGGAGAACAAACATATAGGGCATTAACATTCACATTATATGTCTGAATTAAAATCCCTTAAATCACATCCATAAACACATAACTTACAAAGTACACAGGACAAGCTGATTCTAAAGCTACCTAAAAAACGAAAGTAAATCTTGGAGATTGCACTTTCAGTTGTGCTGCTCCAAAGCTTTGGTATAACCTACCACTAGACCCAAGGAAAGCCTCATCCGTTGCAGTCTTCAAAGATTTCTTGGAAGAAGCACATGTTTTTCTGAAGCTTTTGAATAGTTTGTGGTTATATGGTGGTAAAGAAGCACCATTGGGAGGTTTTTTTCTTCATCACTACCCAGTAAGGTTATATTTATATAGTTCTTGATACCCTTTAATTCCTTTCGCAGCTCATTTAGGAAGCTATACTGGGATGGTAAGTGAGGCGAGTAACTGCAAGGAGTGCCATGAAGTGCAGAAATGGTGTGTGGACAAAGCACTTGTCCATTTACAGTAAAATATGCTAAGTCCAGTGAAAATAAAAACAGTGCCAGTCAACTTAAACTATAGGAGAGCCTACAGGAGGCTGCATCATGATAATGAAGGGTAAAGCAGCCTATATACAGTCAAACCTGTCTATAGCGACCACCTAAGGGAAACACAAAAAGTGGCCTTTGTAAACAGGTGGTCTTTGTAGACAGGTTCCTTTAGTACCTGATTCAATGAGAAACCATTTTCAAGGGAAACAACAAATGTGGCCTTTGTAGACAGGTGGTCTTTGTAGACAGGTGGTCACTAAAGCAGGTTTGACTGTATCTGCGCTTAATAATTTGAAATAATTATTACTTACATGTTGTTAAGTAGTATTCTTCATTGTCATCTCCCCAAGAGATCCTGAGCCTGTACGTGGTAGCAGGCGAGAGGCCTGGAATCGTTTGCTCAACAATAGGTGGAAGGGGAGATTCATCATTATAAGCCTGAAACGCTGAAGTGATTCGATTATCAAAATCGGTGTAGACAACTATAAAGAGTACCGTTACACTCGGATTTGGAGGGATGAGAGCAAGCGTAACCGATGAGGAGGTTTTCGCAACCTCTGTAACCGTAGTATTGGAAATACCACCTACACAGTAAACAAAAACAGAGACAAGAAACATGCGTAGTGTGAACAAATTGAGTAAAACACATGAAAAAAGACATACAAATCTCACAAAACATGTTTTAATAACGATGGGGAAAACTTCAGGTAATTTTCTTTACTTCAAATTTAGAAACAAATAACAGTGTTTGGTGGAATTGGATAGTCCTTGTATATCCAAGTAATTTACTCATTTAGCACCATTATGCATTTTCACTCAGTGAAAAAAAACGTAGGTGTATAATACTGTTAGCTGCCTGCAAGAATGATGTACTGTAACTTCCATGAACTATATTATAGATCTTATGTTCTCCTCGCCGGCAGCTAATGGTATCTGAGCATTTTACTTAAAAGCAAGTCAACTTTTAGACAAAATACTCACTGACGAGCATTGTGATATCACATGGTCTATCCAAAATGATGCACAATTAAAGCATTGCATAATAATTCAGAGCAAAAGAAAATTGTGCATGATAACCATATGCTTGCCAATCAAGGCCTCCACAATAATTGGATTAAGTCTGCTTGGGAGCTTGGCAAACTGAAGATAAAATACTTAGCCAAAATCTTCAACTGAATACTAAAGTTGGCTAAGTATATTATCTATGACGAAAACTACTCATATTTCTGACATAAGTATTGAATGTGTATGTCAATTTGTACCTGTGGTGTGTTCAGTCGTTACAGCTCGACTCAAGATTTCAGGGAACTGTGAAAACAGGTACAGTCCCGACCTGACAATCAGTTCATATGCCGTGCCGGATTGGAGGCCTTTGAAAGTGGCCACAAGTGGACTGGTGGCAGGAACATCGCCATCAGGATGAGAAAGTTCGATACCATCAGGGCGTACAAGAGTAGGGCGATAGAATTCAGCACCAGGCGATGAAGTCCAGGTGAAAGTGATCTCCACATCGTTGGATTCATCTTCGGTCACCTCAATTTTAGATGGTGGTGAGGGCGCTACAATGTAAAAGAAACAGTAATATTTTATCTCCATACAGGGAACTCGGCGTTGAGAGACAGGAGAGAGGGTTCTAGGATGTGAAAGAAACAAAGTGAAATTTATCTGGGTACAGGACTCTGAAACGAGGTATTGATGCATCATCCTTAATACACTGTCTTACGATATAGGAGATCAAAATGAGACAAGTAGTCAGGGCCATTAACTCATAGCCTGCCATGAGGATGCGTGCACGCTATTGTTACGCTGCTTCTTGCATGCTAGCAAACATTCGTAATAGCAGTTATTGTTCATGCCCATTGGACTGTGCCTAGTGTTTTGCACGCGCTATTGTTAGTACCATCGCGTTAATCCGATTATCTCGTTATAAATCTGGCACTGGGGGGATTAGCCCTGTGGCAGGATAAGAAACTCAAATTATTAAAAAACAAAATCAAAAAATTTTTAGGTCTACAAAAATCTGCCCAAATTATTTGGTACTTGGTACACTACAAACTAAAATTTGACCCCCTTAACCATAAACACTATTATTGTGCTCTAACTGTAAATCACACCATCTGATGTTTTTGTGGTTTAATGGTGCCTGGTCACAAATTATCTCTAAAGTTTAGTTTGTTAACAAATCTGCCACAGTTTTACCACAGAGTTTTTTGAAACATACTTCAGCGAACTGGACTTATAAGTTTGTTGTTATACTAATAACACACAGGGAATAACGTGGGTGTAGGACCTTTGTTACGGGCAGTTCGTTTCTTGGTCCCCATTTGCTAATCATTTACTAAAACAAGAAAATGATGCAGCAGTTTGCCGTAGGATGTGTGAAAATCCCCCCAGTTGTACTAATCATTGACAGTCTTTGCATCTTTATATAATCAAATAATCAAATTAATAAACTCAAAACACATCCGTTTGATTTGATATATTAATTATTCTCTTTTATTTATTGAATGTTCGATCTTTCTCTTGTTCTGTTCATGTGTATAATGCAAATACTCTTATGATTTCATCTTTTGCACACATGTGCCTTGAGCAGTGGATTTTTCAAGTGGATTTGGTGACTTAAATTTGGTAGATATTAGAATTATTATCATTATAAGTATTAATATTATCACTATTATTGTAATTACCATTAGTATCATTATTATTAATATTATTATTATCATTATCATTATCCTTATTACCATTATCATTGTTATTATAATAATTATTATCATTATCATTTTTATTATCATTATTGTTATCATTATTTTTATTATTATTTTTATCATCATTATTATTATCTTTATCATTATCTTTATCATTATTTAAATCAATATTTTCATTATTATTATCATTATTTTTTTAATTATTATTATATTAGTAGTAGTATTGTTATCATTATCATCATTATAATAACTATTGTTATTATAATTATCATCATTATAATAACTATTGTAATTATTACTATCATCATTATTAATACTGATGTTTTTGTTGTTATTGCATAATAAATACCTGTTCTGAAATTTCTCACAATTTCACCATTCGGTCCGGTGAGGTCGGTCACAGAGACTCTATACAAAGAGGCCGGCACCAGGGTTGTTAGCGTCACTCTTGAATCATCCAAAATCTGACTGTCAACTGTGACCGTGAACTGATCAATTACATCAAATATGGTGCTGCCGTCCCAGATAGTCCAGATGATAGACACTGTGGTCTCATTTATCATGGTGATTATCATAGTGTCAGCTGGAAGACTCCCTGGTAGTAAAGTAAATTGTCAATCAAATTAAATCAAATTCAATTCAATTCAACTGTATTTTACCCTGCAATAAAAATATAATTGGCCAAAATACAAGATAGATATGTACCCTTTAACAATATCATTATCAGCACTATTATTACCAGTAATATTCATGCAATGAGTGCCAGTTTGTATTCGGGGGTGGGGGAGGGGGGGGTAGGGGTGCAAGGAGTGTCAACTGACACGAACAATGCACATTAGGTTGTGATTAGCAGAATGACTGCACCATCCATCAAGTAAACTAAAACGACTCTTCGTAAATCCTGACATTTATCACGTGTATACCAGTAGTAGTTTTTTCTACCCAAAATCACTGGAAGCCTTTAGTTATTAAAAACACTTCTTGAGAAATAAAATTTAGCACAGGGAATCATCTCTGTAGAATCCAAGAGAAGTTGTGCATGAAAAACATTTAATTAAGTTGTTCCGTTCACTTCTAAGTAATTCTCACGACTTCCTAATCTAATTCAGGAGAGCATATGGAAATAACTTGATGTAGCATTATGGTGTGAATGACTTACTAAGTGGTGGGACCAACTTACTAAGTGGTGGGTACAACTTACTAAGTGGTGGGTACAACTTACTAAGTGGTTGGTACAACTTACTAAGTGGTATGACCAACTTACCCAATGGGGTTAGTGACTTACTAAGTGGTGTGAACGATTTAATAAGTAGTGGGAATGACATACTAAGTGGTGGAAAAGAATCAGTAACTGGTAAGAATAACTTAAAACTAAGTGGTGTGAACGATTTAATAAGTGGTGGAAAACAATTAGTAACTGGTGAGAATAATGTAATACTAAGTTGTGTGAATGACTAACTAATTGGTGGGAACAACTTTAATACTAAGTGGCAGAAATTACATAGTATGAAAACTTTGTTCCTTTAAATCTTCTTGGCCCCATACATCTCGGTGACACATAAAGAGTCAAAATTGATGTGAGTGAATTTGGGCCATGCAGTGTACTTACTAGTCAAAGCCGTTTGTGAGACTGGCTCACTTTCTTCTGCAAGATCATCAAGTCCTGACACAGACCTCACGTCCAAGGTGTACTCAGTGGCCTGGAAAAGTCCTTCCAGCGTGGTACTTGTCGCTGTTCTACCAACCATCTTATACTGACTTACTCCGTTCATTGGAGTGTAAGTAATTCTGTAAATACAATGTTTTGTACAGGGTCATAACTAGTGGTCTAGCTCCAAATTCAAAGGGGTGAAAATTGATCGGATATATTCCACCATTATTTTAATACCTGTGAACTGAACATTTCATTTTATTTCTTGATTTCATGTTCTCGCATACACTCAGGGTTCAAATAAAATGTTGTTTCTCTTGAATAGCTGAAATGTACATACATGTATTTCATTTTGTGACAAACTCTTCATTTGTATATATAGATATATATCATTTGTATGAGGTGATAACTGTGTTAGACTCTATCACAAGTAAGGCGCAAAACTCACTTGAAATCAAATGCTCAATGTGCAACTGTGCTAGAAATGTATGACATACAAGTACAAGCAATTTTATATATAAGTGCAACATGAGAACAGATAGAACACTAAAAATGAAAAATAATACAACTTTTAGAAATTAATTTTTCATCATTACCAGGAAAGACTAATATTTGACCTTACGGTATTAACTTTTTGGTTCCTCACTTTGCCTTTGTTAACGGTTGCTCAATTACCACATGTGCCATTTTGCAGAAAATAATTAGCACCAATTGATGGGAAGAATGGCTTTGTATATTACCCATTTCCAGTCTAAATTAGCTCCAAGTCAACCCATTTAACACAAAATATATCTTGTGGGTCAATACTTATGTGGCACAAGGAAATTATTTGTTTGGCATATAAAGAGTTATGTTGTTATGAGATACAGAAATGTGAATCGTAATTCACTTTATTTTATCCTACAAATTAAAAAAGATGCAGTAGTTTTGCTATGTCATATCTGAACAAGCCTTTGGAGTAGACTTCTCTGCCTGCCTACCTTTGGTCCTCTGCAGCTCTCTCGCTCTGTCGGCATCCTCGTCGTACAAAACTGATTTTCATGTACCAAACTGATTTAATGTACCCAACTGAAGCTGTTATGACTCTATTTTACCATTACTATACCTATCTATGATTAGTTCTTTTTGTAAAGTGATCTCAAACTTTTACCAGTAAAAAAAAAAAATCTGAATGAATAATAAATGCTTAATTTCAATTTCAATACATACTTAATGGCATCCCATTCTCCTGTCGTTGGTAGTGCCCAGCTAAGCTGAAGGCCTATTGTATCATCCGCATTAAGAGTCTCGGCAACTAGTGCTGATGGTGAAGACGGAGCTGATAAAAGTAGATACAATTTTGATGTAAAGCTTTTCAATAGTATTGAAGAATATTTCACTTTTTATATTGCACCAGCCAAGCACTCCGCTCTTACAGACTTGTTTGATTGTGATGTGTTAAAGCCTGTCTGTACTAGTTTGGCCAGGGGGATTAGACCTCCCTGCAAGGTCACTGACAGGTGGTTATCTCATCAAATCAGCTCTTAATTAACTTAAGAAAAAGAGGAACATGCACCCATTAGGCATTGTTTGCTATATAGAGGGCACAAATAGCTATAAGTAGTTCAGTAGGGCTTTAAAGGAGAAGTCCATCCTGATATTAAGTTGATTTTAATGGAAGCAGAAAATTGTGAGGAAGGTGTGATCAATCAAACACAAATTGGCAACTCTGTGACGTATCTTGCGAGCTCCCCTCCCATTTGGTCTGTACCAAAAATCTGATTTAAAAAAAAAATTGCCCTAAAGAAAATTTTCTGTCATACATGCACCTAAATATAATTGTTGCAAATATGTTTTTATACAGCCCCTGTATGACATAAATCTATTCCATCATCAATAACTAAGAAAATGGACTTTTAGAAATTTTCAGAGAACTAAATGTCTGAACCTAGCTAGTTTGTCTATATAGCACTTGCTCAGATGGTCTGCTCCAAAGCACATACTGGTAACAACAGCTGATTTTTTTAAAGCTACTTTTCAGACTTTCAAGAACATTCTTAATTTACCAATGCAAAGTAGCAAAGTAAATTCTTGCCTTTAAATTTCAGGAATATAAATCAATACATGTATTACAAAAGAACGGAATAAAAAAAATGTTAAAGGTATCTTAACCTCAAGACATTTTCCACTCACCTGTTCGTTGCATCACACTTGATTCAATATCCTCGCCGGGTGCTGTTGAAATGAGGGTGATCGTATACAACCTCCCTGGAGTAAGCTGCGTGAAGTCAACTTTTCTGATCATGATATTTTCTGTACGCTGTCCTTCTAATGGGCTGATAGTGACAGAATACAGAGATGCATCAGTCACAGCTCCCCAGCTGACTGTGATCGAGGGTGACGTGATTGACTGAACAGTTACTTCACCGGGCTCAGGGGTAGCTTAAGAACAGAGACAAAGGAGGAAACCAATCAACGATTTGGTTCAAATTTTTGGTAGCTTGGTGAATAGACCTGTTCACTATAATTATACAGATATTGACTGGTAGGGGGTGTAATATAACATTCTTTGGACCTCTGAAGGGAGTTATATTTTCCGAAGAGGTTATATTTTCCCAAAGCGCGCAGCACTGAGGGAAAATATGGTCACGAGGGAAAATATAACTTATATACCCCCTGCCAGCCAAATTTGTTATATTAGGTAGCCTGGGTATGAACATTTAGGGGGATCCATTTTTTTCCATTTTTTTTTCCGACAAAAAGTTTTGGGAAAAAAAGTGAAGAAAACAAATTTTGAGGGAGTAAACAAATATGGGGAAAAAAAATTCGAGAAAAATATATATTGATATAAACAAAAATTGACCCTCCCGCCAATAACAAATTCCCCCAAATTCAGTCATATTGAGTTTTCCTCACAATTGACATAAAAGATTATCAAGATATTTATGATTTGAAATCAAAATCAAATTTTAGATTTTCCTAACAATTTTTATAACTCAACAGATTATTGGGGAAAATGATTATGGTAACACCGGTCACTCAAAGATTTTTACTTTTTATGAGGCACTTCATGATCTTTTTGAAGCACAATTTTTGTAGGGCTTTAATATTACACCATATTAAAGACAATGATAAAACTTAGGGCAATGCATCTCGGAATTGACATTGTTAAACGATGCCTTTAAAACTGGCCATTACAACGCTAAGTAACTTACGTCTTCATAGTAGGAAAGAAAGGAAAAGAGATAATTATGGATCATGTTCAGTCTAATTGAACGCTTAGGTAAGACTGATTTTTTTCCTTTTTGGTGTTTGTTCATCAAAAAATGAGGTGAAAAGGAAAGAGGAAAGAAGAATTGATCGACATTGAAAAGGTTGTGAGCAGATCACAGATGTTGTAGAGTGAATTAGAGTTCAGAACATTCTTCCAAAAGGAACTCTTTGCATACCTCTGTACAGTAATTCTGAAGGAGAATTTCAAACTACAGTATTCCTTTTTTTTACTACAGTATTCTGTCATATACAATTTTTTTCCAAGTGAAGTACCTGTTGTTACAGGAACTGGAGTGAAATCCATGAGGGCCTGACTTGTCAAATCTGGTGTTAACAGAAAGGAGTACGCATCCACAATGTAAGTCTCGCCAGGAATCAAGTTCTCAAAAGTAGCCTGGTAATTAGCTTGGGGTTGAAGGACTTGTTTTGATTCACCGTTAGCTGTGATGACAAAGCCATCGTAGCTACTGTTAACTGGAGGCTCAAGCTCTACGGTGAATGAGAAGAAACCTGCCGATACTTCTGTCACACTGACAGGAGCCTTGGGCACTGGGGAAGGAAATCATCAGAAATGAATAAGTATATGAAGATTGACCTATTGCCAATGAGAAACCCCTGTACTAAGCCTATAGGAATTAGAGAATTCAGTATAATCATGGGGTCAAGTGCAGTTCATGTAATTGCATTGTGAAAGAAATTTTCATCATTAACTTTCACATTAAGGTCAACCCGGAATCAAATGGATTATTGGATAGTAACCAGTGGGCCGCACAAACAGTTAAAAACTAAATTATACATACCCTTACCAATTTTAGCAATTTTTCAAATCTAAAAGTATTCAACAAAGGCCCTAACTCGACCAGTCCACCTATCATTCTTGAGTTATAAAAACAAAAACAAAAATTAAATTTGTGAGTGGTATGATAAATTTTGTTGTTAACTGTATAACTAATTTTATTCATGCCTAGAGTTTGTTTTTTTACACCATTTTTTGGAAGAAATTAGCTAAGCAAAATACAGTGGCAGAAAGGACATATCCGGAACACAAAATGCATATTACATGTAGTTGAAAATTACAATTTTATAGCATTATGATAGAAACACATGTTTAGGACATGGGACTAATACACATCTAATCATCTCTACTACCTGGATTAGAATTTATATTACCCCCAAAAATGTCAATTAGATATGTCATATTACAACTTTTTATGAACCAATTTTACCAACTGTTATGCTGTTTCCATTCTAGAAACCTTTTTGTGCCACTATATTTCACTATTAAAGCTACCTAAGAGTAAACTTGACAGCTTTGAAATTTCACAATTTGCTTTCAGTCCACCTTAATTGACATGCAGTCCTTACTACTGAGTACATTAGAGATCGATTCCTAGCATCAGGCACAGCTAATACTGCTTTCAAACTGGCTTCTATCGGAGTCACACCGATGAAAATACCGATTGAATTTTCCTTATGTAAACAAAGGTGAAACCTCCGTTTTCTCCCTGTCGTTTTCTAACTGCCGGTGAAATTCACTCGCTGTGGCGAGCCCTTGCCGGAAGTGAAGAATTATTGCGTAATTATTAAGCCCGCGCTCCATCTAGCTAGCATGCAGCATGTTCAACCATAAGTCAACAAACACAGCTGGTTACGATAAAGCGCGCGTATACTGCGACCTTTGACCATTTTAATCGCTGTTTTAATCGCCTTTTTCTCCCAAACGCTTTCATACTGGCCGTTTCATCGGTGTCACACCGATAGAATGAGAATTTCTCCTGCTCTTGAGCAGGAGAATTTAATCGGCTATTTCTCTTCTTTTCATTGGCTATTTAATCGCCTTTTTCTCCTCTGTTGCTTTCATACTGGCCATTTCATCGGATGCGTCCGGATGCATCCGATGAAAATCAGTGCAGTTAGAAAAGGGTATTATATACTTACTGACTACTTTAAGGGATGAAAAAATCTTGCAAAACCCTCTGATTATCAAAATTAATCGATTACCAAACACATTTCTATAAACATAAATATAGAGAAAATAATAGGTCAATTTGTGAAGCGCAGCTACTATGTGAATATACTCTACTGCGCTTAATACAAGGTATCATATTATTACCCTGGCTGTAGCTGAGCTGTGAATATGAAACTGAGAATATGAAATGCATACAATACTAACAGGTTACAAATGTTGTTGTTGCTGTCTCGTTGTCTTTCTCGTTGTTCATCAGTACAGCTGATAGTAGTACATCATAACTTGTACCACCAATCAGGTCCGTGATATCTGCAGTGTAGATGCCCTTGTTGACTGTGATGATCTGAGCCATGCCTCCAGCCGATGGAGTGACTGCTATCTCGTATTCGTTTACATCTTGAAGCATGAGATTGGTAGCAGAGAATTCCACTGATGCTCTCGTATCATAGATGTCCACGGCTACAATCTCAAGGACATCCAAAGATTCTGTGGTTGAAACAAATTCAAGATATCCGAGTTAGTCTAATAACCATGACTCTGAAGTGAACAAACTCGTTTTGACCTCGTTTAGTCTGCAACTATCATACTCAGTTAAGGTAGAATGTGGATTTTACAACAAATATTCATTTAGATGATGAAGGCCATAGTAGATAATTTATGTTTTTCTTTTCTACTGTAGCTGCTGAGGTGTGATATTCTTTACGAGCTGCAAATTATAGGTACAGCTGAGATGACATAGTTTTTTTTACCTGTGTGACACTTAGTCTAGGGTGAGTTACGTATGATTATCTATGCTATGTATGTACCAGTATTTATTTTTGGGTTTATCAATTGCATATTAATAAATAAAAACTGTACTTATGAAAACTATATTTGTCTTTGACAGAAATCTGATCACTGTTTATAAGATGATGACTTGCATGATTTTATGCTGTAATCATTGTTCTCATGATGCTTTTTGTATCATCTGCTGTACAATGCAGGGGTCTCTGTTTCTCCATTTATTTACCAATAAACACATTCATATTTTTCTTGTTATAATTCATCATTTTGATTGTAAACTATGCCCCATTCAGCATTATGTGGCAAAACATGATTGTTTTATGAATATATACCATTTTGACCAGCAGGTTTAGCAAATACAAAAAGGTAAAGGAACAGGGCTTACTTAGAATCATTAGGTCATTGCTTCAGGTCAGGTGGTTGCATTCCCTGACCTTTTGTGAAAACCTGCCACTAATTTATTCACAAAATGTTAGGGTAATGTTTGTGAAATAAACCCCTCTCATCTACAAATGGTCTGGTCTAATTTACCCGACACTTTGTGAAAACCCTACGACAAATCTATGAACAGTTGCATGATCTTCCGCTTTCGTTTCACACGGTCTTGTAATGCGACCACCCCACCAGACCAGGGGGGTGTTGCACAAAGATCCTAAGTAGAACTTAACTCTAAGTTGGACTTTAAAATTATGGAGAGCCATGTGTAACCTTAGAATAAAATATATTCAAAAGCAGAAATTCAAGTATTTTAGACTTTAAAAAAATTCCATATCAAGAACATAACATCTCCTTGATAGTAGAAAATATGAAAGATTTGTTTCAACATTTTGTGCCCTTTAAATTAACTTTTGCTAAATATTTTCAAAGAGGCTAACGGCTTCCCATAATTGTTAAGTCCAACTTAGGATCTTTGTGAAACACCCCCAGATGACTCAAATAAACCAAGGGACTGACCTGTGGTTGTGACGATTTGAAAAGGAGTACCGAATGTCTGGCAGTTATCAGCTTGTCCTGATAGACTCAACACCTGGATATCATAGACAGTCCCTGGTCGAAGGCTTCGGACAGTATACACCTGATCGTTCACGATGATGGGGTAATTCCCAGGTGAGGGTGGAGGGAGCACCCTCACTTCAAAGCCATCAGATCTAGCATTGTCAGGAATGTCCCATATTAGGGTAATCGATGTAAGGTCAACCGAGGTCATCTGGGCAAATGTTACTGCTTCAGGCACTACATTGAAGATAATGATCAAGAAACATATCTGACTTGAAAATGTCAATGTTAGTGGAGGTGTTGTGGTGTATGGGTTTGTTCACTCGACTCTAAATCCAAGGATTGAGGGTTCAAATCCTGGCATGGCACTCACGTCCTTTGGCAAGACATCTATACACATTTGCCACTCTCCCGAACACTTAACAATGGGTACCTAGCAATTGTGATGTAATAATAATTGCAAAGCCATCAATAAGACAGCATTGATGCTGATGAGGCTTCCCTTGGTAATCAACAGTAATATCAAGTTCTGGGTCCTGTCCGAGTTGCAATTGATGGCAAAGGACTTGCGTGTATGCACTGAGCCATGTGTTATAAGGTACAGAAATGTGATCACACTTTACATTTAATCATTTTAAAAAAATGCCATGGTTTTGCTCAACATATCAGAATGAGCCTTGAGGCAGGTTTGACTTTACTTACATGATCGCACATCCTTGAGATTTGTTTCAATGATGATACCACCACTACTAATCGCCTCTATTGTCACTTGATACAACGTTGCAGGCTGCACATTGAATGTGTGTGTGGTGGTCTGATCAGCCGTAACGTAACTCTCTTCCTCTAATATGACATCGGTATCTTTCTCTTGGATAAAGATGTGATGGGTGTATGGAGTGAACTCTCTCCACGATATTGCGATGGTATTTGTAGTAATCTCAGTAACGACAGGAAATGCTGAAGGTGCTGTGTGTTTTATGAAAATGAAATGAATAAACAAATCAAACTGAACTGAACTGAAATAATAATCTGGATATACATGGTGCATAATACAAAATATTGTCCCTAAACACTTTACAGATATTATTACCCCGGTCATCAGAGTCATTACACGCACAATGTGCACCATT
The DNA here is from genome assembly GCA_035222895.1 of Strongylocentrotus droebachiensis. Lineage (NCBI taxonomy): Eukaryota > Metazoa > Echinodermata > Echinoidea > Camarodonta > Strongylocentrotidae > Strongylocentrotus > Strongylocentrotus droebachiensis. The sequence continues at coordinate 335,103 of JAVYIG010000560.1, forward strand.
TCCACTCCCTGGGGAGTATTGCTATCGTATGGTCATAATGAGGGGTATAAGGCAATTACTACACAAAGGCATTTGTCATCCTACCAGGTCTCTATTTCTGTCCTGGGTGTGGTGTGGCAAATGTAGATTATGCCATTGACATTGTGAAAGAAACCTTCTGCAGCGTATGTGATATATACTGATTGTTTACCGGTACTAGCAGGTTTGCAGGTCTGCATGTATGTGACCATAACAAAGTGAGTAAAATTTGCTGAAAAGATTTTACAATGAAAACTCTTTCCACAGATATGTGTATATCGGGTTTCACATACATGTTACCTTCCCATTTTGGTGAAGAGTTTCGAACTATCTTTAATTACACACACATGTGTCTGGAACATGAGGGAGTTTCAGGAGAAACCTTTTTCATGTGGCATTGCAACTATAACATAATTCAACAAAGGAATATCTTTAGAAAGAATGAGAATACCGGTACTCATAAATGCAACAACTACCAAAATTTAACTTTCTCTTTATTGAAAGAAAATAAACTCTGTCAGTGAGTTTACATTTCTTCTCATATTCGAAGGGTTCTGATACAGGGTAAGGGGGTTATGTTTACCAGTCTGTGTAAAAGTTGACCTGTCCCTCACATCACTTCTCTGTGACAATCCTCCAGCATAGACCACAGCATATACCCTGACCCGGTATGAGGTAGATTGTTGTAGAAACTCTATCTTCTTCTCAGAGACTGATGGAAGGATGTACGCCAAGCCCTCTGTACCATACTCTATTTCAATGATGTCGACAAGACCATTCCCCGGATTGATACCAGATACTGTCAATGTGTCAACCGTCGCTGTCAGACTGAAGTCAGATACTTGTTCAGGCTCTGCAAAGAAAGATATTGGAAAACCAAAGGTTTATGTCATACTGGCCATGTTGTTAAGGTTGCTGATCTCAAACAATTTAGTGCTAAACAATGGCGTGGAGATCACACCCATCCAAACACTGAAGTTGCCTTGCCCCATTGCTTGAATTATTTTACAGTGAACCTCACGGGCAAGCTCTGTTGTTTGGAACCAGTAAACTGGACGAGTGAATATGATATTGGCACTTCGGTACTCTATAAAGTTCAAGTTCAATTGCAGGAAAAAATGTCAATATTTATCAAGCTGTTTGTTGAGAAATTATTCATTGTACTTTCAATTTCGTAAGAACAAAGTTAATGCATGTTTTACATTAGGAAACAGGACATCCTGAGAACCAAGTTTCATTTCGATGCATTGCATGATGATAAAATATGCATATCAGAAAATGTCAAATTTTCATGTTCCATTTTCTTTTCTTTTTTCCTTCTTATTGTTTAGTTCTTCTTAGTCTCGGGGACTCTGCTTAGGACCATGGGAGAAAGGTATTTATGTGCCCAGCCCACCCCCCCCCCCCCAACATTAAAGTGTATTGAACTTTTCTTCTGCAAGTCAACGAATCTCAGACTGAAAGGCATTATAAAATGGGAGAATTTCCTTTTATTTTTTGCTTTAGAGCCATTGCTTACAGGAACCAGATGTGTAAAGCTTGTATAATTAATAGTAGTCTACAGGTTACAGGAGCACAGTCATCACACACAAAAGGATATCGTTATTCTGTTGTTATTTACTAATGTAAAGCGCTTCGAGCATGTTTATGTAAAGCGCTATATAAATATCAATATGTATGTATGTATGTATTTCAAATAGTTTTCATAATAAATGAATTGCTATGAATACAGAAACCCATCCGAAATATCCCTCATTTAATGTTTATGAAAGAAATAAATACTTCCATTGTAGAGCCAGTCTACATGAAGTTGGATACATGATATCCCATTTTGCCCTCAATTAAACTTAGGCAAAGGCACAGAGATATCCAGCTCATGGAGAAGAATGTGAAATTTGGTACATTAAAATCACACACAGCAATTGGTAAATAGGGAGATTATGACATCACAGCTGCATGGCAGAGTTGCCAATTTGTCTCCATTACTTCAATAGCGATCTCCATATCACCCAAACATTCATAACTTGATAAATAGTTGTCTGATATACCTCAAAATTTTGTTTAATCAGTTTCTCAGAGTTTTCTCCTTTTTTTAAAGTAAAATATTTTGTGATTGTTTTTTTAAAACCTCTTCTCTTCCCCTTGGGATCTCGGCCATGGAGTGATGAACAATTCTGAAACTTAGGACGAAGATGGAGTATCTCATTGAGAATAAGCCCATGGGTTTCATATATATATATATATACAGTCAAACCTGTCTATAGCGACCGCTTAAGGGAAACACAAAAAGTGATCTTTGTAGACAGGTGGTCTTTGTAGACAGGTTCCTTAAGTACATGTTTCAATGATAAACCATTTTCAAGGGAAACAAAAAATGTGGTCCTTGTAGACAGGTGGTCACTAAAGCAGGTTTGACTGTATATACATAGGTCAAATAGTTCTTGGACTATTCACATATCAGCAAATTGAGAATTTAGCATTGTGTACAATATATATAGGGAGGAAGGGCATGGAGAAGCCTGGATTATCACCCTCTCCCCTCATGCCCCTTTTAAGGTAAGTAGCCAATGGATTACATGACAAGAATACTTACTGAGCAAGACATCTTGAGAGCCCACCAAAGTTTCCCCAGTAAGAGTCAGAGCAAATACAGTCACTTGGAGAAGAGATCCCGGTTGATAGTCAGTAAGTGATTGATATGGTAAAGGCGTAAATTGTTGAGAATCATCATGTATGCCATCATACAATAGGTAGGTAATTGCACCAACCACATCCTCAAAAGACAATACAAAACTATTTGTGGTTAGACTGGTGAAGGTGAATGTTCTTGGATCTGAAAAAAGGTGAAATAGGAAATAAATTATCATTTTAAAAAGAGGTAAAATGTACAGTAAATGATATTAACAATGATAGTAATAATAATAATAATATATTAAACAAATTAATATTAATCTTAATATCGATAATAACAACAACAATAACAATAAAGACGACAATCACACAAATAATAAGAATAATAATAATATTAATAATAACAATTATGTTCATACTAATGACAATAATGATAATAATTAGAATAATAATATCTGATATCGCTAAAAGAATCATGTAGGATTTTGGGGGATAAGAAAATGATTGGTTGTATTGTGCCTAAATATATTGTTTCTAAAGAAAAGCACATTTAATAGATTACAAAAAATATGTTAATTTTTTTCAGTTTTAAATGTAAAGCTTTATCTCTTTGGAATTCCCATGTATTCATTGAACCGTTTCTTAAGTGAAGGCAAATATAGAGATGATTGGTACTATGAAATTTTAAAAAATAGCACCAGAAACAGACATACTACAGCTTTTTGTCTTGCCCATATCAGAGTAAATTGCAAGAGTTGTCCTTTAGCTTCAGCTTCAGCCTTCTGACCATTCTTGCTATTTACTCCAATGCGGGCAAGACAAAAACAGGAGTATGTCCGTTTTCGTTGCCAATATTCAAAGACAAATGTTTATGCCCCCAATACAACCACACAACATAATATGGTATTGACAAAATCCATAAAAGATGCCAAATACAAGTGTTTTTCTTTTAATTCTACAAGAGATATAATATATCAGCCAATATTTGTCTTATGAGTCAAGTTTCGCATTTAGTCTAATTAAGGCTTGCATAAATACTCCTTCATATAAACTGCGGCGCTTTACCAATGGGAGGTATTTCAAGCATATTGTAGCATACAGCACTTCACATGTTTTAATCTCACACCCACCACACAGATAGGTGAGTATGCATATAGTTGCGTGCAGCTACTATTTTCTCGGCTCTTGCCATTCATTTACTAGACAAAAGAATAGGCAACAGAAAAGCTCGGCACCTGTGACTACCCTTCACACCCGCACAATCACTTACCAGTGGTGACTTGTACAGTTGCTGGGTAACTCTCTTCTTCTAATGCCTCATCTCTAGCTACAGCAGTCACGGTCACATCATACTCCGTTGAAGGTTGAACATCATCAAAAACATAACTAGTATCCAAGCCTGCAATTATCAAAAGGGCAGTTTCGTCGCCACCCGCTGGCGGGATGAGGCGAAGTCGGTAACTAGACACTCCCCCATCAACCGGTTGCCAAGTTACAGTGATAGCTGGAGATTCATCGGAGGAAACAGCAGCTACAGAAGTCGGTGTGTTTGGTACTGAAAGAATACAATTTAAAAAAAATCATTCAATAGATTCTTTATTTATTTATTTATTCGTTTTATTTAAACAGCGTAACTCTCTCAGTATTAATACTGTTTTTCTGAGAGGCCCTGTACACAAAAAATGATTACAAATACCTGAAATAAGAAACAGTGTTAAAAGACGTATACATGATTTTATATATATCAGGGTTATTTGTTTGTTTTGTTTATAGTTATTATATAACCCGATAATATACAACAACAAAAAACAAAACAAAACATTTGACAACGCAATATTTGTCCAGCTGATAATCTAATATTAGATTTCTTAAAGAAAAGCAACTGAAGTGTTAATCATAAATCTTACGCTATATCACATAAGAAATGTGAGGCTTACCTGTTTGCACCATCTGTGAGGTGGTGACAGTACTTTGACCAGCACGAGATATTCTAAGGGTTACATCATAGACTGTGCCAGGTGTCAAACTCACGAAGGTGAACTGTCCATCTGTTTCATCACCATTAGTTACGGGTCCGTTTTGCTCAGTGGCGGTTGCGGTATTGCTACCCCCAATCTGAGCAAACTTGATGATGATAGAGTTGGTTGTCTTGGAGAAGACATAGAAACTGGCATCAGCTCCTCTCTCTGTAAGAATAACAAGACACATCAGTAAGTTCAAAACTAGAAAGTTTTTCTTATTCAGGGACTAATATTTTTGTGACAAAAGAGAAATTCCTTAACAGTACATGTACTTGTACTTCAATGAATCTTGATCACTCAAAAAGAATTGCTAAAATTGTATCCAAGCAGAGGTTACTGGTATCACAAAAACATTCTCCAGCTACCATTTTCTTTTTTCTATTTGTCAAAAAATGCATTTTCTGATTGTCTGTAATATTTTTTTTCCTTCCACACAACATGCTCTGTCTATTGTCAGAAGTGTACTTCAGCGCTTAGTAAGTTGGCATCTAATTTTTGTTGTACAGAGCGAGGCGGGAAGATTCGCCGGCAATTCGCTTGAAGATGTCGTTGATGAAGCTGTTCATCATGTTTGAGAATGTATTTAATAGTGAATATGCAATGGACACAGCTGAAGTCACAATCAAATAATAAACAGCACTTGTCAAGTTCTTTTTCCTGCTCATTGCGACTTAACTAAGTGAAGAACCATCAATGAAAGAAAAAAAAGTCAGATTGATTGAATGAAGAGTTCAATTTCAAATAAATATTTAAAAAATCACCTGTAGTAATAGATTGGGTGGTGGTAGAGCTGACAGTACTTCCATCATTCACAATGGACACCATGGTCACTGTATACACAGTGCCAGGGGTAAGGCCAGTGATAGTTGTCTGAGTGGAGGATGCTTCCGCTGTGATGGGGGACATTTCATTCCCATCGGATCCTACCGATGCCCCTGAGTAGGTGATGAGGTAACCATCGTGCATACCGGACAGAGGAGCATCGTATTCCACCAAGACAGAACTTGTATCAGGGTCACCTAATGTAAGGCCTACACCTTGAGGTACTCCAGGGTCTGTAAAAGTTTGATAATAATAAATAAATCAGTATGAAGCAATGGCCTCTTTCGTTCTTACTTCTCCTTCTTTTTCTTCTCAGTGCTAGATCTAGGGGGGGAGGCAAGGGAGCAATGTGCCCCCACCCCTCCCCCAAAATAAGGAGGAAGGGGGCAATATGGAGTTAGAAGACGGATGAAGGCTAGTCCTTTTTCTCTTTAATTTTTCTTGGCTTGTCACAGAGTGTGTAGCTAAAACAGCACATCGAAAACTTGATGACTTATTTCCTTCTTCTAATCAAAGAATTTTTAAACTGTTGACCCGCCCCTCGCTGCTTCTTTTCACCTTTAATACTAAGAAAGCTGGGTTATTTTGGTGCTTTCTAACCCTAGGGATCTCGGCCAGAGGATTAACGAAAATCCTGAAAATTGATATAAAGATGGGGTATCTCATAAAGAATAAGCCCATGAAGTTTTATATCTATACCGGTACCTCAAATGCTTTTGAAATTATCGCTAATAAACTATTCATCTAATCCACCAAGTGACAATTCTGCATTGTGTACAGTGCATGTTGGGAAATTTGAGAAACCACATTTGTTGACTGGTGGAGGTTTTCTAAATTGAGTAGCAAAAGACGGTGAAACAAATACCTTCATTTAACAAAGGTCCTATATGTACATCATTACCCCTAATATACTCAATTTGTAAAGAAATCTTGGCTTGCACTAAAGGCCCTTTTACACTTTCACGGATCGCATCCCGGATCATCCCGGATCGTCGCTCCGGGATCATCCGTGTTATCTCCGGCATTACCGTGTATACACCGGGGAGGCATCCGACGTGATCCTTGGCGTACCGGCATATCCGGGGAAAAAGTTAAGCTTGCTTAATTTTTCCTCCTGGAGTTCACGGATGAAACAATCCATCCTCTTCCCTGTAGGCACCGTGTACCTCCGTGTAGCCGCCGAATACATCCGGGACAGTCCGTGTAGACCCCGGGAGGTCCGTATTAACACCGGTTTCATCCGGGTTTGAAATTCCGTATATCAAATGAGCGCCTACAAGCTCAAGTCACCCGTCAACATTCCGGAGATATCCCAATAGACAACGTACACCTCCGTGTAAGGACCGTAAAAGTACCCAGTAGCCTCCGTGCTCTTCCTTGAAAACCGTGTTAGCTCCGTATGCGTTTCCGGCGTGGTCCGCGTTGCTACCTTGTCTGTCCGTGGAGACACCGTACTTGCCCGTGTATACACCCAGTTCGGAACGTATCCGCACCGGCATCGAGAAGAAATCGTGGTGTCGCAAGCCGGAACACCCCGGATTAAGATCCGGGATGATCCGTGATGCGATTCGTGAAAGTGTAAAAGGGCCTTTAGCAAATAAAGATCGCCTGCTCTATCTTTTAATTAAAAACAAGTCAGAAAAGGTCTTGGAACCAGCAGAATTTGAACCTGTAATCTACTGCTTGCACAGTCACGATGAGCTGGAAACACACACCTTAGCTCTCTCAATTCTGAACAATTCATATTCATTAGTCCCCCATTAGGACATTATGCTAACTTTGAATAATAATAATAATAATAATCTTTTAAAGTCCACTCCAAATTTTATTAAGTTAAACCGAAAATGGAAATTCTTTTTGCCCAATTGATCGTGAGCCCTGCAGCCACTGAGAAGCGCCAGATCGACGTTGCTCTATCCCTTATTGTTGAACGCCAAACAAGGTAGCAGCAACTCCCGTCTTTTAAAGTCTTTTGGTATGACGCGGCTGGGATTCCAACCCACGACCTCCCGGTTGTGAGGCGGATGCTCTACTGACGCTCTACTGACTGAGCCAACACACCGGTGTGTTAGGCTTCCTTTGAGTAATTTCAATGTCCAAAGAAATGTTGGCTTGCACCCAGTAAATAAAGATGGTGTGCTCAATATGCTCATAATTTTTAAAAGCATTGTCGTTTACCAGCTCATACATGTATGCAAACGAGCCTTACAAGTCGGAACGACAGTTAAATCAAGTAATATAAAATATTTTGTCTTATTCTCAAACTTAAATGTACTCTGTAAACTTATTTTATTACGAACAGACAGTTAAATCAAGCAATATAAAATATTTTGTCTTATTCTCAAACTTAAATGTACTCTGTAAACTTATTTTATTACGAACATATTTGTCAGTATTTTGTTACTTTTATAATTCATTTGTTCTATTATATATTGTAATACTGTATGGTCTATATATGTCATTTAACTTGTGGATATTTGAGTGGAAAATAAATCAAATCAAATCAAATCAAGACGACAGACTTACATGTGAAGAATGTTACTTGATCCACATTGGCAGAATCTACTGTGATGGTGATTGTGTACTCCCGCCCTGGAGTCAATTCTCCCAGAATTGTCACACCTTGGACTCCTGGAGACCCAGAAATAAATGAGCCATCACTAGGAGTGTATTCAATGCTCTGTGTGCCTGATGTTCCTAAGACACGCACTGAGGTTGTGGTGATTGTACCTAACGAAATAACGGCTGGGACTGTAAGGAAAAGGGAGAAAAAAATGACACATGAACACACGAGTGACGAAAGAAAATTTAAACCGGTTATAGTGAAGAATCGAACTTTTAGGGATTTTAATTATCATTTGTAGATATTACAGTGACAGAGGATTTTCAAAATTGAATTATTTGTTATATATAGATAAATAAATAAAAAAGTTGATCATTATACAATGTTGCAAACCAATAAACAGCTCTTACCATTCATCTCACCTGGGTTAAGGGCGGCAAAAGTAGATTACTGTTCTGACAAAGAATGTTGGTGCCCTGGCAGAGACTCAAACCCTGAACCTTGTGATCCATGATTAAGTGACCTCTCCACTAGACCACAACACTTCTACATCATTCTCATTATAGTAAATGGATCTTTGATTATTTCTATCAGACCAACTTTTACTCCTGATGCCATATTGTACTAGTTCCATCTCAGGTATAGCTGTAGCAGTACGGTCTCTTATTAAACTCGCTGCTTCCCTAGCTGCGCTGTTGGCTCTCAAATCGAGTCCTTAATTTGCAAAGTGGGAATTGGGCATTGGGTTACGCACTGTTGGCAAGTTGACCATGAGATGGCGCTGCCATAAACAGTATTAAGGGCAGAAAGTTCATTGATTCAGTATCGCTTTAACATGTATTCTGTCTACTTACGTGTGTCAAATTCAGCACTTCGTTCTCCACTCTGGCTAGTTAATCCCTGTTGGGTTGATTCAGCAAAAATAACGACAGAGTACAATGTTTCTGGCTCCAAATCCACAAGATCCACTGACAAATCAGCTGTGACAATTTCAAGGATGACATTTTCGCCCGAAGCTGGACAGACAAAAGTAAGGGGAATAGCATATAACACCGTGAGAAGAAAAGACAAATAACAAATTCCTCATTAATGGAATGCATGTAAAATGAAAGCCAATATTTAAATGTCATCAGTAATAGTAATAGTAGCGGTATTAGTCATAGTAGTAGTAATAGTAGCGGTATTAGTCATAGTAGTAGTAGTAGCAGTAGAAAAAGAGCTAGTGGTAGTAGTAATAGTAGCGGTAGTAAAATTAATAGTAGTAGGAGCAGCAGCAATAAGCAGTAACAGTAGTAGTATTAGTAGCAGCAGTAACAGTAGAAGTAGTAGTAGCAACAGTAACAGTATTAGTAGTAGTTGTAGTAGTAGTAGTAGTAGTAGTAGTAGTAGTAGTAGTAATGATAGAAGTAGTAGTATTAAAAGTTGTAGCAGCAGTAGAAGTAGTAGTATTAGTAGTAGAAGTAGTAGGAGTAGTAGTAGTAGTAGTAGTAAAAGTAGTAGAAGATATGAGATCTGACCCAACTTGGTCTTTAGCTCTATACCAATGACTATGAAGATGTGCTCTATGTTGAGCTATTGTGAGTCTGGGTCTTGGTCTTATGTTTTTGATCTTGGTCTTGGCCTTTGAGACAAAATATGCTATGATCTTTTAGGTTTGGCCCTTGAATTACAAAGCTCTAAATGTTAGACATTAATTGCGGCTCATGCTCTGTGTTGGTTTGTTACATTTGCATGTTTTCTCGTTTTCTCAATCAAAAAGTAAAAAATACTTACACACTGTGATACTATATTCGTCAGCACCAGATGAAGCACCCCAAGATAATGTAGCGCTTCGTGGAAGAAGATTGCTTGGTGAAATAGGGCCTGGAAGGGAGGGATCTAAAAAGAAATCAACGTAGTATGCCACAATCATTTACATGGGTACTAAGAACAGCAAAATATTATTCAGAAGAATACATATATTTACATACCGTATTTGCCGGCGTAAAGGCCGCAATATTTTTGGAAGAGAAAATATCAAAAAGTCGGGGTGCGGCGTATACGCCGAAACAGTAAAAATCGCAAGTCAAAACAGCACGTCCATTATTTGTAGGCAACTTCATACAAAAAAATATATTAACAAAATTGACTTGAAAACACATCGGACAAGATCTAGTCTGAACCACGTCAGCAGCAAATTTGAAGAAGTTATCTTTTTAATCGTTGTGCAACCAAAGAAATAAGAAGAAAACTGACAAGAAACTCGTACTAAAAATCGTACTTGTAAAAATGTCCTTGGATTAGACGGCGCATGGCCCGGTAACCAAAATCATACCTCGCTCACACACTCTGTGGTGGGGAGCTACCGGGCTGGAAGTTGCAACAAATCCAACGCAGCTCGGAGATTCATAGCGCGCAATCGTCTGTGTTCTTAACTTTTCAGTAAGATAATTCTGAATTATAATTGAGACTATCTAATTAATTAAAGCGACAAACTAACCTCGGTAGATCTCTAATAACAAAAGATTGTTTATTTTCTCCATTTGGCGGTACGATAGGGGTAAACCGGATAACATTATGGCCACAGCTTGGTTATGGCAGGCCATTCATGTTTCTGTATGCATGCGAAGCGCCCTCTAGTGTCCAATGAATGTGCTAATCTGCCTAAAAATCGATGAAGATTTGCTAAATTACGAACATTTTTTAGGTAAACTTCCTGTACATTTATAAAATGATTGATAATTTTGGTATGATTTTGTAGGAAAAATAGAGTTCTACGAGAAAATTATTATTATTTTCTTTGGTCCGGTTTTTTTTTTTCCCTTTTTTTTTTTCTCTCTACGAAATGTCAAAGTTGGGGTGCGGCCTATGCGCGGTGCGGCCTTTACGCCGGCAAATACGGTAGTAAACAAACTGGTGACCCTAGATTTCTTGATGTCTGGTTTCTCTTTTACCAAAACTGAACATTAGGTTGTGGACAAGTTGATGATAATAATAATAATATTAGTAATAATAGAGAAGCTATAGTAATAGTTATAATATCAATACTTATAAAACAATAAAGATACTAGTAAAAATAATAATGATAATAATAATATCAATAATCACTAGAAATATCGCAATCCGAATTGCAATGCAATGCGAATGTATCCGCTGGCAGTGGCAGTGATTTTGTGTCATCATTATGTTTGAAGGAGGGACAAAGATCCCCTCTCCCCTCCCTGAAACAAAAGGATGACGTAGAGATTACCACTAGTAGCTCCGACTATTGTCAAGACTAGGAGCAGCATCACCAAAACAATATGTGTGTGTAGATTAGAGTATAGTGCATCTCTGTAGAAAATTTGAAAGAAATCTGTGAAGAAATGTGGCGATTAGAGCACACAAAAGGCAGCCACCATAATATGACCTTCGACCCTATAACAGATGGAATACCGGTGGCAGCATCACCAAACACTAGGCTAGTGTATAAAAGAAAAAACTATTTCATGTTTAATAAATAATGATACCCCCTCCCCCCCCCCCACCAATAAGAACATGTATTTGAAAACATGAACCAATACACTGTTAAGATATGAGGCATTGAAACACTGCAAAAACAACAAATTCCAAGTGGTTCACATTTTGTATGTTGTAGAACTATTGCGGTGTGGAAAATAAATATATCTGGTGCAATTGAAGGAGGCAAATCTTATTGATTCAGACGTGAAGAAAAGTTTGAACGCCTATGGCCGTTCTGAGACCTGTTTCATAAAACTTTTTATCAATAACAAATACAAAATGTCTATCAAAAATTTGCTCTCAGTCAATCGATTGCCCTGATTTCAGTAGCTTATGACAGTTATTGTAACTTGTTATTGATAAAAGGTTTCATGAAACAGGGCCCTGTACTTTACTTACTTGTTTTGAAGTCAGCTGTCAAAGGAGGACTACTAGGGGGAACTGTTTGCAATGTGACTGTATACAGAGTGCCTTCTGACAACCCAGAAAACTCAGCAAATAGTCTATTGGAAGCAGGTACGTTAAACGCAGGGTTTCCCGCATTTGGGAAAATGGAGACTGTGTACGCAGTAGCAGGCTCATTGGGACTCCAGGTCACAGATAAATCTGTAGCAGTGATATTCTTCAGTCGAATCAAACTTGTATCTCCAAGATCTGAACAAAATAAAAAAGATCGTTATTATTAAATAGAAAAAAGATAACAAATTTATTTAGGTATTAGTGATTTATGTATTAAAGTAAGATCAAACTTCTTAAACATTCAAGAAAAAAAAAGAAGCAACTAATAGATAAAAAATAAGGTCGCAGTGATTCATCTGAGTAGGATCACTTTCATATCTCCAGGATATGAAAAGCACATAAATAAGAGTCATTAAGAGAAAACAAATTGAAACACATGTTGGTAGCAGTGATTTAGTCAGATGAAACTCGTATCTCCAAGGTCAAATAAAAAATTGTTTAATGGATAATATATACTGATATAGGTAGATTTAGTAGTGATTTAAGTCTCTCCAACAGTAAGCAATGGCAAATGTAAAGACCTTGCCAAAGGGCTGTAGTGCCATGCCAGGGCTTGAACCTATGACATTCGCATTTCCCGTCAAGTGATTAAACGTCACAACTATGACACCTCTACAATTAATCGTCTCACCTGTCATGAAAGTTTCACTTGCTGCAGAACTCCGTGCCGAACCAGCTACAGATATGATGCTAACTTCATACTCAATTCCGGGATCCAGCCCTTCGATGTTGAATTCCGGATTGGATGCCTCTGAGGGGGTAATAGTTGACCCGTAGTCAGGGGCGTACATGACGAGGTAATAATCTGCTTCCCCTGGAGGAGGGGTCCATGATAAAGCTATACTGGTGTCCATGGTTTCCCCCAAGATATCACGCACAACATCAGGAACTAGAAACAAAATGAAATAGTAAGAAGCATTATTTATGATGATGATAATAATAATAATAATAGTAAAAATAATGATAACAAGTCACCTTCGTCGGCGAGGAGAAAATAATAATAATAATAATGATTTCACTGATTTTATTCAAATATCTTAAACTTTACAATAAAAGTAACTTAGTATGAAGGTTTTGGTTCCCTTTAATAACAATAATGGTAATACTTATTGAAAAATAATAATAATAACAATGACAATATTTAATGATAAAAATTACCCAGGGTTTTTAATCATGACTTACTTGTTTGAAATTCGGCTCCTGCTAGTAGGTCTGTTCCCTCGGATGTCACAATGTAGAGGTTGATCCTGTAAATCTGACCAGGATCTAGGTTTTCCAGTGTAGCAGTGGTTACAGTCGGACCAAATGGTAAAGTGGTGAAAGATGAAGCACCCAAAATGCTGTATCGGATCTGAAATCCACTGCCTACAATGCTGGGGAGGGCCCACGCGACTGACAATGATGTAGTAGCATTCGCTTCCAAAAACAAATCAACTGTATAGGGGTTCAGAATTTAATACACATATGATTTGTACCATGGACAATGCATGTAGAAATCACTTGGCTATATTTGATGTTTACTTGCTGACATCTTCATCATTATACCTGTATTGCTCTATAATGTTGGCCTATGAAATGAACCAGACTATTAAGGTATATTCCTAAATAAAGTGGCAGGTTAAGAAAATTGTGAAAGACAAGAGACGTTGTAGCCGGTGATGTTTGACTGAAAGTGTGCTCCAACTGTCTGACTAAAATTTTCTCTAACCAAGACATTAAAGAGTGAAACTTTACATCCTATTATTTGCAGTTTCAATTTGAATCTGTATAAAATAAAAAAAATAAAAAAATTATCATGAGCAAAAAAAAACTAACCAATGGCAACTATTAAAGCTGAAGTTTTAAATTCTTCGTAAAAGTGTTTACAAGTAAAAGCATGAAAACTAGAAATATCCCAATCTCCATTGCCGCGCGATGCAAATGCACTGGTAGGGATTTTTGTTTCATCCTTATGTTCAAAGGAAGGACAAAGATTCTTTCTCCCCTTCCTGAAATAAAAGGATGACGTAAATTTAGAGATCGCGACTAGTGGCTCGGACTAATATTGTCAAGACTAGGAGCAGTAGATTTTACTAAGACACACCTCCATACAAAATTTGAAAGAAATCTGTCAAGAAATGTGGCAGTTAGAGCACATAGTAGACATATGACCTTTGACCCTATAAAGGACGGACAATGAGGGCAGCATCTCCCAAATGTGTAAATGTGTAGATTATACCAAGATACATCTCCGTACGAAATTTAGAGCGCACACAGTAGTATGACGCGTCATGCTGATGCTGGAACCAAAGTATCCTTCAGCACACTGCCTGGGGGATACAATAAAAAAAGAGAAGCATTTACCAAGAACTATGTCACCGGTTGCAGGAGTAGAGTATGTACGATCAGCTAACTCGCCACTGAACGTCTGAACTTCAAAGGTGTATGAAATCCCCGCTTGTAGACCATCGATTACCACCGACGTATCGCTACTTCCCACGAAGCGTTCTTGACCACCATACATGATCCTGAAGCCATCATACTTGTGATACTGAGTTCCGATAGGCTGCTCATACGTCACTTGTACGCTGGTACTGGAATCGGGGCTCAGCAGAAGGTTTGTTGCCGGATTAGGAACTTAAAAGAAGAGGATGTAAATAATAAGATATTAACAATTATGATGATAATAATAATAATAATTATAATGAAAAGAAGAAGAAAGAAGAATTATACAAATAAAAAACAATATTAACAATGGTAATCTTTACTTGGATAATGCTCATATCCATCATGCTGTGACGCTGATGGTGTGTTGATACATTTATTGTGAGACATTTGACGAGAAGCGCTATGTCTGCTGTTGATACATTTATTGTGAGATGTTTGACGAGAAGCGCTACGTCTGCTGTTGATACATTTATTGTGAGACATTTGACGAGAAGCGCTACGTCTGCTGTTGATACATTTATTGTGAGACGTTTGACGAGAAGCGCTACGTCTGCTGGTGATACATTTATTGTGAGACGTTTGACGAGAAGCGCTACCTCTGCTGTTGATACATTTATTGTGAGATGTTTCACGAGAAGCGCTACGTCTGCTGTTGATACATTTATTGTGAGACGTTTGACGAGAAGCGCTACCTCTGCTGTTGATACATTTATTGTGAGATGTTTCACGAGAAGCGCTACGTCTGCTGTTGATACATTTATTGTGAGACGTTTGACAAGAAGCGCTACCCTTTTCTCAAAATTTTCATCAATTTTTTTACTTACATTAAAACCACACTGTATTACTTGCTCCCTCTATTTAGAAAAAAATCCCTAATTGGTGCCTGTTGGTCCCCCATGATTCTCTTTTTCTTATGTTAATTGAGAGCTGAGTTAATGAGATAGCCACCTCTCAGTGACCTCGCTGGGTGGTCTAATCCCTTCTGGCTGAACTAGTACAGCTGGCCTTTCAATGCTTTCCGGTAATTAAAAAAGAGTTCAACACATTTTAACCTGACACAAGGCCTACAGTCGTGGAAAAAAAACTTTGACTTTTGTCTAACTTCCTTCATTAAACATCCAATAGAGAGCTGATAGGCCATAGATTTACAATACCGTAATTAACGTTGTATTAACCGCCCTCGTGTATTAACCGCACCCCTCTTTTTCGCCGACTTTTTTTTTTGTCGACTTAAAAAACAGTAGAGGACCTAGGATAGAACCTTGTGGTACGCCGTGTAATAGAAGAAAAATTTGAGGAATTATTTTTATCAACTACATATTGAAATGTATCAGAAAGATTACTTTCAAACCAAGATGACAGACAAATTTGAGTGTTGTTCTAGTTTCCGAGTGGTAAGTTAACACACCGATTACTGAGCTGGGAGACATTGCCAGGCCTAGCGCCAGGTGGAGGGGCATAAATCGAAACTTTAAAAAAAAAAAAAAAAAAAAAATTTTTTGGTGTATCGTGTATAAACCGCACCCCCGACTTTGAAGTTTTTTCGGTGGCAAAAACGTGCGGTTAATACACCATTAATTACGGTAATATCACTTATCTGCTCTTTCAGCCTCTGTCAGAGGAGTAAAAGCTCTCTGAAAACTCAAAATCGAAAGCTTTGAATATACATTGAAATTTGTCGACCTAAAAATTAGCTTTTGACTTTATGACGTCATCTTACATGGAGTATGCATATTCACAATGATTTTGTATTAATAAAAGGGATAGTTGAGTTCTTGTTTCAGACCGCAAATGCCTTTAGAGAGTGCATGGTTATTGTTCTTTTTCTTAATAATGACGTTTTTAGTGCTCTTTTAGGAACTAAAATTGCTATAAAGGTAATTTTAGACAAAAAAATGTGTGAAATTTAGCCAATACCTTCATACCAATTCAGCTCTTCTTACAAAAAAATATGGTGACCATTGATTAATTAATTAATTAATAATAACAATACCCGGGCCGGCTGATTTTGCAGATTATAACCAACACAAAAAAGCCAACAAAACGCCAACATCGGCATTGACTTGAATAAAACATATAAGGCGCCATCTCGTTTTTTCAACAGCTGATTTAATCAAATTATGAAATTATCAAATATTTGTGGGGCACCACAAATATCAGAAATCGTTAGATCTATGGATATTTCAGCTGTCTCTGAACCGACTTTAATCAAAGATGATTTTGTCAATTAAATATTTTGTTCTTTCAAATTTGACACTAAGTTTTTCATTATCTCACAACAAAAATTATTTTGTGTAGCGCCATCTGCAACAAAACTCAACTACCGGTATCCCTTTAAATAGGTAAATAGTCAAGATCGGGTCTACATGTGATGTTGTTACCGAAACTGCAGTAAATTTCACCCCTGTTGATTGTAATTGGAGGGGTGCTGAAAATAAGGTTTTAATTTGCTTTTGTGCGATACTACATGTGATTGAGAAAATATATCTTTATTTCTTTACGTTTTTATTCTACCGTATTTGCCGGCGTAAAGGCCGCAGTATTTTTGGAAGAGAAAATATCAAAAAGTCGGGGTGCGGCCTATGCGACGAAAGAGTAAAAAAAAATTAAAAAGTAAGTCAAAACCAGCACGAATTTGCACATATGGGACTAGATCTACGAACGGTACAATAGCTATACATTTCCACACATCTAACCGACAATTTTATCTTGCATTGTTGACATGAAGACGAAAATAAACTTCCAAAATCTAATCTAATCTTGATCTAAGTTCGTGCACATGCATTGCAAAAGTAAAAGAAGGGCCCGTTTAACGGAGCTGCCGCGAAACTTCCAGCACGCGAAGTCGCTATTTTGAATCCATTTCAAGAGAGGCGCAATGTATACATCACAAAAAAAAACTACATAAGCTAGCATCAGTGCGGGATGGCCGAGCGGTCTAAGGCGGTGATTTTAGTCAAATCAACATTTCTACACAAGAGATCAAATCCGACTTCGACAAAAAAGTTTTCAAAATCGGGGGTGCGGCCTATACGGCGCTGCGGCCTTATCGCCGGCAAATAGGGTACATTCATTCAGCTTTCCATTGATATAAAGTTGTTTAAACCTCGCATCAGGTGCAATTTTTAGTTGAATACAGACCGTTTCCTTAACACAAATAGCGCGGTATAAGTTAAAGAATACACCAACCTGTTCTATACCGAGATGAGTAAACAATGTCTTGTGTATTGGAGTCAGTTATTTGTAGTTCATACAGCAAACCCCCTTGAAGCCCCAGATAAAATATAGATGTTAAACTTGGGCCGATTGCACGCTGGGATACAGTTAGTTCTGTGGACGCGTCCACTGTTCTTCCAGAAAGAATGGTGTTCACACCCGTAGCAGGGAACATCAGTTGAAAAAAGTTTGATCCTACATTTTCACTGCTCCGGCACAGTTGACAAGCTAGGATGACAAACAAAAACAAAAATATCGTAATTTCATCATTGTATATTAAACACTCTAAAAAGTAAAAATAGGGTAATTCTTGTGGTTTATCTATTCTGCCGTGGTAAAAAATACATAATCACATCTATGGTAATTTCATCTATAGTTTTCAATTTCCTTGTGGAAATGACCATAATAGATGAGGTTATTAAATTTAAGACACAACGAAATTCAGACCTACATGTTTCTAGAGTTGAGGTGCACTGACTTTTTAAATTTGAATACATCTTCTAAGATGGCTGCCATGATGGCTGCCAAGATGGCTGCCAAGATGGCTGACATGTTAACAATATAAAAGTAGTAGTGACCAATCATAAGTTCGCAAGAAGGAATTCAAAGTAACCAATGGAGGGAAAGATAGTGTCAGGTGTCTAGTCTAGTGTGTTAAAGGTTGGATAGTCATAACAGAGAGTGACGTTGCCTTGGCAGGCAAGGTTGAACGGGTAAAAATGAGAAAGGGCAGAACAAAGGAAGTATGAAGAATAGAGATAAAGGGGAAGGAATATAGGTCACTGCTGCCTCTCTGACGACAGAGTATGCAAAGCTAAATGTAAATCAAATAATTACAAATGTGTAAATTATAATCTTACATTAGGGGCGTTCACACCTACAGAAAAAAGTGAGATTTAAAAATCAATTTTTGCATCGCGATCCGATTCCCAGTAAGTCTTCTGATGGTGTGTGTGAATATTATTGAGAATAAAAAATAAATTGATTTACTCCCAAGATTCCAAGCACACAACATCATTGAGATTCGTGCATGGGCAGTTTAGACATTCTTGCTATCGAGCGAGAATTCTTTGTGTGTGCGTATGGTCGCCCAAAAAAAGTATCTTTGAATCGTGATCCAAATCAAACTTATTGTTATGTGTGAACGGGCCTATTATGATCACAACGTCAATGGGATTTCTGTTCCAAAAAAAGTAACTTACCTGGAATATTGATGCCAGTAATTTCAACTGGTGTACCCCCTTGGCCATCAGAGTTGACAGCCACAACGCTGAACGTGTAAGTGGTATCATCGTAGAGATGATCAATCTCATATGACCCATCAGTATTGGGGAGTAAGGATCTCTCATACACATCATTGGTGTTCGTATTTGTTATGGTCACATTGTAAAACTCAGCAGAGCTGCCAATCAATGGTGGTTCCCAGGCCGCTGTGAACCCCCATTGCTGAATATTGTTGATGTCAAGATTCAGAACAGGTCCGGGTATCTGTGCAGTGGATAGCTGGAAGACATAAATTCAAAGAAAATATTACTCTTAAAAAGAGCAATCCAACCTTTGTAATATGTTCATTTTCATGGATTCAAAGCAGGAAAATCATTAAAAAATGAATGTAAAATATTGCAATAAAACTGACCAATAATAAAAGAGTTTATGAGTGTTTGAAATATGAGAATAAAGCTATTAAAGTGATCCTCAGATTGGAAAGTTTGTCAGTAGATTGTGAGGTATTCACAGACAACGCTCCTGTTTCTTGTGCAAATAAATATTTATTTCTTTTCTTCCTTGGGGCACTACTCATGATATAATATGGATAACATATTATTATAGGTCTTAACGAGACAAGGTCCTCCAAAGTGATACATTTTTAAGAAAAAAATATATATTTTAGTTAGTTTGCAAGTTGGAATAAACAAAATAGTTGTCGGGCACTACCACAATGACAATACTGATTCAGACAAAATTTGAATTCCCATACATACAGTGATTACAACGTTAAAAAGTTGATAACTTTCTCAATTTTTGTCCAATTTCATTCAAACTTTCACCAGTGTTCTTCTCTGGTTTTACTGCTTCCTATTAAATTAGTTTGCTATCAAGGTTGGATTTCACTTTAACTGTAAAAGTCAATCTTTCTTCTGAAGCTGTTTTGGAGAAAAAAATCAATCAACTGTAACAAGCGTATTAGAATGCAGAGACTTGGTATTTTGACACCAAAATATTAATATCCTGGTGTTTAAAAATGAAAACAAGGCAACACAAATATTAGCATTTATGATAATAATTTTGTTTACCTAGACAAGCATCATCAGCATCAATGCTCTTCTTCCCGAGGGGCCAGGGCCCTTTTATCAACTTAAAGCTAGCAATTACTTGGTATCCATAAAGGGAAACCTTACCCCAAGATATAACTTTAATGATTCTGAAAGGTTTATTGTATTCTTTCCCATTAATCTACAAGATTTTTCATCAAAGTGTATGAGAGTGGTATAAAGCACGATATTCTTTGCACAATAATGTACTTTCTCAGCACGACATGGGCATCCCCATTTTCTTGATAACGTGGGTATACGTGGCTCCTTACCAATCTATCAACAGAACTGGATCAAGGCATATCAACAAATTGAAGTCGTTTTATCAAGTATATGTATTTAAATTTATGGATGCTGAAGTATTTCATTCACTCAAGGGGAGTATTTCACAAAAAACAAAAACAACTTTAAGTTGGACTTAAATATGGCAGGACGTTCATGCCACTATTTGCTCTCACAATTTACTGGCAATAGTCTCTCAAGGGACATACAAATCATGGTCACACATCTACAGAATTCAGCTTATCTAAAGATCATAATTGAGAGACCAATGGTGAGAGCAAACAGTGCCATGAATGGCCTGCCATATTTAAATCCAACTTAAACTTAGTCTATCCTAGTCTTCCTGAATCACTCCCCATGTTTGCCTCATGCAGCCTCAGTAACTTTAAAGTTTTAATTCAGAGCCCTAAAAATGAGCTAGAAATATCACAATCTGTATTGCTGCGCAATGCGAATGTATCCCCCAGCAGTGGCAGCGTTTTTGTGTCATCATTATGTTCGAAGGAGGAACAAAGATCCCCTCTCCCCTCCCTGAAACAAAAGGATGACGTAGAGATCGCCACTAGTGGTTCAGACTATTGTCAAGACTAGGAGCAACATCATCAAAATAATATGTGTGTAGATTAGCGTATAATGCATCTCTGTAGCAAATTTGGAAGAAATCTGTCAAGTAACGTGGTTAGAGTTAGAGCGCATAAAAGACATGACCTTTGACCATATCAAATACGGAACAATGAGGGCAACTTCGCCCAAAGTGTAGATTGTAACAAGATACATTTCTAATTCTCTATACAAAGTTTGAAAGAAATCTGTCACGAAATATGATCTGCTAGACGCCCACCAAAATATGAGCTTTTGACCCTGTTAAAGACAGAACACTGGAGGCAGCATCACCAAAATCTATAGGCTTGTAGATTATACCAAGATACACCTTCATTCAAAATTTGAACAAAATCCTATGAGAAATGTGGCCTATAGAGCGCACACAAACCATCCACAAAAATATGGCCTTTTACCCTATAGAAGACAGAACACTAGGGGCAGAATCACCAAAAGGTATAGGTGCTGAGATCATACCATGATACACCTCCATACAAAATTTGAAAGAAATCCGTCAAGGAATGTGGCAGTTAGAGCGCACTCAAGAACATGACGCGGCGGCGGCGTAACGCTGCTGAATCCAAAGTACCCCACCGGCATACTACAGGAGGATACAATTAAAAGAAATGGCAAACATTTCTGCCCATTTTTTTCCATTTTTGTCACATGATCACTTTCCGTTTTGATGCTAGGATTTGTTATAGGAAAATTTCCAGTGTACTTAATTTTCATGACCCAAAACAATTTATACCCAACTGAGTAGGAAGCGCTTCTCTTGTGGTAGGTAGTGCTAAAGTGACTCTGTAACATGAAAAATGAAAAATGAAAAAAGCAGGCCAGTGAAAGCTTGAGCGAAATTCAATTAAAAATGAAAAAAAAATGAATTTTTGAAGGTACAATCGATCAAACACAATTGGCAACTCTGTTCGAGCTTCCCTCCCGTTTGCCCTAGCTGTACTAAAAACTCAATAAAAATCTATGATTTCCCTTAAGGAAATGTTCAATCTTACACTCACCCTAAATATTATACTGCAAAATGTTTTTAAACAACCCCTGTATGAAACAAATCTATTCCTTCATAAATAACAAAGAAAATGAAGGTTTATGAAATTTCAGTACACAGCGCAATTGGGGAGGTGCTTGCATGATACGTCAAAATGTTGCCGATTTGTGTTTCACTAAATGACAACTTTAACAAATTTATTTCTAATTGGATTTTCTCATTCTATCATTTTTCTGCTTTTATTAAACTAAAGGTAATACATATCAGGGTGTCTAATGCCTAACAACTCATATATGAAGTCTAGCATACAGTTCAGTGCCCTAGTAAAGATCCTATCCCCATGTACCGCCCGACCCCTCCCCGGCCCTCCCACCAACCCTGCCCCCACCTATAGGTCTATATATAAATATTTATATATACATTGGATTAAATTAGGTAAAGACCAGTTATGGTCATGCGATTGCATTGTGAAAGAAAGGTTGTGGAATCGATCAGAAAAGGTTGATCATCTAGCATATAAGTATTGGTGTGTACTGCAAGGTTCTGGAATCATCAAAATGATAAGAAATTTGGCCCATTCTTTGTAAAGTTACAAGCACCGTACACAGAAAGATGTATATGGGACTATACACACACGTGCGTTTATCTCTCACAGACCATGTAGATACACTAATTCACCAAATATATCTATTAGTAGGCGGTTTCCCGGCAAAAATGTTATCATCATGTATTAGTCAAAACATATTCTTTCACATGATTGGTAACAAGAGCTTTCATTTCATTTTTTTGAAATTGGGGCGTTTCCAATACTGGTCTTTACCTTTAAGTGGATCTATAAAGCGTTGAGTCCAGACCCAAAAGAGACTTAGCAATTTATACTTTAACCTTGCCAACTATTTTTTAAATAAATCAGTCACCACACGCGCCACATATATAAAGAGAGAGACAAGAATTGTTAAGGGCCTTATTCAATTCAAGTTTATAACAAATTTACCTTAGTAGAGTAATTATTATATGTGGGGAAAATATTTTCATGCACAGAGCAAATAGATTTTTTTTTTAAATAAATACACACTTCTTCAGCAATATTTTTTTCTAGACAAAAAAGCTTGTCTGACATAGCAACAACCAATGTATGCAAATCAAACTTTTCAGTTTTTGGAGTGAGTCCATTAGCATACAGGCAAGACAGGTGTATTGAATTTAAATACACCAGTGGTTCTGGAGAGAAAAATTAATAGAATTGAGATCCATTTGTAATTCCTAAAACGACTATTAACAAACTCGTGGCATTATTCAAAATATCCACCAGCGCACAGAGCATCCGCTAGCCGTCTTGCCCGTGTCCCAGCTCCGTGTCCTCCACCACACATAAACAAGACAGCTGGCCTGTCATATCGAGAGGGGCGCGCAGCCAAAGGGGTGCAGGCAGGCGGTGTCCACTGGTAGCGGAGTAGGGTAGAGAGAGCGTTCACGGCCCGATGAAGAATATTATAACTACAGGTGGATGCTTTGACTCAATAAACCGTATCATGGAGTGCACCGTAATTGTTAGATCATTCACATCATTTAAATAAAACTTAACCAATTATAATAGAAGATAAGGAAGACATACCAAAGTGAAACGTTGTTACGATGCTCTATTCATTTGCTTCGATTGCTTGAGCTGAGATGGGTCATGTCATCTACTACTATGTCCGTGGATGTAATGGATCATAATTTGCCGATCGCGATCGCACGTTTCATCAAGTGTTTTGTCGTCTGCAAATGAAATGTCCTATTCGCAATCGACGTTGAGGGCATACATGCAGCCCCCGAATATTGTCAATGTCTGAAATAATTATATAGCTGCTACAGGAAATCTCAGAAGTGATCTAACAAAAAAAAAAGTTATTCATGAATCAAATACGGAAAAGAGAATAAGATCAAACTGTTTTGTGTATGTTTCTGCGTTTTCAAAAATCTACGAAACAAGATATCCTGTTTTCTGGTTTGGTTGATGCTACCAGGCGCGTACGCAGGATTTTTTCAAGGGGGGGGGGGGGGGGGGGGTTAACATTTATAAATCGGTCCGAAAATTTCGCAACGACTCAGCGAGCCGCTGAATAAGCGGGGGGGGGGGGGGGGGGTAAGAGGACACTTTTTTTTTTTGGTCCCAAAACAATCGCAACGACTCAGCCGACCGCTGAATAAGCGGGGGGGGGGGGGGGGGGGGGGGGGGGGGGGGGGGTAAGAGGACACTTTTTTTTTTGGTCCCGAAATTTAGAAATGTTACATTTTGCTCAGTTGGGGGGGGGGGTAAGGTCACCTTTTTTATGTCGGCCGTGGGCAAAAAAAAAGGCAAAGGGGGGGTTAGGTTTTTTAGGGGGGTTTACATACATTAAATTACCAAAGGGGGGGGGGGTTAACCCCCAAACACTCCCCCCTGCGTACGCGCCTGGATGTATTATATGGATAAGGAACTCACGTCCCCCCCCCCCCCCCCAGGCTGCCAGCAATGCTGATCATTGAAAACGACGTTAAAAAGCAAGCAAGTTTACTTGTCGTTATAATGCTACCAACTACCATTAATGACTGCAATTGCATGATTCTGTATTCAACATATATATGTATTATCACAAGTTTATGCTGACCCTATTCAACCAAATCGTAACGAAAAGCCCTAACCGTGCAGCTATAACTTTGTACAAAAAATTAAGCCCCGAGATAACAAGTTTCTGTACGGCAAATTTAAAGATAAAGGCCGTTATGGTCATGCGATTGTATTGTGAAAGAAACGTTGTGAAATCGATTAGAAAAGGTTGATCATCTAGCATAGATGTATTGCAAGGTTCTGGAATCATCAAAATGATAAGAAATTTGGCCCAGTCTTCATAAAGTTAAGCACTGTACACAGAAAGATGTATATGGGACTACGCAGACGTGCGCGACACGTGCGTTTTTATCTCTCACATACCAATAGATAAACTAATTTACCAAATATATTAATTAGTAATTGGTAATAAGAGCTTCCATTTCAGTTTTTTGAAATTGGGGCGTTTCCAATACTGGTCTTTACCTTTAAGTTACGCAAAAGTATACCCCATTATAAACACACCCAACTGATGACTCACAATTCCAATCGTAAGGCTATACACGAACAGCGTTTCAATAATTGTGGGTGTGACCGGAACGATATATTTGCTTTACAATGGATTGTGCATTTACATCAGTGAATATTCTTACAAATCATGCTCGTGATTTCTTTGGATCCCCTGGAGCACATCCTTGCTTTGATTGTTTGTGTGTGTGTGTTCGTTCGTTATGTCTTGTTCTTTAGGGAAAGGCCTACATTTTATGTATATATTTTGTCTTATAAAGAGAGGGGTAAAATATTCCTGAGCTGCCAAATATAGTTTCGCTTGAGTCATGTAGCCACTCGGGTAGCTTTTTTGTGTGTTTAAAAGAGGGATTACCGGTTGATATGCTCAATATGATGCCATCGATAAATATATCTATATATATTTTTACTCTTTCTTTGTTTCTTTCTTATTCATTTCCTTCTGCCTTTATATTAAAGATATTAATGCATTTGTAATGAAAAAGGGATAGTAAATATGTGTGAATTAATTGCATCGTTATCTCACACACCCTGTTGCATAACATGCAGCATATAGGCCTATACAAAATGTAATATCGAAAAGGCTTATATCAAAGTTTATTCTAAAAATGGTGTATACACAGGAATTTTATAGTTCTCCTGCCTTGGAAATCCGTCCATGAAAAGTTCCCTTTTGCCTTTTTGATAGAGAATTTGCAGGCCCCAAAAAATGAAAAACGGCATTTGAACGACAATACTAATTTAGAACTTCCATCAAAACAAAAGGGCTTGGAAATGGCTTTTAGTGGGAAAATAACGACCATTCGTTGTCGAATCGACTTAAGTGATTGCAATCACCTAAGTAAAAGTCTGATTTTCAAACTCTTTTACTTAATGCTTGTATGTTTTGTGCTGCGCAAAGATTTACTCAGTTTAATTTTGGCCATTACAAGTTGTGGGTTATTGATGTAGACAGTTAATCATGTATCTGTTACAGCTCATTTTGTGTATGTTATTACCAAAGAATGTGTCTGACAGTGAAGTCTAGAAGGTGAACGGGTTTCCTTGCATAATGTTAATACTACGACACTGCTAATGTTTAAATCTCCCAGAAAGGACATACATGACATATTTATAATTCCTGCTAAGTTTCTACAGAAATTTGATGTTGGGTGCAAAAGGGGCATGAGGGTGCGATGGCATTGGATGGTATAATTTGTTTTAATAATTACAACTGGTATTCCTTAATGACAATTATAGCTTGCTTCTCATTCAGCCTCCTTTTTCTCCTTCTATTTCCCTTTTCTCCCTTTAAGTTCTTCTTCTTCTTCTTTATCTTCTTCTTCTTCTTCTTATTCCTTTTACAATATTCGTCTTCTTTCCTTCTTTTTCCTTCTTTCTTGCTCCTCTCATTCTTATAGTAGTAGTAGTAGTAAGAGCAGAAGTAGTAGTAGAAGTAGTGGTAGTAGAAGTAGTAGTAGTAGTAGTAGTAGTAGTAGAAGTAGTAGTAGTAGTATTAGGTAGTAGTAGTAATTTTATTAGTAATAGAGTCATTACTAAATGGATCATTGTCACTGTAGTAGTAGAAGTAGTAGTAGTAGTAGTAGTAGTAGTTAGTAGTAGTAGTAGTAGTAGTAGTGGTAGTAGTAATAGTAGTAGTAATATTAATAGCAATATAGTCATTATTAAATGGAACGTCGTCACCGTTATCATCATAATCATCGTCGTCGTCGTCACACTCATTTTATTTTGCATAGTTCAAAGTATATATATACATACTATTACTACAGCGAACAGGGTAGTAGAAGATTGTGTATAATAAAATACAGATAGCTGATATAAGTTAATATAGGATTTTTTGTATAAAACGGTAATAGAGACAACAAACACCCATATCATACCAATACATCCGTTATGGTTGTTTTGAATTCTCCAACTTTCAAAATGCGCTATACAAGTAGCCACTATTATTAGTAGTAGTAGTAATCCATTCAATTTCAGAGTGAACATATTGAAAATATTTTGTTGTATCATAATTCTGGGGCATCTCACCTCCATTCTCTCTTGAAATACATTCACTGTCCCATGTTTCAAATCTGCCACGTTTTATTCAATATTGAGCCTGATATTAGTTCTTAATATTTCATGAAACTGTAATAATAACTCCTACAAATTTGTAATATTAAAAAATAATATTTTTCTCCACGCACCATGTAAAATTGGCTATAGCTGAAACAAAATCTTATTTGATACTTTATATTCGCAAGCGAGAAAATCGAGATATTTTTTTAATTTTTTTTAAAATCAGATATCAGGATAAATAAACTGAT
Source organism: Strongylocentrotus droebachiensis (assembly GCA_035222895.1). Classification (NCBI taxonomy): domain Eukaryota; kingdom Metazoa; phylum Echinodermata; class Echinoidea; order Camarodonta; family Strongylocentrotidae; genus Strongylocentrotus; species Strongylocentrotus droebachiensis. Next base: position 362,406 of record JAVYIG010000560.1, read on the forward strand.
CTTAGAGTTAGAATAATGCAGCAAAATACATGATAATTGAATAAAAGAAAATACAAATACATTTAAACAAAAACTATTACAACAAACATTAGACCGGACAAACAATTACATTACCCTGAACGGCAAAAAAATGGTCCATTTTGGATTGGTAAAGAGTCGATTTGGCGTTGTGACTGAGGCGTTTCGAGTTCCATCCTTTCATTTTTACCGTTCATATTTTCTCTTGTACTGAACCATATATTCATTATATTGCAATACAGACACTAAGGGCAGGTTTGGTACTTTCAATTAGGATTAGAACATTATATGGAAAAGAATTTGAATAATTCATAGATAGTCATCAGTGTTTACAGTAGTAAAAAGAAAATGAGTAGTGTTGTAGATAGTTATGGCAAGCTCCTATCCTTGCAATAAGTTTGTTTGTATGAAAGCAAAAAACAACATGATACACAGAACGGCGAAAGTTTGAAACAAATCGAACCAATAATGACAAAGTTATGAATGTCAAGAACGGGAGTGGACTAAAACTGCAAGAGTGCACCAGAATGGCAGAAGATAGAGTGAAATAGAGAGATGTTGCAATCAACCTCCGAACCGGGAGAAGATACTTAGATAGATAGATAGGTAGAATGTTTGAAATATGGGATCATTACGTCTATGTCAATCTCAAATTGGCAGTTCGATCAGCTGATTGTGACGTAGTCGAGGATAGCTCTCCCGTTTGTCATGGTCCTCATGGACAAAACAAAAATCATGATATCATTGATTTCTGTTTTTCTCATTACACTGTGAAAAAAATGGGCAATATTTTTCAACACTTTGCCTAACGTTGTGCCAATAGTCAACCCAACCATCTATTGGGCAATATTTTTGTATTTTTCCCAACAGCTGGTCAAGATTTTCCCAACAAGTGGGCTACCGTAGTCGGGCAGTTGAAGGGTCATATATTTGCCCAAATTTTGGTCAAAATACGAAAGAATTATGCACGTGTGAAGTAGGGTACTTACGTTTACCAATACCACTGGGCAAAATATTGCCCAATAGATGGTTGGGTTGACTATTGGCACAACGTTGGGCAAAGTGTTGAAATAATATTGCCCAAATTTTTCACAGTGTAGTGGCTTCGCCCTTAGGGCACTACTCAAAATATTTTATGGATAGCACATTATTATAGGTCTCCTAAAGAGAACAGTCCCTCCTGAGTTACACATTTGTGAACAATTGAAATTTTAGTTATTCTGTGTGTTGGAACAAGTGGGAAATTTGTCTGCAGCCGCATCACAAAAACATTACAGATTCAGAATGAGAAGCTTTTTCCATATAACCTCAAAAAAGTCGCAAAATTTTTCAATTTTGGTCCAATTTTATTTAAACTATCACCATTTTACTTTCCTCTAGAGTAATTTGCAATCAAGGTTATATTTCCCTCTAATATTAAATGCGAAAGGATATGTGTTTCTTTATTAAATAGAGTCATTACAAATTTGTGTTATACTTCATATGTAAAAAATATTCAAGGCTAAACCATAATAAGGAAACGAAGTTGTAATCAATTTAGATAGTTATGACATTTCTTTTAAATATCACATTGAAAGGAATTTACGGTTGTACAGTTGGTGATCATCACAAAATGTTGCATACTATATCAAGGTGGCCGTTGTATTATTTTAAGCCGTCAGTCCAATTAGTACTTGAATGTGATATAGAAAATAGATTGGGGATTATTGTTTAGATAGTCATTACAATTATTTACAGTTATTTTACATGGTGAATAAATAAAACAAACTAACAAACAAACAAACAATTCTTCATTAGGAGAAGAACATGTGAATATTGTTCAGAGGAGAGAAAATGGTGCTAAGGTAGTGAATTCAATGCTAGATGTACAATTAAAGATGATCTGAAAGTTTGAGTGAAAACATACCGTTATTAATGATACAAAATTGGGCAAAAACTGATCTGATCGCTTCGTTACTTCTCCCAACTATATTATGACAATTTTAGGGTGAATGTAAATCGCAACGCAGCAATGAATTGGCTTTATATACCATTCCAGACATTTAAGTGTTGACATGTTTTTAAAAGCCTGTTGTTTGTCTTAGTTTCATGGAAAAATGGTTGGGAAAATTCAAAAATAGTTGGGACAGTGACGTCTTCTAAAAAAACCATTAATATCTTTTTGGTTTAAGAATTTTTTCAGGATTGTTTGCATGTTAGAGGGTTAGTACAGTAACAGGAATATAATAAGTAACATTTTATACAATAAGTTTCGCAGTTTCTTCATTAAGGTTACCGAGTCACTTTATCATTAACAACATTTTGAATATCATTATGGAATATAATGTAAGCATTGAACATAGTGTGGAAAACTGATATGTATTGCTTTAGATTGCTATAGCAACTTTTGGATATGAAATAAATATTATAAATTCTGAATATTATCTGAGAAGGTTAAGTTTTACTCGGTCATTACAATCTTTTGAATATGATAAAGAGTCTTAAAAAAACTTTGTGACTATCATATATGAATACCAGTTGTATTATTCAGACAATCATGACATATTTTTTAATATGATAAAGGCAACTTACCGACAAGAGACAGGTCAAGAGGAAGATTGATACCAGTGAATCCATATTGGTAGGTTGCACCCCACAAGGGGGTAAACTTACACCCCAAGTTCACGTAAAGTTATATAGCGGGGTGTGGTGGACTTGAAAAGAGGTGTGAATGTGCACCCGAAAACTCTCCTGCCGGGAATCAAACGCTCCAAACTCTCCAAATCTGTCCAAAGATTTTGTAAATTGTTCTAAAAAGTTTAATATCACCTTCCTTGTGTAACAAGTTAAATGAAATACAAGTTTGAGAAGTTTGTACTTCTGCACTTCAGAGCGGCACGCCCAAAAGTTAGTATGCACGCACCGTATTGCGCGCACAACCGTATGCAATATAGTGTGCTGTGTGGGTAATCTTATCAAACATATTCATATCACATATTTTAAGGTGTACAGAATATGATACTGCACTTTTTTCCTCATATGAATTTACTCTACTCGTTACACGCCCAAGTTTTCTTTGAGAAGCCTTCACGCCGCTTTGCGTTTTAACAAAACACCAGCTCCGGTCTCTGAGTTTGTCATGCAAATAAACTGTTCGCTGTCGCCGATTGTGGAAAAATAGATATGTAGAAATGATTATGATGATTTTGACCCCTTTGTAAATTTTAGTGCGAGGCGAGACGAGGGAGTTCTATTGAAAAGATTCAACTGTATGGACGATGTCTTTATCGGTATTTGCTCCAAATGCATCGAATTCTTTCCTTTGTACATACACAGTTTTGATTTCATTTCTCCACGCTGAGAATACAGTTGTCCTTTTCTCGGTATATATAGATTTCACACTTTTTTTTCCTTCTAGAATGATGTGCTCTACTTTCAAACGTCTCCATAACCCATGCGTCTTGCAATATTTAATGACAAAGCAGAGTTATGTAGCAAACCGACGTTAACGTTTTAAATGATAATACAAATCATAAGCTTTTGGGACGATCCTTGTCTGTGTGTTAACACATGAGTTAAAAAAAAGTAAGAATGGAATGAAAAAAAAAATCTAATGCTAAAAAGCAGTGCTCCAAGTTGTCAAAGGATTCTTAAACAAATGTGAATCATATGTGATGTCGTTTGATTTTGGTTTATACTTTTCGTTTCCAAATGTTATTGACCATACATTGCAGGTAAATAACATTGTGAAATGAAAAGGGATTACATTATAAACGTAATACGATGAATAAACAAACTTGAATCCATCAGTTATTTAACATTGTTACGAAATTGAGAGAAATTCGAATTGGATTACGAACAGTATTGACGGAATAGAAGGAGTGACATGCTGCATAGAGCACCATGCATCAATATGATAGACATAACAAACACCAACCTTTACAAAAATCATAACGATAAATATCAATTAAAAATTAAGTTTGAAACTTGTTGGGGAAAAAATTATGGTTCGATCGTGGCAAGTGAGAGTTATAATACTGGTTAATTCTCATTTAAATGAAAGGACATTGTACAGCTGCAGTCAGTCATGATATAAGTGGATTATTTTTTTATAGAGATTATCGTGACCCCGGCAAAAGGATGAAATCACAAAACAGTATGACTAGAATGACCATGACCTCAAACTGATATGATTATCAGTGCGTATATCAAAAAAACAATTATATAAATTCGATATGAAATAACATCTCCATGGATATTGTGGAATCTTGCTAGCCACCAGCCTAGCGGTCTTTGTAGAACTTTTGATACATTATGGAATGCTTATGTTTTCCTAACTTGCAGATTCTTGATTCACGATTCACGATTATCTTTTTTCCTCATTCCCTTTAATAAACATGCACTAAAACCACACAGATATTTGATATAAGATACGTTACAATAACTGTGTGACAAAGATACACATTTCTGTTTGATCATGTCATATTTTATGCATTCTACAATAAACAGATGACAGGACCTGTGTAAAAAAAAAAGTTTGTTTAGCATAGACAGTATAGACACTTCAATAGTGGGCACCCATAGATGCGTCAGAAAAGGGCATTGTTGATAATCTGATCAGCTCTCTGCTTCCAAGATTTTATTGTTCTATATTGTACAAGAAAAACTACATGTACTTTTAACAGGAACATCGAATAATATAGGAAACCTAGCCCCAACGAATAGGTGTAGGTATTCGGAAAAATTGAGACGTATTCATGCATTTTAATGTACAATATTCCTTACGAAAATGTATAAATGGAGATACTCTTGGCATGATGTGTTGCCTTTTATAGCATGACATCGGGCGCAGTCATTTTCTTGAAAATGAGACGTGCCAGTTGAAGTTTTACATGTATCCTTCACCAAGATTTAGTTGGAAAGACTTTTGAAATCAATAACAAAACCTTTACTTTTTAATAAGGCAAAATCATAGATGAGAAGATTATAAATTATATTTGCTGAAAGATATATAACAGGGGAACAATTGTAACTAATTCATTTAGAAAGATTAAAAAATTGCAGTTGACAAATCTATTTTTTTTAGAACACTAACCTATTTATGCTATTTGCGTTCTGGAAAGATAATAGCAGGTAAATGAAATGCTTCATCACCACACACACCTGTTAAAGAAGCATCCAATAATTTTAATACATTTATTTGACTTCTACACAGTACGTCATGCAATCAAGAAAATGGCGATGCCCATGTCGTATACTGAGAAACTGTACAATATTCTTGCTTTATGCATCCTTTATACGCATTGATGGGGAATCTTGTAGGTTTATGGGCAAGAATATAATAAATCTCTCAGAATTGGTGAATGTAATTTTCTTAGGATAATGTTTCCTTTAATGTACTATAGTTATCGCTTGCCAATCAGAGCCTATAATCTGGCGCTCTCCTCACAATCTTTGCCAAAAAGATCCGTCTGAATAGATCGAACGCTAAACATTGAACTATGAACTTTGTAAAGCTAAAAACATCATGGTATATCCTGCATAAGATAAAGTCGGCGTACCCCCCCCCCTCCAACTCTCCTTACCCTATTATGAAGCCCAGAAAGAAGAAGAAGAGGAAGAAAGGGAAAAAGAAGGGGAAGAAGAAGGAGAAGAAGAAGTAGAAGAAGAAGAAGGAGAAGGGGAAGAAGAAGAAGAAGAAGAAGAAGGTGAAGAAGAATAGGAAGAGGAAGAAGAAGAAGAAGAAGAAGAAGAAGAAGAAGAAAAAGAAGAAGGAGAAGGAGAATATTATAAGAGAATGATTGAATAAGTAAGATTGGTGACCCTATTTGTTCCAGTTTCCCCTCCATGGGTGCACTCACGCTACGCCCCAGCTATAGGAGATGTGGGGTAAATCAGGTAAATGTGTGCACCACGCCAAACGTCAAATGATCAAAAGAGAAATGAAAACGTTGTCGCGATCGTTTCTTAATTTCCCAGAAAACTATAGGAATTTGCACAAAAATGAAATTAACAGTGAATTTAAAAATCAAGAGAAAACATATTACCATTATAAGTAATTGTAACACAAGCTTGTACACAAAAAAAGCCTAATTGTTGTGAAGCGGGGCTCAAGTATATGCAAAAGAAATGAAAGGGAGAGGAGGGGGTATCGAAAACTGAAAGGAATAGTAATATACCTTCCCCTTTCTCTTGCATTTTATGTCCAACATGTTAACAGACGTTCAGAAATTATATTTCAATATCCTTGTGAGTCCCCTATTGATATATGTGTGAACACGACAATGACATGCTACGTGTATAACGCGAATATGATTTATATAATTCTGTAGGCAATACAGCGGAAACTGTAATTGCTCTCATTTTGGTTTCTGGAAAGTCTAAGCGAATTGGGTTTTGCTTGCAAAATTCTGCGCCCCTCCCAATATTAACACCAGTGATCCTTGGTAGCAGTATATAGCCACTGCTTCGGCACTGCCTACACTTCCATTCGAATACGCATTTTAACTGGGTGACTCTGGGTATTGGTGCTAATGCATTATTTTGTATACAAATGTCCTTATTTCATTGTGTTTTAAATTCTCTCCTCTAAATTTCGTCTTTCCCCATACTGCTAATGTTTTTCATCTACATTACTTGTTTTTTCAAGAACCTATATTATACAAGCATTGCTTTTTAATAGCTTCCTCACATTCTACTAAATCAATTACATGAATTGAGAATAATTGAGATGTGCTCATTTATACTACAATTGTATTGTATAATTTTTTATTTTATATGTATGTCTATATTTTCTGTAAAATGTGGAACAATAAAACTTGATACTTGAAACTTGAAACAGCTCCTGTTTCTAAAGACCAATATACATTTTTCTTTTTCAAAATATAATTCATACGTGTATACCCAATAACTACCTAATTCATTCACATAGCATGTAATATTGTTTCTCAGTAGTCAAATTGCCAATTGCTTGCTTTAGGAGTTACTAGGTCGGAAAATGTAATGGTTTGCCTTATCTATTGAGCGCGTATATAAATGCCATCTCCCATTTAAATTGTCATAACATACAGTTCGTAAATGAAATAATCATGATCAATCGTTATAAGGTACTTAACAAAGCCGGTTGCATTACATTTGATTACAGTCAACAACTAAATTGTTCACACCCCTTGTTAATTTTGTTTTTCGTATCTCTAGAATTATAGGTGAACTGGGTGAATTAGGGCCTTAGTTTAATAATTTTAGATATAAGCTTTTAGATATCACCTTCTCAAGAAACATACATCGGGACAGATAAATTTTTCATAATATTATACTTAAACAATTCCAAATTTGGTAAAGGTATGAATAGTCATTCTGTTCTTTCCACTCTTATATTGGATGTATTATGTACTTGTAACTGAACTTTATGTAGAATTTGGGTCTTATCAAATGAATTATTATCAATAGCTGTACGGGTGCCTTGCGTCGGGTTCCACCTACAAGTACTCTGCATAACACCTATTGTGCGAAATCATGAACGCAAATCGGAATGCTTTTGACGAAGCCCTCGATAATGTATTCATAATTCCAGACTCGAAAGAGTCCCACGGAAAATGGCAATACTGAATACACCATATTAACCGCGTTGTATGCTTTCCTCTATTACACTGGAAATACCCGCTCCGGTGACACGAGTGGGACCCGACACCAAGGCATTGTCCATGAAACCGTCGTAAGTCCAAGTTCACCGACATCCCATTTAAACCAGTGTTAAATTAAATGGGTTGTCCACGGTCTTGAACTTATGACGGTTTCGTGAAACGCTGCCCAGAATGATAATAGACCAACAAAAATCCATGTAGCTATTAATATGGCTACTTGTCGACCAGCTTCGTGTCTATTTGGAAGTGTGACAGGGAACTTACTTATACACAGAAAATGTTTGTTTAATAATACTTCTCTCTCTCTCTCTCTCTCTCTCTCCCACCCCTCTATATGCATCTAACTTGTCGAACTATTTACCTCAGCCACCTCGATCTCTCCATGTGAAAATGTTCGTTTGATATATGGAAAGACTGTAATGATATATTTGACTTTATATCCATACCAAATCTAAGTTTGGAGGAGATATTTTTGGGAATAACATTAATTGATTAAGGAAATAATTGTGGTAAAGTAGGGCTATTTGATTTTCACGGGAAGAGAACGGAGTTTATCTATTCTCATGGATGAAATTAAACACAGTTCCAAAGAAGATGAATTGTAGGAAAAGAATTTGCATTGATTATAAATAAATTTCCCCTGCATCTGAGAAAATGGGGAAACTGGGCAGTTTTAGGGAGAGCGAAGTAGAGGTGGAACGAAAAGAAACAACTGAAGTCATTTCGATGTAGTAAAGAAACCTGTGCCAGATACATTCCTTATCCACACAGGTAGAGAGGGTTTGAGGGGGACAGGAAGGGAGAGTGTTTTCTGGGTGGATTGTGTGTTTTTATAAAATTAAAACTCATAATTTCAATTCTGTATACTAATATGTTGAGAAATATGAAACTCCTTTTTTAAATATTCAGTTTTATTCTAAAAACTAAGAAAGCAATGATTGTTCTAGTTTTTGGAATGAAATAATGAGTAGTGCAGTAATATTATCCTATTGTAAGATTGGGATATATTTTATTCCTCTACATTGTAAAATTATGAACAATGAATTATGTTGTATTTATGATCGTTTATCAAATGATGAAAAAAGCTTTGTATAATTATGTTACAGTTTGTATAAACCAAGACTATGGCTTTGCTTCTATGTTATGTGCAAAAGGAATTGGAGTTTTGAGAAATAAATTCAATGAATACAAAAATATCTTTCTCATTCTCTCCTTATCTTTGTAAATCTCTCTCTCTGTCGAACCCCACCCCCCCTTTCTCTCTCTCTCTCTCTCTCTCCTTCCATGCACACTCTCCATCCCTACCTCTCTCCGTCTCTTTGTATCGCCATCTATCTGTCTCTGTCGAACTAATTCTCAAAGCCCCCCCTCCCGCCCCCACTTCTCCCCCTCTCCCCCCACACACTTCTCCCACCTCTCTCTCTCTCTCTCTCTCTCTCTTCATGTCATAAACTTCATGGTTTGCTTTCTTTTCATAAAGCAAAAACCGATGTACAATGCCATTGTTAAGGACAAACATCAGTTCATGTAGGAATGTTATTTTCGTCACAATGGATGGATCCTGTTCAGCAGCATGGGCATTGACGTCATAAAACATTATTCTCCTAATGGAGTTATATTTTCGCAAGGGATGATAACGATGGAAAACATTACTACCTTGCTGTTCAAAGCATCTTATATTGCACACCCGACCAGTAAATATCTGTTATGCGAGATATCTAGATATAGTGTGGTACGGTATGTCACTGAAACAGCTCCCGTAGGACTTTTGTGCCAAAATTGATTTTTTGGCATTTTTGGATTGATTGGGGTCCAAGCTATCAGAAATTGATGGGGTTCAAATTTTTCCGACCCTCAACCCCTCTCTGGGGGGGGGGGTAGTTTTCTATCATGAGACCCCCTAAAATTGGGTGTGTCATTCATCTAATGACTGGTTTCACAAAACTTGAGTTGTTTTCTAGAACTGTGGTTATCCCTCAACACCGAGAAAGGTAATTTGAAGACTTTCAGTTGGATAAACCCTCCAACCAACCCATCCCCATCCTTACCCCACCCCCGTCAGCCCAATTTGCGTACCTTTGCCATTGTTCGGCCAGCTGTTTTAAGGTGTAGTACTTTTATTACCATTATCATATATATTTACTAGCCCATTTCCAAACACAAAGAGACAGAAACAAACATACAGACAATCTTCATGTATACACATCTACCTCCCCCCCCCCCACACACACACACACACACACGCACGCACACGCTCATGCACACACGCACACCCTTTCTCCCACACGCACATACTCACACACACACACCCAAACATTCACAGGCAAGTGCGCTCGCGCGCACACAGCGCGCACACATTCCTACATAATATTATGCTGCTCTGTGATCATTGTTTCCAGCTCTTCTGTGGTAAAAGTTGTTTTGTTCCTTGGTCTTCGCAAGTTTGACAGAATAAAGACCCTCTTTTGCAGTTTATTGCCTGATTTTCCATAGCCTTTGAACAAGGCCACCTGTCTGATAGACGCCGAGCGACTAAAAAGAGACTAATCGCGAAAGCCCGAGTGAACAACAGAGCGAGAAGGTCGCGCGTTCACCCTGGGTATCTAGACTCATCTCAGCCGCTTAGCCAGAGTCACGAGGCCTTGTCAAAAGGCTAGATTTTCCAAGGTAAGCATAAACATATAGCCAATGGCAAATCTCGATTTTAAAATTTTATGTGATGTGGGTCTTCATTATCGGTTAGAGAAGAAGAAAATAAATTGCAAAAACAAGAGAGAACTTTATTACTCTTGATCAATCAATCAACTTAGATGGTTAAATTGACAAATTGGTAAACATTGTATGCATTGATATATATATATATATATATATATATATATATAAGATCATGGACCTATTACGGAAGGACATTCAACGTTATTCTTTCTTTGATCCACCGCCTTCTGATTATGTGCATCTTAATGAGAACATTCAGCTGTTTTAACAATACGACTGCTCAAGCATTTTCGGTTACTAACAAAGGAGCAGTATCCCTCTCTTGGGTTTTGTCTTCCTGATTTTGTCAAGAAGGGTGTGAACATCTGGTTTGCCATTGACAACATCGATCTCTTGGAAGACACACCCACAGGGCAAGGAACCTTTCACGGGACAGTGGTAATCAACCAACAGGCTGTAGATGGAGAGCCAGTGAATCAACCACGTGTCATACCCGAGAAACTTTCTTCGCAAGGCCTTCTAGCATTTGAGATGAATGTGCTTCCAGAGCCAGACATCAGAACTAGCCCACTGAGATTTCAGGCCTACAAGAATAGGAACCAAAATCTCATTTCTCAAGAATTCACTCATACCTGGGCTCCTGTGTACTACCTTACAGCAGATGACAACGGAGAAATCATCCGAACTGAACCTCAGCTGCATGATGAAGAAGCCCAGCGCAGTGAAGAGATGCCAAGTGATGCAGAGTCTACAAATGATGAGGAAAATGAGCCTTCTAGCAAGAAGGAGGAAGCTGGGTCTTCTAAGGACAGAGAGGAAACAAACTCTGTCGTGATCATCAAAAAGCAGGTGAAGAAATCAGATAAACTAGCAAAGAATGATGTTCTTCCAACATGGGCTGCAACTAGGTCCTTATTGTTGTCTCAATCCTCTCCCGCTAGCACGCCTACAAACACAGCGGTGGTTGCCCCATTATTCAAGACATCGCCAACTGATTATGGGACCCTCTATACTGTTCTTCGGTTATCCCAGGGAATATCTGCGACTGTTGTTGGCCCTCACAGAAAGACATTGATAACGCTAGATCTCGATCTTTACTCCCGAGCGTTGAAGATTCAGCAGTCGGTGGGAAACGCCAACTGGATCTTAAGAGCTGGAGCTCTCCACATTGCTTTCGCTGCCTTACATGCTCTTGGAAAAACCATCGATGGTAGCGGTCTTGACACATGTGCTATCGAATGTGGTGCGTACACCTCAGCATCTCTTTGCAGGATCTTTGGTGGTAAAGCTTATAAGCGTGGCCTTGAATTCCACATTACTGCAAGCCTTGCAATCATGATGTTGCGTTTTGATGCCATACTATCGGATCTTCCCAAGGGTCCAATTCGCATCCAGTGCAATTCTCTCAAAGAAAAACTTCATGGACATGACCCGGAGATGGTGGAGATCTATGAAGAAATCCAATCCTGGTACTCAAGCAATGTCAAACCGCTTGAAGAAGCTGAAGACCTTGGCGAGTTTGCCCAGTTCTTGACCCGGTATCTTAACCAGGTGGAGAGTCTTCTACATCTCATTAGTTCATGTCGATCAGGGGACTGGGAGGGCTACTTGTCATCACTAGAAGGCCTCACCAAGTACTTTTTGCTCGTGATCTCCTGAACTATGCTCGCCTGATGCCAGTCCATTTCGCTCAAATGAATGCCCTAGAATAGGATGATCCAGAAACATGGAATGCCCTCAAGTCTGGAGACTTTGTGGTGGCAAAGTCAGAGATACCCTTTTCTCTTCTCTTCACTGATCAGGCTCTAGAGCAAGAAACTAAAGGGGAATGGTGGGATGGTTGGACTCACAAGAAATGAAGCCGCTCTGGACCGACTAGTCACTACCACACCTCACCTTGCTGCTCTGGTAAATTATTACCTCAATGACTTCCCAAAAGCTACTGGAGCTTCGGTGAGGAAGGAGCATCATCAGCTCTCAGGAGACATTGCAGTGAGGTCAAAGAAGAATGCTATGAAACTACGCCACCTAATCGAGCTGCACGGCGGAGTCAATCCTTTCAAGGAGAAGACACAATTGAAGAGTCTGGTTTCATCGGCACTTGTGTCAAATGAGGCGAAAAGTGACATTCTCCACTTTGCAGAAAAGGGCCAGAAGCGCTTTGAGGAGTTTGTATCTGACCGTTTGCTTTCATTAACAACCCTCTCGGTGTGGGACAAAATGAAGAAACTGAAGCTGAAATCCTTTTCGAAATGGATGGAGAAAAGGAAAGTGCCTGTTGAAGACAAGGTCATCAAGTTGCGGGAGGAACGTGAATTGCTGGGAAGATTCCTTATCATCCAAGGCAGCCGCCCAAGCTTAGTTCCTAAACTTGCAGAAACAATAGGTGAATATGAAATGTCAGTGGTTCCCCGTTCACTATGTGCTGTCGATGGTTCTTTGTACATCCCTTAAACAGCCTGATGTCGTGGAGGATAATCATATTCAACTTCCCCACAGGTTGAAATGATGCAGGAAGAGGTTCCGGTTACCGTAGAATATGAGATAACGCAGGTTCCTTCTGGAGCAGCCCAAAAACCTAACCTCTTGCATGATCTTCCTGTCAAGGTGCTGATAATTGACGTCATGGGTGTACTTCAAGGCATGAAAAAGACACTAGCTGCCATGCAAAATATGTCAGACCTGCAGAATGCATTCAACAGGCGCATCGAAGGGATGATGGCTAGCTATGATGAAGGTCGAGTTGTGTTTGATCGATATATGGAAGAGTCATTAAAGAACAACACTCGACAAAAGAGGGCAACTACATCAGTAGAATACGAGATACACCCAGAAATGAAGCTCAAAATGTCCACCAAGGAGCTTCTATCTTCATCGTCAACCAAGAAAAAGCTGACGTGCCTGTTAGGTAAGGGGCTGCTTGATAACTTTTCACAGAACACGGACAGCCCTTTCAAGCTAGTAGTTGTGTATGATACCTTCATCAAGGGACATGATTTGGAGGAGGCGCACACACAAGAAGAGGCTGATACCCTGATTCATAATCAAGTCCTTGCCTCTACTGCTAGTGGTGCCTTGCAAGAAATTACTGTCTGGTCCCCTGACACTGATGTCCTCCTTCTCTTAATTCATCTAGTATCTTGTGGAAACAATGCAGTGCCCACTTCTCTACAATTTTCTACAGGCAAGGGTACACACGAGAAATAGATGTACTGGAGCGGGTTCAAGTCATTGGACATCAAAAATGTCAAGGCCTCCTTGGACTTCACAATTTTTCTGGTGCTGACTGGGGAGGAAGTTTGTTGGGATATCCAAGAAGACATGGATCAATGCCTACTTAAAGCTTGATGATGATGATCCTGCCATTATCTGCTTCAAAGAACTGGGCGAGGGTTCCATTCCAACTGAGCTTAGCAATGGAGAGCTTCCAACACAGGTGAAGGCACTAGAGCATTTCATATGTCGTTTTTTACTGTTCATCAGGTCCAACAACCCTACCATCACTCAGATGGGAACTGTTCCGATCAAAGAACCTGGAAGGTGAGATGTTACCTCCAACTCGTGCCGCATTATTACCTCACATCCTCCGTGCTAATTACATCACGATGAGAGATAAATCATACAAGACTAACTACCCAGTGCTTCCTCCTATCGAAGAGAATGGATGGTATTCAAATAATCGAGGATGTCTTCCAGTCAAGTGTCTTGGGCTCCCTGCACCACGGGCAGTACTTGAACTCATCAAATGTGGCTGCAAAGCAGGATGCAAGGGACGGTGTAGCTGCCCCAACAACGATTTGCCCTGCACTCCTCTCTGTAAATGCTATGGTGGAGACTGTGAAAACCGGACAAGGGAGGATGCTCCAGATAGTGACAGCGATTGACTTTTACTGGAAGTCTGATGAACTTTCCTGTTGTCATGGTAACCACGAAGTAGGTGGTTACCCCTTTCCCGATTTTATTTTATGTTTTGTTTATAACTGGAAAAATGTTTCCAAATAATTCTTTGATTTAGATCAAGATTGTGTCATGTACAAGTATTTCGGACCAAAATAGCTCAACTTGTTTCTGTTATTTTGTTTTCTTCGGGCGGGGGGGGGGGGGGGGGGGGGGGGGGGGGGACCATATCAACAAAACAAAATGCACATTTTCGTATTATTCTGCATTTGAAAAAAATATTACATATATAATTTGTCAACTTTCTGATTGACTGATGCAATTACAGTGCCTAGAAGTTGATATTTGAGAATTTTGTTATATTATCATCTGAAGGTGTTTGGCGCCATCTGGTGTTTAAGTAAGTTATTCATTTGATAGAATACTAAAATAGGGTTGATTTTTTATATTAACAGCCTAAAATAACAGTGTTAATGACATGTGATATGTTTCACAATTATTCCACTCTATAATAGTACACAATAATGCCATTTCCACTTCTTATTTCAAAATTCTAGCCCAAAAGAAAGAAGAAGGGCACATTTTTAGGAAATATTTCCCAGTTTTTCACAATTTTTCGCAAATTGCGCCCCCATAACGTCAAAGTGAAAAAGTTTTATGACACAATATCATTAAAAATGAATCCTTATATACCTCAAAAAACTTCACAGTGAAATTGGCGAAAAAATATATGAATTTAGGGTGGAAGACACCAAATTTCCCTATTGCGCTTTATATATGCAATTTTGGCGCCCAAAATGGACCCCCCAGGAAGTGAAGGAGGGGTCTGAAAATTTGAACCCCATCATTTTTGGCCAATTGGGACCCTTTTGAAGCCAAAACAGCAAAAAATTCAATTTTGGCAAAAAAATCCTACGGGATTACATACCATACCGCACTAATAGCTTCGATTATACTATTTACAATTACACATTCAATTTAGGAAAATTGCGATTTCATTTCTTGTCTCTTTTTTTTCTCGAACCGTCCAGCCTTCCGCGTCAAATGCACGCAGCTAAAGCTATGGTCACAAATCAGAGCAGCGACCGACCGATCAGTAGCCTGCTCGGTCGCTGCTGGAATTAAGCATCGCCCAGCAATTAGGTCGGTGCCCGGGCGGCGACCGCCCTAGCCTCTTGTCGATGCCCTCGCGCTGTTGGAGTCTCTAAATTCTGACGAGCGTAGCGAGTCAGAGAAACCGAGGCGCTTGCGCGGAGGGCCTCTTGACAAGTGATCTGAATTTCTTATGTTTTACTTTGTTTGGCGAATATTCCGACCCAGCAGAGTTCGGTGAAAGTCATCCAATCAGAGAGAGCTACTATGACGTAATATCTACCGCTCTGTGCGAATTCCCTCCGTTAGAGCGAGACTGGCCGCCTTGTTGTAGTCTGCAAGCACAAACCCTGGTCAGTCGTAAAAGAGAGTGTGCACTATAAGACTACCATATGCCACGTAATATAGCTGCTCCTGACCTATATTGGTACAACCAGTAGTTACCAGTAGATAGCTGGGCTAGGCTTCTCTCAAGGCACAATGATTTTTTGATAACGTGTCAAGTTAGGGTCTGTGCTTGCAGACTAGCCTAGCTGGGCAATCCCGAACACACACGTACACACACACAATCGCTGCGGTCTAGACATGCATAATTCAGTAGGAAATCGGGTCTCATGAATATATAATTCAGATCACTTGTCAAGAGGCCCTCAGCGCAAGCGCCTCGGTTTCTCTGACTCGCTTCGCTCGTCAGAATTTAGAGACTCCAACAGCGCGAGGGCATCGACAAGAGGCTACGACCGCCCAGGCACCGAGCGTATTTTGGGCGGCGAGTGAAAAATAAGCAGACGCCGCCCAAATTTTACCTCCGCGCTAAAACTTCAGCGGCGACCGAGCGATGCCCTAAAAACGAGCGGTGCCTGGGCGGCCGCCGCTCGGTGGCCGGGCAGCCGCCGGGCAGAATTGGTTAAAAACTCGCCGCTCGGCCGCCGAGCAGGCTACTTTTGGGTAATGTGACCATAGCATTAGACAAGGTAAATACTGGGTCGTAGCTCGTAGCACGTTTTATTGCTTTGCTCTCTATCTTTGCCTACAAACTGGCTCATGTGACCTTAGGATGGTGACGTACTAGAGGTCTGTCCCTAGAAGTAAATAAATATATCTGATTGATACCTTTTGTTTGTTTTTGTACACGTCTGTAAACACCCAATTACACACACCCACACATAATGTCGGTTCTACAGTGCACACAGTATGAAGACCGAATAATGACCGGGAGTGAAATATGCTAGTTACGATCCTCGCAAACGATATCACGTGACGATCTTTGGACCAATCACATATTCGTATCTGTAAGAGCTTTCTAATATAACGAAATAAGAATTTATACAGATTCTGAACTTATCCAGTCTGACAGCTAGGGACCTTTGCTTAGAAACGAATGTAAACCTTATTCTTAAAGGGTATACAAAGTTTTGGGAAATTTAGAAAATTGGGTGGATAGTGATTCTTTACAATTTTGATAATTTGGATGCCCCTATGGATGTATTATAAGCACTACAAAATTTAGCTCCTAAAACACTCCCGGTAAATTTTGATAAATTTCAAATAGCGCCTATTGCCGTACAATAGTAACTGCGACCATAACAATCTCAGAATATGTAGATATGATATATAATTTCCAAACGGGAATAGCTAATCGGTCAATTTTGGTGAAGAAACATTGTTTGTTTAGCTTAATTAATATCTTGACCTTGAGAGGGAGCTATTCAACATAAAAAGTTTATTATTTACAATTTCAAAACTTTAGACTTGAGTTCAACCGCGACAACGATCACTGAATACTGTAGGATCGCTTATGCTTCCAATGTATTCATTTTAACCAAATTCATGACCCTATACAATATCTTTTTATTACCTTTAAAGTTCTTCGTGAGTTATTTTGCGCTATGTCACCAACTGATAACGCCTTTTAATTTAACAAGATTGACACCCAGAGTGTTTTGTTTTTCTTCTTCTTACGACGGGAACAACACATGATTATTTTATATTTATGATCTCATGATCTATCTTTTGCCTCTTTTTCGTATTTGATTTTATATATCTTATGTCATTGATGTATATCGTGTATAGTTAAGTATTATACCATCAACTAATGAGGAGAGCTTCCTATATAAACTCATTTCGTTTGGTAAATCTTCAGGCATTAGTTGATGGCTTTTTTCTTGTTATTTATTTATTATTGTAATCCGTTTTCTTGTGTTCTTTGTTATTGTTATACTCTTTTATGTTCCTGGAAATGAAATAAAAATGAAATAAATTAATTTTTTCATACAGCTCAGGGGCCCATTTCATGGAACTTTTTATCTATAACAAATGCTAAATTTCTATGACAAATTTGCTCTCAGCCAATCATACGCAATAATTTCAGTAGCTTATAACATTAGCTTGTATAAACTTGTTATCGACATCAAGTTTTATGAAACAGGGCTCCGACCTGCTATATAGTTTAAATCCCGCCAAGGTGTTTAAGGTCATCTCCACAACACCTTCTCTCCATCAATCCTGGAGTAACAACGACCTATGGCGGACAGAGCACTGGCTGGCATATGGAATTCCAAACTTGGAATGATTCCCCTGTATTGCATCGCTCCATGACAAGCCCTACAAACTCACCTCTTTGATAAATGTTTTCAGCAATTGTAGGCTTTGTATTGTAACGCGCAATGAGAGGGCCTATGGTCCTGGAAGGCATAATAGAAGAGTTATTATTATAATCATCATCGTCATCATCATCAGTATTGATATTATAATTATTGTTGTTAGTGTCATTATTATTATTTTGATTATTCCTTTTCTTATTCTTATCATTATTAAAGAAGAATTCAACCTTAATACATAACTACTCTAAAAGAAAAGGAACAAAATGAAAGAAAAAGTCTAGCGAAAGTTCGTTTAAAGCCATGAAATTATAAAAATGCGCACTTTGCCTTGTACTTATTATTCCCCCGGTTTTGGGGTTATTAAATAAATACTATCCCACACCCAAAGTAAAGTGCACATGGTCATTCCCTATGGAGAATGAGTCCAGCTTAGCGCCATTTTACAAGCGGGCATGTGCTAATGGAGTATGTGTGCGCGTGTGTGTGTGCGTGCGCGTGTGCGTGTGCGTGCGTGCGTGAGAGCGTGTGTGTGAGAGGGAGAGATAGAGAAAGGAGACATATAGGGCGTTGCAAGAAAGTTGCGATTGATTGCAACTTGCAAAATTTGCAATCGATAGCAACTCAACTTTTTTGCAACGCCCCACTAGTCTTCTAAATTTCCTAGTATTTTGTTAGGATTCAAATTGTAATAAATAAATGAAGTTAACTAGATCTAGCTTTTACCCCCCCCCCCCTCTCTCTCTCTCTCTTTCTTTCTCTCTCTCTCTCTCTCTCTTACAGTGCAACATGGGGCAAGACAGTTGAGTTGCGATCAATTGCAAATTTGCAATTAAACGCAAGACTTACGCTTTGTTTTAGGGATTTGCAATTGACTGCAACTTTCTTGGATCACCCCAGTAGTCATATGTTTAATATCAAGATGAGGGTAGGCATACCATTCGACAGTTAATGGCAAAAACAAGCAGAACAAAAATGATTGATAAATGCATAACAGAAGGCTAGTTATACTGTTACAAGATAATATTAAACATTGCGGCTAACAAATGGTTTGCATCATTAGAATGTGCTAACAGCATCTTAGTCATCTACACACATTTCATATGTGTTGTTGATATACTCTACTTTACTTCAAATCAATGATTGGCAGATTATGTTTTAAAAGAATTCAGCTTTTTCCTATCTTTCCGTGACGTATTAATTTTTAAAAATTATTATTCATTGAATTTGTTTTTACAAAAAGAAAAGAAAAGAAAAGATAATACAAAAGAACATGGCAAAAGTTCGGAGACTAATATTGCCATATACAGTAAAATAAAAGAAATCGTGAAATAAGGTTATAAAATGTACATTTGCATATTACTAGTTCAATGATCACTAAAAAGGAGAACGTAACCTCATGTATTATTTGTTCCTTTTTTTTTCGTTTAAACAAAATATCTTATATTTGAAACAAAAATCTTTAGTATCTATTCAATTTACATATGGAAATGCACCATGCATATTCGACCTTCACTGAGAAGAATTGTTTTTGTTTTTTTCACTCCGATCCGTCAATAATCAATAAACGCCACCAATCAGATCACAGTAAACACGACCATGCGCACCAGCGTGATTGCAAAACACCCCATTAGATTTTACGAATAATTCGTCATATTCAGTTTTCGCTCTAGGATTATCAATACACCTGGCAGTTTTGGGAAGATAAAAACCTGAATCATTGTTTTCGCCAGAACAAGTTAAACCGGTGAGTACGTTTTCTTTCGATAGATCCAAGCTATTTTGACCCATATATCACTGAACACATGTTTTATTTGGTGTTCTTGATCTATAAGAACTTAGACAAGACCAAATAAGAGGTAAAGTGAAAGATTTGGTTCCAAAACATTTTGTAATGTATGGAACACCGAATATCAAAACACATTGGACTTACCATTTAATCTTCTCAATCATTTTACTCAATATTTATTTATTATAACGTGATGATATGTTTCTCTAACATTATGTTTGTTTTTTGTCACGCTGTTGATCTTAAGAAACATCTGTTTAATTTAGCTTAAAATTGATTAACATTACCTTTCATGTCTGTACCTTTCCTATTGCACTTTTGTATATATTTATCATGTATTTCATATTTTGCACAAGCTGCGCCTTGAGCATTTGATTGTCAAGTGGATTTGGCGCCATACAAATCTTATGTATTATTATTATTATTATTATTAGGAACAGAGTTTGTTTCTCTCTCGTAGCCATTGATTCCCCACATACAGACCGATTAAAGTGTCTGGAATGGAGAAGACAAAAACAAGAACTAAAAACGAAAAAATTGTACATACATATGATATGTGTTTGACTTTAGAATATCAAGTAATCTATTTTCTTGATTGTATTAATTTTAATCTGCTAGGTTTGAAAAAGAAATGAAAGTGTTTATAAGATCATTTATTAATTCACCACATGATGTCATTAGGGTGTATAGGGATTATGCATTGCTTTTAAAAAAAAAGGACCTTTAAGAGACTAGCAGAGGAAATCAGATAAAAGGGTAGAAGAAAGGAAGAAGGGTAAGAGAAGGGAAACGGGAAAATAGAGAGAGAGAGAGAGAGAGAGAGAATGGGTGTGGCACACCACTGGTAGGGAGGAGAGTAACTCTGACACATGAATACGTAATATCATATCAGCAGAAACAGTAAACTACAGTGCGTCTCAGAAAAAACGAAACCGAGAACTATCGATGTTTTATCATAACTTAATCACAATTATAATTAATAAATGACACATATTTGTAAAGCTTAGATCGTCTTCTTTCAGTTGATGCAACTCATATGATGCATATTTCGTGATTAAAAACAATTTGAAGAAAGGGTACCAAAAAGTCATTTGCCGGACGGTATCTGAATTTCATAGAGAAAATCACATTTCCAAAATGTTCATTTTTCTGCCAGTTCATATGACACCTCAATCAGGAAAAATGAGCCAGGAATAACAAAGTTATGTTTGTTTAAAGTTATGCTTGCATTTCCATAATTGTATTAAACAAATATGTTTTCACTGGCTGTCTACCCTAACAAAAAAGAAGACGAAAGACTGCATACATGGCTAATCGTCAACGAAACGGAGTTTGATGTTTATTTCTACGGCAGGCAGCCAGTGAGAACGAATTTGTTTGATAAAATTATGAAAATACAAGCATTACATTAAACAAACAGAAATTTGTTATTCCTGGCTCATTCTTCCTGATTGAGGTGTCATATGAAGGGGCAAAACATGAGCCTTTGGAAATGTGATTTTCTCTTTGAAATTCAGATACCGTCCGCCAAATGACGTTTTGGTACCCTTTCTTCAAATTGTTTTTAATTACTTATGCATGCAATATGCATCATATGAGTTGCATCAAATGAAAGCGGAGGATCTAAGCTTTGCAAATATATGTCGTTTATTGATTATAATTGTGATTAAGTTATGATAAAACATCGATAAATCTCGGTTTCGTCTTTTTTCTGGGACGCACTGTATAATGATAAACTGATATAAGTCGACATGTAATAGAATATCAATTCAACATCAAGGTCTAGGAATATCAAGTAATTTATACATTTTCCAGCTTGGCTTATTGATGACAGCATTACCCTTCGAACTGCATTGAATTTTCAACGAGTATAACATTTAAATTGCTTTAACTACATTCAACAAATATGTTTGATATTCAAAAAATGGATAAAAATCTGTTATGATATGATACTGCATGTGTAATAAACAAGAAAAATTTCATTTTGGAAAGAGATTATAGATTGACGATCAAGCAGAAAAGCATGCTTATCTAATCTTATACAATTCAGCCTAAAATCCAGACTGTGTAAATTGAACAGTTGTTCATAATATTGTCAGCTGTCTGCAAGAACGCTGTTACTGCTATTGACAATACAATGATGTAACGTCCTTCTTGCAGGCAGGCGACGATACACAGTGTGAGTTCGATGTGTTTAAACGAACAGCTGGAGAGGAATTATAACCTTCGAAAGCACAACCCCTGTTTTATAGGTGAAAGTAAATCAATTCTACTTTTGTCACCCGATACACACAATGCTGTCACTCCACATCATATAACACTTGTGTTCCGATATATACGATGCATTAGCTAGCATTGGTTAGTAGAAAAATACTCCCAAGAGGCGATGTTGTTATGTCTGATATTTTCACCATCCTGACCTTGTAATTTGCAGTCTAAATAAAATATAGAACACGTTCTTGAACTTGAACTTGAACTTGGTAATTAGTTATGAAAATCAGGTTCAAATAATGTAATGTAAGAAATAAGGTCAAAGGTTCATAGTGTATCGAAGCAGAGTTTAGTGCAATTGCAAGGAAACATATTTATATTTGTATTCATGCTCATATCTTTATCAATATGCATATTCATATTCGAATTCATATCTGTATAATAAGATCTTTTCAAAGGACACGGGGATCGACAGTCCAGTGATATATCCACTCGACCACGACACCTCTACCATTACTGTAATTGTCTATGATTGTGACTATTTCTTTTTGTCAACTGATCTGAAAACTTTTACCAGTGATGCACGAATATCCCAATGGATAATAAATGATTAACTTTAATCGCATGTCTACTTATCGTCCGAAATCTACATTTTTCTATAATTTACTCGCGCTGGTTTTTCCAATATAATATAAGAAGTTCATTCCAAATATTGCGATTTGGCTCATTGATAAGGACCCCTAAAAGTATATACCACATGCACGAGTAGAAAGGCCATATAGCTTTCTGCACACACTTTGTTTCATGACCGCAATGCAAGGAATATCAAAAACGAATAGGCATATAGGCTTTATAATCGTTAAATTGAAAATACATTGAGAAATTCAAAACCATATTTTCCGAATCAAAATTGGCCACTTGTTCAAGTTTTCTAGTTATCCATTAATATTGTTTTGAGAGACATTAATATTTCATTCGAACAATATGGCAATAAAAGAAAGTTATTGCAAATTTGAGGAATAACGTGTGATCAATTTAGCCCTTAAAAGGGATATAGCATGGCAAATACTGGTTAAAGCCATCTATGACTTTTTTTGGACAACTGCACGTAAACGAATGGACTCTAGCGTTCGCGAAACAGACCGAAGTTCTCCTCACGCTTCGGTTTCGCGTATGTTGCACGCACGTGAATACTGTGGTCGCATCGTCCGTCGTCGTATTGGCCCCAAGTCAGGCCACGGGAAAGACACGTAGTGTCATCATGCTACACCCCCTTTAACGAATCTAGGCTTGGAAGGATTATGATACAATGCAACTTGCCAGCATTCAAAAGAAACACAGTATGTGATTCATACATACACTGATATTAATAGCCTTTGATAGTTCCCACGGTGTGTGCACGTCTGGAAAGCTCAATTCGATCGCTTTAAAAATAAATGAAAACAATAATCAATCAATATTATCTGTCGCAGACAAAAATATAACATGCTGTAAACTAGCTGTTCTCTGAGGTGTAATAATTAAGTCTCATTTACGCCCTGTAAATCTATGCCCACACCATGTTCATATTATGTATTCGAGTTTAGGGTCATTCCGAGAGGCAGACAGCCCCCGAGACCGACAATTCAAGAAAGTCCGTGAGGCCGACTGCGCATGATAATTTAAAAAAAAAAATCAAAGATAGACACAATAACTATAGAAAAATAGTAAGTGTCAACAGGTCTACGAGACCGATCGCCTATGGGACCGACGTCCCAAGCTTCCAAATGTCAGTAACGGTGGCATATCTAAGGGAAGGTAGACACAATTAATGTCGGTCTGATGGGCAGTTGGTCGTGTCAATCTTTAAAAAAAAAAAAAGGGGGGGGGGGCTATTAACTATTATTAACTATTAACAAAAGAAAATGTATCACCTCTTATTCTATACAGATAATCAAACAGCACGGCTGGACCTACCAACCCCAGTGGGCAGTTGTAGATTAGTTTGGTCACATCAAACGAAGATGCTTACTTTCACATTGACTTTCGCTGTGTTAGTTGCCATGACAACAGCTCAATCCACCACGCCCAATACCCCAACGGAGGAATCAACAATGGAAGAATGGTATCCCTTCAAAAATCCCGGAGAGATCCTTCCAGAAGGAGCGTTGACAGTGCCTTACATTCTGGACATCGTAGGTGGGTTCTGGATGCAGTATCGCCTGATAGACTCATACGCATACCTCTGCTCCGAGGTGCTTCCAGAACTGTCGCAGAAAATCCCAGAGATTGGGAATATGAGCGACATCTGGACACCTGTTTGCGAGGAGGTTATCTCTGCAAGGAATGACGAGGAGGGGTTCAATGCCACTGAATTCTGCAATGCTCTTGTTGCTTTGGGGAGTGACGTGCTTCTAGCCCAACCAAACATGACTGATCCTGGAGAGATGCCAGCCATGACTGGGACGGACATGATGGAAATGCCTGCAGGAGACGACATGCCGACGCCCGGACCCGGTGTGACACCTGAGTTACCTGTAGATCTAGCCAGTATGTTATCACCCTTGCTTGGTTCCCTTGCAAGCGTCGCCAATGATCGCTATGGCATCGACATCATGGACCCACTCACCATATGTCCTCAAGCTCATCTCTTCCTGGAACCATCTCTGCCAAAACTTATCTACGATTTCGGAACTGAGTTCTTGAGTACCTTATTGACCACAACGGCTCCTAATTGTGATAAACTGAATGAATTCCTTGAAGGTTTAGGGATCGATTCCACCTCGGAGCTATATCCGATTGTGCAGGAAGTTGAAGCGCTCGTTTACAAAGCCATGGGATTCGAGAGTAAGGAGGATCTCTGCGGAAATGTCACCAAAGCTTTGAATGACATGGGTAAGTAAATTTATCATTTATTAATCAGCAGTAGTAGCAGTAGTAGTGGTGATGGTGGTGAGATTAGGAGTAGCAGCTGTAGCAGCAGCAGTAGTATTAATAATAATAGTAGTAGTAGTAATATTAATACCTGTAGTAGTACTACTACTACTACTAGTAGTAGTAATAGTAGTAGTAGTAGTAGTAGTAGTAGTAGTAGTAGTAGTAGTATTAGTAGCAAAGAGAAGGAGGATGATGAGGATCGAGGATAAGGAGGAAGAGGCCTAGAACTAGTAAAAATAGAAGTAGTGTATCGAGTTAAAATAGTAATCAGATTGAAATTGAAAAAATTGTGAAAGTAGATCTGTATAGCAGGGCTTACACAGCATACACGTGACCGAGCGCCAATGAGACCGAAAGTTCGAAAATAACTACTCCTCTGAAAATCGATTACACCAAAACATTGTAAGGCTAAGGTGAATTTAGGTCTTAAGGTCCTTCGTTCGGTTCGTTCCCGAGAATTGTTGGCTATCTTTGATGTCTCATAGACGATCACGATTATGTGGTCTTAAATTTGTTCGTCGTGCCATTGACAATATCATAAACATTTCTCTTGTTGAAGACGTTTTTGTTCTATCATGATCTTTCTCTTGATCAGTACATGTTGGAAGACAAAAGAAGATAAATAAATTAATACAAACAAAATAATTAAATATATGTACTGCTCTGTTGTGTGTGGGTGTGTTGGTGCGTGTTTGTATTTGCGTGGGTGTGGATGTGTTTAATTGGGTTATACAGACGTGTACCAATCACAATTGATTATTTTCGTCCAGTGACCGACTTTCAACACCAACATCCGAAAGACGTGACTCAGTCTCGAAACGGGGTCCGCCTGAGTGGCCCGAATTCACAAAGGAGGTTTGTCGACAAACCTTGGTTTTCGTGCGTCATATGACGCGTTTTGACGCGTTTTTACAAAGAAAACGCGTCAAAACGCGTCATATGACGTACATAAGCCTCGGTTTGTCGACAAACCTCCTTTGTGAATTCGGGCCAGTCAGTTTATAGACGAAGACAGAGAGCTGACCAGACATTATCGCAAAGCCAACTCACATCTCCTTGAGTCCCTATCAAGTTGTAGTGGGCTTGTTTTCTGTTCCATTGATATTTTCTTCTTAGTGTAACGCATACTTGTAACACTTGAACATTTTGTTATTGCACTATTTTAGCAACTAAAGACCTGGCAAAGAAGGTACTCAACCATCTCTTCCTAATCGTTACCAACGAGGATACGTGTGGAACCATAGCTCATGACGCCATCAACATCATCAATGATGTCATAATGATAATGATTCCGATGGACAACTCTACTG
Source organism: Strongylocentrotus droebachiensis (assembly GCA_035222895.1). Lineage (NCBI taxonomy): Eukaryota > Metazoa > Echinodermata > Echinoidea > Camarodonta > Strongylocentrotidae > Strongylocentrotus > Strongylocentrotus droebachiensis. The sequence goes on from JAVYIG010000560.1 coordinate 388,576, forward strand.
AATCCCTATTCACCATAACTGATGACGTTATCTACCAGTATACCGGGTTTATGAGCATTGAGGATGCATGCGAGGCCATCGATGTAGCTTTCTCAGGTGAAAATACATTTCGCCCCCCGCCCCCCAGGCCTCTTCTCAAGCAAAATAAAAATGAAAGTTGGCAAAACATCCACTAAATAAATATTTCCACATATTGTCAAGGTATCATAATGCCTGTGGATATTACAGGTTGTTTACGAAATGTCTCAATTATTATCGTAAAATCATAAGAATGCGAAAATGTATGAGCCTTTACAAGGCTCTCGAATTTGCTCCCAAGACATAGAATGAATACAAACTCTTGTTAATTTTGGATATCGCACCCTGTCACCGAAGTCGTATTTTGCTCATTTAAGCACTACAAATTATTAGTTTTTGTGTGTGTTTATGATGCGTTCTCTAGGTCGAGAAATACCAGTACATCTTTGAATTGTTTGGATGGAAATTAAGCATAAAATAAAAATTAAGCATTAAATAAAAAGCTGCGAAATAGACAGTGAATAGCTTTACCACTTTCCGTTTCCCCCGGGCAAGGGGAGAGGAGAGAAGGGGGATACAAACCCAAGCATTCATTCAACCGGCCTTCGTATTGACTCTATTGGGTATCTCGTTTATCTATAATCGTTCGTCTTTTATCAGCAATTGTAAAAAAAAAAAAAAAAAAAAAAAAAAGAAAAGAAAGAGACATCACCGTTAAATGTCAACAGTATGATACAGATACTGATATAACGGTGTTATTCTTAAGGTCAAATAATACTGGATGATTTTTACCAAGAGATGGCGCCAGAGCATATAACATAGCAAGATGCAGTCCCCTTTGATATGTCCCCAAAATCTGGCAGCAAGAGTAAAGGGAAAGAATAAAAGAAGGAAATACAGAAATATATAATGATTGAATAAAGACAGACATAAAAGAAGAATGAGAAGAATAAAAAGAAGAAGAAGAAGAAGAAGAAGAAGAACAAGAACAAGAACAAGAACAAGAACAAGAAGGAGAAGAAGAAGAAGAAGAAGAAGAAGAAGAAGGAGAAGAAGAAGAAAAAGAAGGAGAGGAAGAAAAAATTGAGGGTTCATGGTAAAACAAGGGGGACCGTAGCTTTAACTTCCGTACCAACCATAGTCTTTTTTGTAATCCTTTCTTTGCAGGGTGTCACACGAAAGGTTTCGACCGAGATGCTTGTAACATCTGCACCATGTCAACGTCTGATGGCGTCCCATCATTCCTCTCGTCCAATAACATCGACTGTAACATGAAGTGCCCCTTAGGTAAGATACTACGATACATACTCATACTCACAGACTGTGGCCCGAATTTATGTGAGTCATATAACGCGTTTCGATGCGTTTCAGACCAAAGTTTAGGTTTATGTGCGTCATATGACGCGTTTCGACGCGTTTTTACGAACCTTGTGAATTCGGGCCTGGAAGAGTGTAAAGCTCATGTCGAGGACAAAACAAAACGAAATTTGGTTGTGGTAACATTCCATACCCATCTGTGATATTAATTAATCATTTTATTCATTCATTTTTTTTCAATTACAAACAAAAATCAGAAGCAAACGAATGGAAATTTCAATAATTTAAATACGAAAGTCATTACCGAAACATTTCTTTCTGTTATTTATTAAACTACAAATGAATAAAATATGTCTTCTTGGAACTTTTATGTTCTATATCATGTAGTTGTCGTTTGTATTCTTTTTCTTCTCTTGCTTGCTTGTTGTTGTTGTTATTTCTTCTTCTGGAGGAGGCGCGATTGCTCAATGGTGGAACAGTGGTCTCGTAACCGGAAGGTACCGAGGTCGAAACCAAGTCGATACGTTCTTGACTTCTTGCCCTTAGGGTGAGGCACTAATCCTCATCACCAAGTCCTCCAGAGAGGACTTAAAGCCGTCGGTCCCCTACTTGCTTAATTCCAAGTATATACATGCTTTCTTAGCAGTCTGGTTAAACATCATCAAACATCAATTGTATGTTAACACCATCATCTTCGTGATCATCATAAACATCGTTTACTTCTTATTCTTATTCTTCTTTTGCTTACCTTTTGTTGTTGATATTTCTTCTTCTGCTTCTTCATCATCGTCTTGTCTTTGTTGCAGTTTTTCTTCTTGTTCTTATTCTTGTCTTCTTCATCTTATTCGTCTCATTCGTCTTCTTCTTCCTTATCATTGCTGTCAGTCGCTATTGCTATCATTGAATATTACGAATTCTCTTATTTCTGCTCATACCCCTATTAGATATGGACCACGGAGCGATAGAAAATGAGTGTGGTTATTGTGTACTTGGTGGTACTGGCTTAGAAATGACTGAAGGAGTAAATACATGCGGTGGATGTGGAGAGGATACGTCATGTATAGGTTGTGATGGAGAACCTAATAGGTATGTTTATGTACAGTTAAACAACTGAAATATTCATATCTCTTCTAAATTGGATGTTTTTTGTTTTTTCGTAACCCAATAATGAAATAGACTGGTTGAATTAGGACCTTTTTTGTTGAATAATTTTACACGGAACGTACCAAGGACATGAGCGCTAGACCACCTCACATCTCCCTGTAGATAGCACTACTCGATAAGGCCTAACAAAAAAAATATGTATTGCCCTTTAAGTGCCAGCACCTGGGTCGGTCGGTCAATTTAGTTTTTCTCCTTTTTTGTTGTTGTTGATTTTTTTCCTTCTTTAGTCTGTTGTTTTTCAGTTTTGAATGCTTTAATATATATTTTTTGATTTGTTAAAAAAAAAAAAAAAAAAAGCTTAATAAAAAGCCGACCGTAGATTTTAAGATTTTTGGGTCGGTCGCAAAGGGCACTACAACAACTTTTTGTTAAGCCTAACACTAGTATATAGCACTATCCGATAACACTAGTATAGTTATAAATATTACTATACGATTTAGCTTTTGCATTTATTAATTAATATCGGTCCAAAAATGATGCGAAGCAAGAATATATAAATGCCGACTGTAGCAAGAAGTTTTTATGAAACTGATCCCATGGTTGTGCTTATGTATATGATCTTGAATTTTTTTTTCTAATCTTTCTCACAATCAAACATTTGCACCCATACACTCTTGTACCTTGCTTTCTAATACCTTACCAATACCCTAATACCAAATATTTCAGTTATTAAGAATACCGCAGAACACTATTAAACTTGTGCAATTAGCTTTTTTTAAAAGAGGGACTTTGTTTGACAGTAATTTGAATTAATAATTCTATTCTATTTCAATACCAGTGGTACAGTTTTGACAGCTCGCTTTCTTATAGCTTACCAATACCCTTATACCAAAACATTTCAGTTATTAAGAATAACGCTGAATACAGTACTATTAAACTTTTGAAATTAGTTTTTTTAGGAGGGTGACTTTGTTTGACAGTAATATGTATTAATAATTCTATTCTATTTCAATTCCAGTGGTACAGTTTTTGACAACTCACTTTCTTATAGCTTACCAATACCCTTATACCAAAACATTTCAGTTATTAAGAATAACGCTGACTACTCATTGTATTAAACTTTTGCAATTAGCTTTTCTTTTGGAGGGTGACTTTGTTTGACAGTAATATGTATTAATAATTCTATTCTATTTCAATTCCAGTGGTACAGTTTTTGACAACTCGCTTTCTTATAGCTTACCAATACCCTTATACCAAAACATTTCAGTTATTAAGAATGACGCTGACTAGTCATTGTATTAAACTTTTGCAATTAGCTTTTCTTTTGGAGGGTGACTTTGTTTGGCAGTAATATGTATTAATAATTCTATTCTGTTTCAATACCAGTGGTACATTTAATGACAACTGTGATATCTGTGACGGAAACCATACTGACTGTATGGTAGTTGTTACTATCGAGCCATCATCTATTCCTGCAAGCATGGACTACAAAGTAAGATATGATTTACTATTACATTCAGACAATTAGGATAATGCAAACGTATGTTAGTTAGAAATCTCTTCTGAACTGAAGCTTCCAAACACGTTTTATATTCTTCCCGGAAGAAATACAGTCAATGTGCAATCAATTTATGTAACAAATATGGCGATATTCCCTCACAACACGAGACTTGCGACAAATTCGCCATAAAATGTCCAACCTTTATGTCACAAAGACCCATTCACTCTATGAAATTAAAACCTCATTGATTCTCAATAAAGTCGAACGCAAAATAGTATGAGGTTTATATCAATTACTGAAGGACGTTTATTTCAAAGGGGAATGAGAGGAACAGGTCAGTGAAAGTTTGAGCAATTTCGATTGAAAATAAGAAAGATATGAATTTTTGAAGTTGTTATCAATAAAACACAAACTGGCAACTCGACATCAGCACAATAACGAAAACTTACAGCAGCAATAATAACACCATCAACAATATAACAACAACATCAACAATAACAACAACAACAACAGCAACAAAAACCTGAGTTGGCATGCCATTCATTTATACGTTATTATAATCACATTATGGATAAATCTGAAACCTGGGCTCATATTCATTGAACCTTGCTAAGCCTAGTTGTCAACTGACTACCAACATGTCAAGTGTCCAGACATGTTGGTTATCAGGACCGTTGATTCCAAACAATACTTTCAAGAATAATACAATTAATATTTCAAAAGTCTGTTAATACTTATGTACATGTAATTAGTTGACAATTAGCGTGGTAAGGTATCATAAATACGGGCCCTAATAATTTTCGGTAAATCTGGTTAAAAAAAATATCTGTCTCATCTGCGTAGATCACGGTGCACGGAGCAGGGTTCCATGAGGAGCCAACACCCGTTTGCATATTCTTCCGATTATCAGACTCTGTGGAGTTTGATGTCTCTATGGAGGTCATAAGTCCATCAATGGGAAACTGCCTGGCTAACCTGGAACCTGGTAAATAATAGAATGATGATCATGATGATGGTATTATTATTATTAAGTATAATAATATCCAAAGTCACTTGGAAGTGCATAGAAACGTTATATTATAATGTGATACTATGCGCTATACAAGCACGGTATATGACTACTTCTACTACACAGTAATAACGCTGCTTAAAAAGTGATGTTCACTTACAGTTGTACACTATCTTAAACAACAGTTGAACAAATTTTAAACAATGTTGCTCGAAACGAAAGTAATTTTGTTAAACATTCGCTGTTTAAAATTTAATGACTGCTATATTTACTATACGAGAGCTTTTAGACAGTGTTGTTTACATATGACGTCATGTGTCACGTGCCAGTAAAGTGCGCGTTGGCTAAAAGCTTTGTTTCACATCGTGGCCGACCAAGCTGTAGAGGTGTCGTGGATGAGTGGAAACGTCGCCGGACTGTCGATCACAAGGTCCACGGTTCGAGTCCCGCCGCGGCACTAATGTCCTTTGGCAGCCTAGCATAGCCGGGTAATGTTGAAGCGCCTTGAGGACCTTGCAAGGTCGATACGTGCGCTATTTAAGAATCCAATATTATTATTATTATTTAACAACAGCTCCTTTTTAAACAACTTTCTTTAAACAACCCAGTTGGTGTAAACAACCCCCACTCAACAACCGCTCCTTTTTAAACAGCTTTCTTTAAACAACCCAGTTGGTGTAAACAACCCCCACTGAACAACAGCTCCTTTTTAAACAACCGTCTTTAAACAACACCGGTTGTTTAAATTGTGATTTTAAACAAGTTGTTCAAAATGTTGATCACCTAAGTGTTTAAACTTTAAATAACTCGAGTTGCTTAACATTTTAAACAACTCTTAGATCAGGTCACCCGTTAATCCAAAGTTGTTTAAACTTTTAAACAACATGTTCACTAAAATTTTAACTGTGTACTACTACTGTTAATACTCCTAATACTATCTGCTCATACTACTACTACTACTACTACTACTACTACAACTTCTACCACGAATACTAATACTACTACTACTACTACTACTACTACGACGACGACGACTACTACTACGACTACGACTACGACTACTACTACTACTACTATTACTTCTACTTCTACTACTACTACTGCTACTACTACTTTTACTTCTACTACTACTACTACTACTACTACTACTACTTTCTACTGCTGCTTCTACTACTACTACTATGACTACGACTACGAATACAACTACCACTACTACTACTATTGCTACTTAACATCTGTACGCAAAGTAACTGAGGTACATTGGGTTTCAATCGGGTTTTTTATTTTTATTTTTTATAATTAAATACTTCAGAAAGAATATTGATAAAGGATATGTACATTAAATATCTCTCGAATTCGTGAATGCTGTACATGGTCAATGAAAGAAAAAGAAAAGAATGCAGAAATACTGTTTACTAAGGAATTCAGATTGCTTCCGAAAAGAAGGAACCTTATAATACATGAATTCGGGTAGAAATACTTTCATCGAATAAGAAATGGATTACAACTTACTTTTTTTTTACCTCTATATACTATGTATATATTTATACGATTGTTGTGATTTTCTTTCTTTACTCAAGCGGCATATTCAGTTCAAGTGATGTTCGATACTACACGAGTAGTGCACAGTGATATCCTTGAAGTTTACACGCGTAAGTATGGCATTACCAATCAACATTCAACGTAGAGGTGTCGTAGGTGACTGCCAGTAGATTTATTGATAATTAATTTATAACGCGATTTTACGAACATACAAAGCGCATGAAGAATGTAATCCATGTTGCAAACATTAGTTTTAGTTATGCCGGGTAAGCCTTTAACAAACGGTTGTCAAGATAATTTTTGTTTAAAATGTGTGCATAAAATTATTGAACAGGGCCCTGTCTTACAAAGAGTTGCGATTGATCCAAATCAATCGCAAGTTTGCAGTCTCTTATCTCTTATGAACATAGTTGCGATTGATATCAATCGCAAATAATTTGCGATTAATATCGACTATTCGTAAGACAGGGCCCAGGTCTATAATAAATATATTCCCACGTGTGTTCATAAAATCTTTACAGCTATCACAATCGACAGTGTATCCGAAGATGTTTTCTTGCTCGAATCGACACCACAATATGTACTCAGATTCTCTGCTGCTAATGGCTCGTATTTTACTCAAGCCAGTGGTCTAGGACTGTCGCCTTATCTCGTCTTTCTCGACGGTAAGTCAGTATTGTTTTAGAGAATTCACAGGTGGAACCTCAAAGGCTTCCACATCTTTTAACACAAGCACAAAGATATTTAGAAAAAATCAACCAAAGGCACTTTTATTAGCGTTTTCCTCCACCTTTCGAAATATGCGACATGACAATGGCCTATTACGTAATCCGAACATGATTTCTTTGGGATATAGTTCAAAAGTAATTTGAATTTACAATTTTGTAAGATCTCAATTATGAACTCAGTGCACCATTTTCACTCCTCCTGTATTGTTTTCTGTAAAGCGCATAGAGACATGCATTTATGCCTGTATGCTATATGCGCTATACAAAAACGTTTAATTATAATCATTATTATTATATCGTGGAGTATTGAAACTGCCTTTGAGATGATTTTTAAGTCATTGCGATAGTTGACACCAGTAATGAGCAAATATCACAAATGCACATACTTACGCATTGTCAAGTTTATACAGAACGTTCTTAATAGTGATTTTGTGTTTTACACAAACCCATCTTGTAATAATATCAATAAGTCAAATGAAATATGAACATTCGGAATATTAATGTCATCGTAACAAATGTTCTTAATCTCAATCAATCCTTTTGCAGATGATGTAGATCCCCTGATGGGATTTTTTGAGGGTGATGCAACCCTGACCTTTACCCTTCAAGCGCCACCCGAGTCGACTCAAGTCACAGTCTCCCTTTCATTCAATCAAATCGATCTACTACCAACCATGGATGGCGAACCTTTCGTGATAACCTTCTATGATCCACCGCCTCAGCTTGACATGGCTACGCTTTCTTTTAAATCAATAGGTAAGATCTGAAGATGAGCCCCAGGGGGGCGTTTCATGAAACAATTAGTCGGTGGTGTTCTCGAGCGTTTTATCAACATTTGTCCACCGAAAACTGTCAGCGATGACTAAATTTGACCAATCAGAGGCCTGGAAAATAGTCAGTGACAATAGAATTGTCGGTGAAAATGAGCCTGGTTTCGGCTATCGATGTGGAGGAGGGGGCACTCGTTTTATTAGGGGAGGGCATGTACCATACCTTTTGATACGTTTAGAAAGAAGTAAACGCGAGAAATCAAGGTTTTCATGATACTTGTGATAGATTTTCACAATCATGAAAGTTTTATACAGAAATCCTGTTAAACTACTGCTATACTTCACAAGAGGCATAAAGTGGGGCAATGGCCACACGTGGGAGGGGCACAAGTCTTATTTTTTCTCTCTCTTTGATTTAAGTTTTTTTTGAGGGTTTGCAAATCCCTGATATGGCCTGATAACCTTCAATGACACCCTTTTATCTCCATATAGCAATATACGCGATCATACAATAGACCAGTTCACGGTTAGCACATGGCTGCAATGATCCCGAATATACGCATATATTCAAAACATGGAGAGGTCCCACTTTGTACATTTTGAAATAATCACTCCTACAGCGATGGAGATGCTACATACTTAGCCTTTGTTTCCCCCTTTTCAAAGAATACTTTCACCTGTGTATCATGGAGTGCTCTGCTGCATTAATGAATAATGCATGATTACATAACTTTCATGAGCACGTATCCAGTATTCCGTCTCCATGTATTTCACAATTTGCTTCGCAATGAACTTTATCTGCTCATGCTCGAGACTGCAACCGTGAACTGGCTTAATAAAGCTTGAACATGAACGAGGAGACAAACGCCCGGGACAAACGTCTAATAAAATCATTTGTATTATTTGTTTGAAGGAAACGTTCTCGTTCTTGAGTTTCCTGTTCCGGTCGCCATCAAGGATGACGTCCTTTCTGATTGTGATGCAATCTTCATAGCAACGGTTGAAGGTGAAATGGATGGGGGAGATGGGGATGAGTCTCCCGAGAGTAGGAACCTGCTAGGGATAGGGAGCCAATGTACGCTGACCAGAAACCGTCTTATGCTCGAGATAATGCTTGGACAGGGAGACAATCTCATTATGCCAGGTGAACATTCAAGATAGAAAGTCGGCAATACGGAGGGAATTCTCGTGGTGGTGGTTATTTTACCTGACTGCTAAGAAAGTATAATTGCTTGTTAGTAGGCAACCAAACGGCCGACGGCTTTAGGTCCTCTCCGAGGGACCTGGCAATGAGGATTAATGCCTTAACAAAGGGCACTATCGCATCGATTTGGTTTCAAACCCTATACCGCCTAAGCTATCGCGCCTCCGTAAACTTAAATGCAACAGAATAGTGTTTATCATGTTGAATAAACTAAAGAGATATAGGAGAGGAATCAATTTAAACTTTAAAGGAAGACGGAAACAAACAGAAGCTGATGAAACACTTCATTCAATATGAAAACAAACGTAGTGTGTGAAAAGTATCATTTCATGGTAGAAAGACGCCTTTTCGTAAAACTAGCTCACAAACTTAAACATTAAGTGCTTCAATGTCGTGGACGTTTAATACATGCATGATAGACAAATATGAGTGTAATAGAGTAGGAAAACGCAGTAATAACAACATGAAATGTCAGAAATTCATGATAATCTATTTATCTTTCGCTGATCCAGGTGAGAAAATCGCCGTCCGTAAAGGCACCATTTACGGCGCCGGTAAGTACCCGAGCGCAGCGAAAGAGACCAACATTACGGTATCACCGGGAAATTCCCCTCCAGTGGGTGTGGTTCTACGTGGCGCAACAACGGTGAGCAGCTGCGGAGATGTGAGTTTATCTGCACGGGAGACTACCGGGGGTGCTAGTAGGAGCTTTACCTACCTCTGGATGGTTGACTCAACAGATAATACGAATCTTTCCGATGCATTAAGCGGTAAGCATTTTTATTTTTTTAAATAAATGTATCATTTCAATTATTAACAACATTTCTGCTAAGCCTATATCAAAATGATAAAGTTTTTGACTTTTTGAGAGGGTCCTTTGGTTACTGTAGATAGGCTTGAGGTTGTCTTAGCTTTGTCTTATATGGTCTCTTAAACTCGCCAATAATGTTTTTTTTCCCCTGTGTACAGCAATTTTATTTGCCCCTATGTACAGCAATTTTATTTGAAAACTGTATAATTTTGTCCATCTAATGTTTTGCTTCCAAATCTTTAAAAATATTGTCAAATATAACCTTTGGGATAATATGTAATTATTTCTATGAAAGTATCATAAATATAGTATAATGCATGATAATATATACTTAAAGATATAGTGAGTTCAGGTAAAAAGAGAAAAGGAATTCTCACAGAATCAACAAAACTTACACTGAATGTTCAATATTACAAATAAATGTTATTTGCCGAACAATTTTGGTAGAAAAAGTATTCTGGCTGAGTAATGAGCTTAGATAGATAAGGACATCAAGGTAAGTAGCCCCGACACCATTTGTGTAGTCCCATTTAGATCTTTCTGCGTACAGTGCGTGTTACTTTTAAGACAGGGCCAAATTGATTATGATTTTGATGACTCCAGAACCTTGCAGTACACACCAATACTTACATGCTACATGATCACCTTTTTCTGATCCATTCCACACCTTTTCTTTCACAATGCTATCGCTTGACTAGAACTCAACTTTATCTTTAAATCTCTCTTATTATACCCAGCCATAACAACATCTCACCTGAATATCGATGGCGGCCTTCTAGTAGAGGACGTGGTCTATACATTCACTGCCTTCGCGACTAACTTCTTAGGAGGAACAGGTGTAGGATCTATTGATGTAGTCCGTACACCAGAAATGGTACCTGGTCTTAGCATCGTCCCTACCATTGATCCAAAGAGGGTAGTGGTGTCAGAAAGGTACAACCACTAAAGACAGGAGTGTCGTGGTCGAGTGGTTTAAGGCGCTTGACTGGAGATGCGAAGGTCGAGGGTTCGAATCTCGACACAGCACTAATATCCTTTGGCAAGATATTAACCTGCACTTGTTACTCTCCATCCAGGTGTTAAATGGGTACCCGGTAGGATGTGACCGTCATTATTGGTCAAATAGTTTTTTGAGCGTCAAGTAACGCCTGGCTAGAATGCTCCCCAGGGAGTGGAGATTGTACAAATAATAATATATTTGTAAAGCGCTTAGAGACCTTTGTAATAAGCGCTAGATAACTGAGTATTATTATTATTATTAAAGACACATTGCAGTCTGAGATCCCATAGGGAATTCGACACCATTCGGGTGTTTTTACCCGGTCACGGGTGTTGTCAATCACAAGGATTAGCCTTCAGCATTGCCTCTTGTAATGTTTGCATTTCTTCCAATAGTCCCATATTGAAATACCTTTATCTTACATTTCCCTCACCCGAAGGGTCTCTGAAAGACTAGAGGTTATTTCCTGGTGGGACCACATGTGTGCTATTTGCTAACACATGCTACTCTATAATGGTACATCAATATTAGAATGTGAACAGCCAAAATGACATTTTTGGCTTAGAATGGATGGTAAACATTGACTCCATTGTAATGCTTGTTTTCGTTTAAACAAATTATCATTCTATCAGGGATATTACTGATATATAAATCGGCTATTCTTTATAGAATTAGATTACCATCCATATTTATTTAACTCTATATTATTTGTGTTTATTATTTTTCCTAAATGCAATTGTTCTCGACTCCCCCTTCAACAGCTTCTATCTTCATGCCGAAGTTACGTTCTACTCTGACTGTGAGGGCGCTGAACCTAAGGAGACAGAGTATGTGTGGACGGTGGACAATGGTGACGTCACATTAGATGGAACCACACAGAATTCCAGGTCTCTATATGTACCGGCTTTCTCACTCCCAGGTGAGAGTTATTTATGAATAAATAAATAAATAAATAAATATATATATATATATATATATATGTAAAGAGAGAGAGAGAGAGAGAAAGAGAGAGAGAGAGAAACACAGAGATAACACCTAAGTATGAACTAAAGAGAGAGAGAGAGAGGGAGAGAGAGGAAAAACACACAGATATAACACCTAAGTACGAACTAAAGAGAGAGAGAGAGAGAGAGAGAGAGGTAGAGATATATAGAGAGAGAGAGAGGCAGAGATAGAGAGAGAGAGAGATAGCGAGAGATAGAGAGAGAGAGAGAGATAGAGCATGAAATTTCATATTGATGAAGCGAAACTTGGGTAATATTTAAGATTTCTATACACTAATCTCATGAAACTCATGAAACATATATAAATGATGTTAACAATCGTAACCTCTTTTACTAATTTTTTTCTATTAACTGTTATCAATGCTAAAGAAATATATCATTTTGTAATGATTATCATTTGAAGAAAAGTCATGAAAATTCAACTTCTGTGCCAAGTTATAGTTACTTACTTGGCCATGGAGCTCTACTGCTCTAGCATGGAATAATATTTGTTGCAAGAAGGATCTAAGCTTTTCATATTTTACATATTATTCATTTCATATTACGTGCTCAAACACGATTCACTGCAATTTTTACAAAGCCACATATCACCCATCTCCTCCTCCTTTTAGCTTCGCCGTTCTCAATTGAAATTTTTGTTGTTTTGTAGCATTCTTTATTGCATTCAATCAGTACAAAATATTTAAAAAAAACATACATCTTCATTGATTTACATAACATATCAAAATGTAAAGAAAATTGTAGATACCTTAGAAATACTAGTTTAATACACAGAACATAATGACTTCAAATTAATTATACTGAATGAATATTATAGATCAAAGCCTTACGCACAGACAGACAGACACACCACATACGCTCAGACACACATACAACTTACCTATTCCCCTCCCCCTTCATTCCCAAAGTTCAACAAATCCCCCTCCCTTCCCGAGCACAGTCACATCTACACAGTTGTTGGGAATCCTGTCTCTTCCCAAGTTCCTTATGACTAAATTATATAAAAATGTTTGAGTCTGAGAAAGAATTATTTGTCTCGCCGTCCTTAAAGTTGTCATACTCAAAGCGATATCATGATCTCCTCTATTTCAAATACAGCTGACACCTCTATCACTTTCACGGTCGCGATCCAGGGAGTGAATGGAAGCTCTGGACCTAACAGTGACGTCACAATCACCACATATTCATCCAATCCCGTTGCAATGATCGTCGGTGGTCGTGAGAGGGATATCGGTATCGGAAGTGGGATGGTTGAGCTGGATGGGTCAGCATCACGTGACCCTGATCAACCTGGGACGGATCATTTAGAGTTCACATGGAGATGTGTACAGGTATAACCACATTCTAGCACGAATCCTAAAGTTACTATTTATTTTCACACCTAAAATGATTCAATGTCCGGGCTATTACTCATTACGCGAAAAGAGGTCAAACCAGGTCACGCCTGCAGAAATTTATGAAGAATTTCGTATTGAGATCAAAATGTTGAAATTCAGACAAGAAGCCCTTCTCTAGAACTGATATTGGTTACCATTTAAAAATATGAGGGACTTCAACGAGCAAGTATATATTTTCAGGCGACTTTTCTGCTGTGATAGTTTTCAAAACTGATATATAAATTACGATACAACTCATAATTTTTTCTCCATTATTACTAGAAGTCATTCTTCTCTTGTATCACAGATTCCTGAGAACATCCTCTGTGTATCGGAGGAGGATGGGTCTTTCTTTCCTGCACCGGAGCAGCTAGAATCTGCTTCTGTGTCTTTCAACGCTTCTCATATGGCCCCTAACAAGAGCTACGAATTCACTCTCAGGGTTGCAACGGCATACAAAGAGAGTCAGGAGACAAGTGTCGTCGTCTGGGCTACGTCAGGCAATGCTCCGCAGGTAATGCTACGGTCACAAATGTTCGTACGAACGATAATTTCGTACGAACTCCCTGTTTTTCCATTGTCTTCCCGAATTTCCATTGTCTGAAAATCGTTCGTACGGCGTTCGTAGCAGTTCGTAACGGCATTTGTGACCGAGGCTTTATATGATCACCTGACAATTATTTAGAATTCATTCAGATGTCGTGCCGTTGTCTGCCCGTCGTCTGCCCGTGAGAGGGTTGTTACTGCCATTGAGAATACATAACATGGCCCTTACCGTCGTACGAACTTCTTGCGGGCAGCCAACGAATGAGCAAGATTGGGAAATTTCCTTTACAAATTACAGCATTTTGGATAGGAATTTAGTTATTTAAAGGGAGGCTTTACTACTTCAGCCAGAAGGGATTAGACCACACAGCGAGCCAGCGAGGTCACTGTGACAGGTGGCTATCTCATTAACTCAGCTCTCATTTAACATAAGAAAAAGAGGATCATGGGGGACCAACAGGCACCGATTGAGGATTTTTTTCTATATAGAGAGAGCAAGTAGCAACAAGTAGGACAGTGTGCCTTTAATATCACATGAACTATATGTTCACTATTGCTCCATTCGGGCTTCTCATTAGGAAATTAAAAAAAAATGTGAAACCTGTTTATTTTAAATCTTGCTTCTAAGTCAATTCTTGTCATCACCGGTTTGCGAGGTCGCGATTACAAACTTGAGATAATGTCACTAATCAATATGATTTTAAGAATACAGAGTGAGTCAGAAAAAATGTCCCACTTTTTAAAAGTTGTATTGTATGAAGTATGAATATTTAATCGTGGGTTTCATGATAGGTCTTGATAGAGTTATCCTCACAGTACATTTAGGTACCATTTTTATTTGAATCTATGCATGCATGACTGAACATCAGACATTCGATTATTTATTTTTTCATTGCAATATATCCTCGCCTTATCGAAAAGTGATTTGATGTATTTTTGTTTACATTGTAGCAAGTTAGTCGGAGTGGGGGAAACTACACCCCTTGCCACTCCTTCAAACGCGCTTTGTGTTTTACCCGTTAACATTAATCAGCATTGACTTAATACCTGCAGTATTATTGAGGAGGCACGTTGGCCAAGTGGTATATGTCCTGGGTTCGAAACCAAGTCAATGAGTTCGTGTTCTTTGTTAAGGCATTAATCCTCATTACCAACTTCCTCGGGACTGCACTACTTGTAGCTACTTGCGCCCTCATTGCCTATACTCGTTGGTCCCCCATGGTCCCCTTTTTCTTATGTTAATTGAAAACTGATTTGATGAGATGACCACCTGCCAGTGACCACGCAGGGAGGTCTAATCCCTCCTGGCCAAACGAGTGCAGATAGGCTTCAAGGCATCGGTCCCCTGGTTGTTTACTTACGAACATATATTACATGTTTTCCTAGCAGTCAGGTAGAAAACAATAAAGAGAAGGTTGAGTTCTGGGATGAGAGGTGAAAAATAATATTTGAGCGTTATCATTGTATTATGCAAGTGTAGAAGAACATCAGATGAAAAAATGTTTCCTGAAAAGCATGGCCCTTCAAATGCCTTAATATTCTAAATATGGCATGTGACATCATAAAAATCGGAACGGATTTTTATGCCACATGTTCGTGTAGTCCCACATACATCTTTCTGTGTACAGTGCTTGTAAGTTTACCAAGACTGGGCCAAATTTCTCATCATTTTGATGATTCCAGAACCTTGCAGTACACACCAATACTTATATGCTAGATGAACAACTTTTCGGATCGATTCCACCACGTTTTTTTCACAATGCAATCGCATGACCAGAACTCAACTTTATCTTTAAGTAGCTTATCATTTCTCTTTTTACCCTAGGTTCTCGTGTCCATACCCGAGTCAGGTCCAGTCGATTCGACAGAGCCTTTTGCTTTGACGGCTCATGTTCATCACGATACCCCGGTTGCTATCACATGGAGTATTATTGGTGAAGTCGTCGGTATGCTTATCCATTGTTTGCCATTATAAAAAAAGGGTTCAGGGATGTAGCCATTGAGTTGCGTCGAAATGGATCACGCATTCGTGCATTACATCTTACCATATGTACGGGGTTTCATTTTGGTGCTAACAACCGTCAATTTCTCGACTTTATATTCATATTGTAGACCCATTTTATAAAACAAATCACACATTGTTTTAGCTTGTCAGATGGTAAAACGGTCTAACTCGAAATTTTGACTTTTTGAGGTAAATTCACTTTCCGGGTAATGTGAGGGCGCTATTTCCAATGGTGCTATCGAGAAAGTTCCATCATGTCTTCTTTTAGAGATAATTTCCGCTATCTTGGTACTTTTTTGTATTTTTCCTTCAGATTTGATGGTAAAACGGTCTATCTCTGAGTTAGCCCATTGCCGGTAATATCGTTTGGGGGTAAAACGAGCTATCTTTTACATACACCTTTTAACCTTCTGAATTGAGATTTTGTAATCATCGCTGTCAGATGGTAAAATGGTCTATCTTCGAGTTAGTAGTATGGCAATAGTGTTCATGGTCTTTCTAGAAGATAGACCATTTTACCATTTTATGATGTGTAGTGGGAGTGTATTCATGTGCTGTGGTTAAACAGTCTATCTGCACAAAAATCTCATTTATTTTATAATTAAAACCCCAAATAAACTCAAAATTCTTCAGTTATCAGTGTTTAATATGCTTCTTCTTGTCCCATTGCTAAAAATGGATTATAGATGGTCAGATGGTAAAATGGTCTATCTTCGAGTTAGTAGTATGGCAATAGTGTTCATGGTCTTTCTAGAAGATAGACCATTTTACCATTTTATGATGTGTAGTGGGAGTGTATTCATGTGCTGTGGTTAAACAGTCTATCTGCACAAAAATCTCATTTATTTTATAATTAAAACCCCAAATAAACTCAAAATTCTTCAGTTATCAGTGTTTAATATGCTTCTTCTTGTCCCATTGCTAAAAATGGATTATACCCATCTCCTAAAAAAGCTGAAACCTCTAAACTTCAAAGTCATTTTTCTCAGAACAGCGATTTTCGAGTTAGACCGTTTTACCATCTGACGGCCGTAACTTGGTTAAGTCACAATGAGACGGACAATGAACTGGACAAGTCTCGTTCATAACCCTACTGTGAATATGAACCTGCTTGCAGTGAATATTCACTAATGCACTCGCAAACATGTATTATTTGTATAGAAATACAAAGACGAAAACACATTTTTAAACACAATCGCAAGGGCTTTCGAAAACTCAACTTAATGGCACTGTACCCTATGTTATTAACCTTTGAAGACAAAAGTGCAGAAATTGCTCTTGAATTGATTCTTTGAGAGTTTATGCGATCATGTTTTGATTTCATCTTTAATACGAGTATCAACCTTTCACACATTCATTCCTATGTTATATTCTGCCAAATTACCTTTGAAAATAACATCCTAGCTGTAAATACCTCATCGCAATTAATTGAATAACCCTAATACAATTTTGGTCCATGTTTCTTGACCCGATAGCTATGGAGGATATGGACTTCACAGGCAGTGCGAGCAACACAGAGCTTGAAGGGTCGACATGGTCAATCGTACATATCGAAAAAGGTATCTAGCTTATCTTGTCTTTGGAATAATTTACCATTTAATTTGAGAATCCTAACTTCCTTAGAGACCTTTAAATCCAAGTTAAAATGTTATCTCTTTTTAACAATATCTGTACTTAGCACTATGACACTCATCCGAACTTTCTCGTCCAAACTTGCTAATTCTTTCTATTTTTCTTGTGCGCCTCGGAATAGCATTGCCTGGATAGACGGCGCTATACAAATGCTTATTATTATTATTATCTTTTAGATGAGATTTATATATGTAATCATATATGTAATCATTGCAAATTTACGGACATCGCACTTTGTCCTAAATATACAACTTTCCTGCCACCTTCAAGCAGACCCGTAGCCAGAGTTTGATGTTTGGGGGAGGGGCACATTCATGTAATTTATCGACGTCCTGGGGAGGGTTCTAAAATAGTTCAACCGATCTTGGATTTTTTTTTTTTTTTTTTTTTTTTTTTGGGGGGGGGGCACTTGCCCCCAGTGCCCCCCGTGCCCCCCCCCCCGTGGCTACGTGTCTGCCTTCAAGAGATTTCCCCAGAATTATGAATGTGGTGTACCTTTTGCAGCAGTGTGTGCATTTTCTTTTCCAAAGCTTTTTACTTTGTAAACGCCAGATAATGATACTTTTAGCACCCTTAATATCCGATAACAATATCAGTATTAGCATCATTATTAGGTTCATATAGAATGACTGACATTGATTGCAGCGTATACTGGAAGGGTGTTTTTCTCAAGAAAGCACAATTGATGATCATAATGTACCAGACTGTGCAATTTAATTGCAAAAGGAAATACATCGATATTTAGCAGTAACAAATGGGAAGATGGCATTTTTGTAAAAACAGATCTTATCTCTCTCTCAAAACAAATTGTATTCAAACCGACACGGGAACAACGATTATTAAGCAAATGCTATTGATGTATAGTCTCGTAAATGTGATGTTTTCTTTCTAAAAGTCTTCTTCCTTAATGATTACACTTATTAACAGGTGTTCTGCGACCAAACGAAAAATATTTCGTCCTTGTGATGGCTACTGATGAACAGGGTCAAACCGGTTCAAGCCAGATGGAACTGGTTTTGGCTAGTGGCGTTTCGTCGTGTCAACTTAATCTTGAACGTGGAAATACTTACACCGAACTTGACGAGGTAATCATATCCTATTTTTTCTACGGAACGTTCCCGTTAAAAAGATAAACTGCTAGAATGATAAAAAAAAAAGATTGTGCTTGAAGATATCTTAAATTAGGTTTGCATTTGTTGAACGATGCAGCAGAAGTCGCATACGTTCTGGTTCGTACATAGTTAGTTTGGTATCGGGGCTTATTTGCCAAATTCAATTCAATTTAATTCAAGTTTATTTCGACAATCTGATAAAAAACAAAACAATCAAAAGACAAACAAGAATACACCATTAATATAACATAACAGATAATGGTGGGAACGACAATAGGCCTACATACATGTCTATGGTCAACCCCTTAAGTATATACATGAAAGTCAAATTCAACAAAAAATGAACTAAGTAACTAACAATACAACAACTATAATAACAAAACAAATGGGTAAAAGGAGTGGGAGAGGAAGGGAGAAGGCAACTTAACATGAATTTAAAAGATGATTTGTAGATGTTTGTTTAAAAACTGGAAGACTTTTAGTACATTTTAAGGTATTTAAACCAATCTAAGGCAGTCCCTCTTATACCATAATATCTCAAATCTGGTTCACTTATTTAGAATCTCATTGACAACTGTTATACTCCTTTCTAATATGCAGGGAGGTACGAAATGTCTTCCCTTTCCGCAATGGAGTAGCTATTGATAGGCCATTTCTTGGAAAAAAAGAAGATAAATGGAAGAAAAATTGAAGAGGATTGTTATTGCAAATTCCCAGAAAAAATATAATTTTTTGAATTCCAAAATACGAAAAAATTATATAATACATGAATATAACAACACATCTTTTCCATTTGTTTTTACTAGATTACCTTTACAATTGACCATTGCGTGACCGATGGGGGTGCCTATCCGTTGACCTATCAGCTACTAGGTACTCAAAGTGA
Source organism: Strongylocentrotus droebachiensis (assembly GCA_035222895.1). NCBI lineage: Eukaryota > Metazoa > Echinodermata > Echinoidea > Camarodonta > Strongylocentrotidae > Strongylocentrotus > Strongylocentrotus droebachiensis. The sequence continues at coordinate 408,141 of JAVYIG010000560.1, forward strand.
TGGCAATATAAGGTCACTGACCCCTGCTGGCGTACAACCCCTAATAGATATTGTCGGACCCCCAACGGGGGAAGGCGTGGAAAACAGAACATTTACTGCCCGTGTAAGAATACTTTTATATTTCATTAATCTATCTTTATTGATCAATCTTCTTTTCTTTTTTTTAACCCTCTCTCTTGTTTTTATCAATAATTAACGTATCTGATTTAAAAAAAAAAAAAATCTCTGATAACCCATCCATACTCTACCTCACATAAGTCGTCCACCCTTTCTCCCTCTTGTGTACATCTCTCTCTCTCTCTCTCTGTCTCTCTGTCTCTCTGTCTCTTTGTCTGTCTCTCTGTCTCTCTGTCTCTTTGTCTGTCTCTCTGTCTCTCTCTATCTTTCTCTTTAGAACCCTGGTACCATTGGAGTGTGCTTTTCAAGAGTTCACGTATCTTTCAATGTTGAACATTGTTTAATAAATATGATGAATAATTCTTCGATGTGATGGATAGCTTTAGTTGTTTATAGTTTTGTGAAACTTTTAAGATCGAATATCTAATGAATAGCATAGTACTTTTAAACAGCATATTGCATTATGTCATAATGGCCTTTCTGTAATAATGTTTTCTATCGCCTATCAGATTTGTATATAATCTCTCGATGCGCTTCAAGAGGACGTATTGATATTGTTCCTCGAGCTTCAGCCTTTGGCGCTCAGTGCATCTGGTGAATAAATCCACCCAGTCACCTACTTGCTACACCTGGGTCGAGAGTTCCCATTGTAGATAATTGTCTTTGCAAAGGACATTACTGCTGCGTCCCGCCCCCCCCCCCACTCAGTGTTATTTAGGGTACACATATTACCCCTCTACCCCTTAAAGGGATAGTTGAGTTCTGTTGCAGAGGGCGCTACACAAAATAATTTTGTTGTGAGATAATGAAGAACTAAGTGTCAAATTTGAAAGAGCATACAATTTAAATGACAAAATCATCTTTGTTTGATCAAAATCGGTTCAGAGACGGCTGAAATATCCATAAATATAACGATTTCTAATACTTGTGTCCCACCACAAATATTAGATAATTGGAAAAAGCCGTTGAAAAAACGAAATAGCGCCTTTTACGTCGTATTTCAGCCAATGCCGATGTTTGCTTTTTGTTGGCTTTTTCGTGTTGGTTATATTACGCACAACCAGCCGGCCCATGTATTGTTATTTTTAATTAAATAATTAATTAACGGTCACCGTATTTGTTTGAAAGTGGAGCTGAATTGGTATGATCGTATTTGCTAAATTTCGCACATTTTGGGGTCTAAAATTACCTCCATAGCAATGTTAGGTTCTAAAAGGGTACTAGAAATGTCATAGTTAAGAATAAGAGCAATAGCCCTGCACTTTGAAGGCATTTGCTGTCTGAAAACAGAACTCAACTATCCCTTTAAAGTATCCAGCCATATCCATACCAGTGCTTACGTCTTATGGTATCTGATTTCAGGTGTGTAATGCACATGGTAGCTGTTCATACTTCAGTCTTGTGGCATCGGTAGAAATGAGGTCATCTCTAGACTTCCAAGCTGTGAAAGTTGTCATTGTTTCTCAAGAAGCTCTGAAAGGTAAAACCAACCAAGAACTGTTAGCCTTCTTTGATTAACCTGTTTACCTATGCATTCAACTATATTAATGTTTCTTTCAAGAATATTTGAAGACTGCATATCACGCATAATCACCTGTTACGTATTATAGCATCCATATTTATGAAGTTCATGCAACCCACCAATTATGATATTATTCGTTGCTACGTTGGCTAAGCCTCTAACAAGGTTTAAGGCACTGGCGAACGATTTTCTTCCACAAATGTGCAGTCGTTACTGATATGTTGGATAATATAATGGTTAAATTTCCACATTCCTTTCACAAAACCAATAAACATCAGTAGACAACAAAAGTGTATTTTTGTTTAGTTCATATTTTTTTCAGTATTGAAATCATAATTAGACTTTTTACATATTTTGGATTTATCAACCTCCAAATATACATGATATACATATACCTTTTGGATTGTAATACCTAGAATTAATGTTGGGAAAACAAAGTTGTGTTTGAAGTAATGAACTCCCCTCGTATAACCATAGGAATTATGACATTTCGGAAATCTTCAGAAAAAGTGACCATCACCTTCCTAAGAATTTTCTTTACGGATTGTTTAAAGGTAATACAAAGTTTTGGTATGGGATGTTGAATTTGGTTCAAATGAACATATTGGAAGCATATGAATCCTACAATGTCCAGTGATCGTTGTCGCGGATGAAATCGAGTTTAAAGTTATGAAATTGTAAATAATAAGCTCTTTATGTTGTATAGTTCCCTCTCAAGGTCAAATTATTAATTAAGCTATAAAACATTATTTCTTGACTAAAATCAACCGATTAGCTATTCCCGTTTCGAAATAATATATCACGACTACATATTCTGAGATTTTCATGGAAGCTACCATTGTACGGCCGTAGGCGCTATTTGAAATTTATCAAAATTTACCGGGAGCACCGGTAAATTTTTATATTTAATTTTTCTCGAAAGCAGAAGTGTTTTAGGGGCTAAATATTCTAGTGCTTATAATACATCCACAGGGGCATCAAAATATTTCAAAATTGTAAAGAATCACTATCCACCAAAGTTTCAAATTTCCCAAAACTTTATATTACCTTTAAGGTAACTACCTAAAGGCGTTCACCGGTCTAAACGCAATAAGTAGCGTCGAAGATAGACTAGCTGCAGTCAGACGACGACGAGAAACCGTAACTAGCGATCGTGCAACGGAACAACTGAGGCTTCTATATAGCGCTATAACTACATCAGTACTCGACAGGCCGGCAGCGAGTACTCTGATAGATGCCTGTCCAGCGATCGCCATCGATGACTTATCATCAGAAGACACAGGTGATAAGCATGACAAGAATTATCTCAGTATATTTCGTAGATTTAAAAAAAAGTGATACAGATATGGGAGAGAGAGAGAGTGGGGAGGGGAGACATGGGATCGAGTGAGTGAGTGCGTGTGTGTGTAAGAAAGAGAGAGAGAGAGAAAGAGAGAGAGAAAGAGAGAGAGAGAGAGAAAGAGAGAGAGAGAGAGAGAGAGAGAGAGAGAAAGAGACAGACAGAGATAGACAGAAAAAAAGAGAGAGATATATTAAACGGATATCCCTTTGAAATAGCTTTACTGGTATATATCACCGCATAATTGTTTTTTTGTTGTTGTTATAGACAACGTTAATAGTAAATAAATTCTTGCCAAGGCTTTTAAAAAAATCTTGAAATGAAATATATATGTGGTATCACAGACAGGAAGTATGATGAAGACATAATATCTGAGTTGATACTCATTCATTCCGATTTGTGTATTGTAGTCTATTGCGCCCTCTATATAGCAAACAACTATGCCTAAGCGGTAACCGTTGATCCCCCATGATCCCCCTTTCTTATGTTAATTGAGAGCTGATTTGATGATATAACCACCTGTCAGTGACCATGCAGGGAGGTCTAATCCCTCATGGCCAAACTAGTGCAGACAGGATATAAGCCCGATCGATCTTTCACTAACTTCTACCTCTCTCATTTACCATTTCCAGATAATTTCCTTGACAAGCTGCACGCTCTTGTTTCTGTGTTTGGGTGCGGTAAAGAAGATATTCCTATTAACAGCGCCTTGGTTGTTCTGTCGATCATCAAACAAATTCAGGCTATGACTGATGATGAAGACACTATGAAGATGTGCAGGTGGGGAGCTCTGAAAAATCATGGATTCGTCTCTTCGATATTAATCAAGATAATAAGCCCCTCTTTATCAGACAACTACTTTGAACTAATAATGATATTATTGAAGATATCACTCACCATCAGTCAATAGTCCCGGTCAATAGTAAACTGGGAACTATTGACAACCAATCAAAAACGAGCAATCATAATCACATGTTGAACCAATAGCAAACAAGAACAACATACACAAGAAAAAACACTGCACGACAAACAAGTGAATGGACGCAAAAACAAACAAATAAACAAATGCAAACAAACACATTTTCCTTTATTTTAATAATATTCATAGAAACATATTGACATTTTATATGCAAGCATTTGTTTGATTTCTTCTGTGATCAAATGTCTACTGCAATTGTATAATTTAAATTGTGCGGCAAATTTGAAGATCTTAACGTTAGTTTTATTTTAATATTTTCCATGCTTATGAAAGTTTGACAGATTGGCCATGAACGATTGTGGAAAGTGTGTGAATTGGGTTTTTACAGACGTGTATTAATCAGATATGATTATTTACGTCTGGGGGCCGACCTTTAAACGTCACCATCCGAAAGACGTGACTCAACTTCCACCCTGTGTCCTCGGCTGAACAGCTGGCCCCTGCCTTATATAGAGTTCTTATTGATTGGAATTGATCGCAGGTTCTCAAATCAATCCCACATTTACAAACTAACATCTCTTTCATACAGAGTCAGGGGCGTACGCAGGGGGGGGGGGGGTTGGGGGTTCAAACCCCCCCCCTTTTTTTTTTTTTTTTTTTTTTTTTTTTTAGTTATTAAAAAAAAAAAAAAATTATACCCACGGCTAACGTAAAAAAGGTGACCCTACCCCCCCCCCCCAACGAAAAAAAATGTCAAATTTTGAAATTTCGAGACAAAAAAAAAGAAAAAAAGTGTCCGCTTACCCCCCCCCCCCCCCCCCCCCCCCCACTGAGCGACTTTTCGGCCGGCGCGATTTTCAAATTTTCGGGAGCAAAATATTTTAAAACACCCCCCTTGTAAAAAATCCTGCGTACGCCCCTGTACAGAGTTATAATATTATGTCCCAGTCAGTTTCAATCAATAACAAATGGTTATTACAAGACGGGGCACTGGTGTGCCATCACTAACGTGAGCCATGTGATTCCTGACAGTCTTGATGCGCTAAACTACCAGACTAGAGGCTGTGTAAGGTATTAAACGGGTGACGTGTAGTGACCCGAGAGGAACTCTGCCCAACACTACAATCAAAATTCTAAGATGAAGTATGAAATGTATTGTTGTGTAACATAAATGTTGCCTTGATTCTTTCCAGAGAGTTGACAATGAGTTTGACTAAGGCTAACTCTGCTGGCCTTATCCTTGGGGACTCTCCTATAGCGACGTCATCGGATGCATTGACGTCAACTCTCTTCTATGATATCCCACAAGGATCATTCGAGACGATGTCAGGAGAGGGCGCTTTCCGGGTTGACCTTGGAAGTGACATCGCTGAAATGTAAGAATTTACTCGAAGTCAGGTCCGTAACCACGGGGGGGGGGGGGCACCAGGCGCGGATCTACGGGGGGGTTAGGTGGTTTAACCCCACCCCCTTGGGCGGCCCCCCCCCCCCAACAAAAAAAAAAAACAAAAAAAAAAAGAAAAAAAGAAAAAAAGAAAGAAAAAAGAACGCACGCTGGAGAGAAACCCTTTCAAGTGCAAATATTGTGAGAAGATATTCAACTCATCTGGTAACTTAACCAAACACATGATAACTCTGGATATAACTGTGTATTTAACTGTTACTTGATTTAAAAAGACGTTATCATGCACTGCTTTTTATGGTCTCCATTGTGTTAATAGATGCCAGGAAAACATCACTTACGGGGTTCAAATAAACACCCCCCAAAAAATCGGCTCGCCGCTTCGCGGCTCGTGGACGATGCTCCGCATCGTCATTATTTTGGTCAAACCCCCCCCCTTAGCAAAAAGCTAGATCCGCCCCTGGGCACACGTGCCCCCCCCCCCAAAAAAAAAAACAAACTCTGGCTACAGCCCTGCTTTAAGTGCCACTACATCTTGCACTCTTCAAATGATCGCAATAAATTTCGAAAATCAACTTAAGGTAATTTCAATAGGCTAGTCCATCACCATCATTTTGAACATTACATTGTAATATTACGTAATCCGAATGTAGGGGATTTAACCCGTTGACTACTGAATTCCCTAATACCCATAGGCATAACACATAGAACACCCGGTTCCAGTAGGCAATGGGTTAAAGTTGATGTCTTGAAAGTATTTGCAATTGTGTTTCTATCATGCTGTTTGTTGCTGATGGCTTCGAAATGTATCGTTGGTTCTAGTCAGTTGGTAGGACGACCATTCATTTATTCATTAACTTACGGTGGCGGCTCGACTTATAAAGGCGTGTATCATTTAGGGGATTGCATTTTAAAGAAATACCCCTGGTCACTTAAAGCCCCATTGTACTACTTATAGCTACTTGCGCCCTCTATATAAACAATGCCTAATCGATGCCTGTTGGTCCCCCATTATCCCCTTTTTCTTATGTTAATTGAGAGCTGATTTGATGAGATAACCACCTGTCAGTGACCTTGCAGGGAGGTCTAATCCCCCCTGGCAAAACTAGTGCAGACGGGCTTTAAATGATGATACACTGTGATTTTTGTTTTCTATAGGTATGGCGGCTACTGGAATTGTGGTAGAGGACGGTGCATTGGGGTAAATATTCAAATCAACCAGTACTCTGACAATACTGATCCATACTCAACCAAAGATGAAGATCGTGATAACAGGGCATCCGCCATCTTGAATATCGCCCTCTACGACCCTTCCAGCTGTAAGTTAGGCATTTTGAGCATTACCAACAACAATTATAAAATCATATCCCTAAATCTACTATGTTCGAAAAAGTGGTTGAGAATAACATTTTCACTTTAGTGGTCTCTTGTTCAGCTGTCTATTTTGATTGTTTCAATGTCATTGATTTGTTTTCTTTTTCTGAGTGGTAGGCCTATATATTGGAAACAAATATTTGATAAAGTAATGCCTGTATCCCATGTTTATTAAAGCCATATTCTACCAAGCAGGTCCGTTGTTATGATATAAGCTTCATACGTTGTAAAATGAACAAATTAATAAAGTATACGTTTATAGTATATTGTCTACATCGTCTGAAAATTCTTTCCTGAATGGACATATCACACATATTTAAAAAAAATGACGGGATACTCATAAATGGGTGGCAATATAAATGCTCAGAAGAAGAAACATAAGTAAGCAAAGCAATACAAAAGTCACTATTACCGAGTTACTACAATACAAAATATAATTTCATGAGATTTAATAAATATAATATAACAGCAGATATATATATGGCATACTTAAGGTTCCAGTCATGAGCATTCTACTTCACCTCCTCTACTGGAATACTACTTATTCGTCTCTATTGTAACGATTTGAAATAGCTGGCCCTGTTTTCAAACCGATCAGCACATGATCCGTAAAATAAAAACATGAATATTACAAGTATATCTATACTTTGCTTTTGTAAATCTTAACTTATTTTCTGTGAAATTGAAGTAAATTTCCAATGTATCACTGTATTTTAATGATCTTTTGAATCTTTTAAAATCACGCAACTATTCACTTTTACAATCTATTGCAACTATTTCAAAAGCCGGTCTAGTTACAAACAAACAAGACCCGTTAAAAACCAATGAAAATCGGAGAGGAAATATTATTGCATGTTACATATTTATATATATCTTTATATTTTATATTTTTACTATGAACTTGAAAGAATTTTGAATTTATATCATGTAATGTTTGAGTTCATGTGTATTTATTGTATTGTAATGTTTTTATCAATTTGTAAAAAAGTCACACAATTCAGCCTTGGGCTTCGAGATGATTTTCAATAAAAAACTTTTATAATTACAATTCCTTGTTGCATCTTCTTTCAGGTGAAGAACTGATGGTGAAATCTCTGAGTGACCCAATCCGTGTTAACATGGCAGTGCGCGCAACGAAGAAAAACCATGAATTCAAATGTCATATCTGGGATGAAGAGGATAAGGAATGGACTAGCGAAGGAATAGAGACAAAGAAGATAGATAACAAGATGGTAGAGTGTAAGGTTCAACGCACCGGTACATGTGTTATCCTAGCTACGGAGAAGGAAGGTAAGTACAGTAGTTAATTTTGTTTTAATTCAATTCAAATTAACATTCATTTCCTTCCATTTTTTCTTCATATCCACTAAATACTTGAGTCATAAATATGTTCCTATGGCATCATTTCAAGAACAATGATGCTAACAAAGACAATGAAAAATAATTTTAATTTGAAAACTGACAAAGACTCATTTAAGAAACGTTTTAGAGCAAGCACTATACGAGAAGCCATCACCATCATCGTCACCTGCATAATGACATAGGAAATTGTAGAGCATGTGGAGAGTTTTAACGCAAGAAAGAAGGCGCAAATCTGTAAAAAGCACAGACTTGTGTCGGAAACGCCTTATATAACAATTCACTTCAAATAGAAGAACGAAAGAGAAGAATAGATGCAAAAAGAGAAAGAAAATGAAAGGGAATTTAGAGTTGAAAGCGTTCGTATTGATTTCTATTCTGTTTCGCGTTAATGACAATGTGAAAAAATGACCTATCACAGTTTTGACTAGACTTTTTGCGTTTGACGGGTTCGTTTTTTTGGATTTTGAACCATTGATTTGGAAGCCAATCAACAGATCACCCAATATATTCGTACTCTGTTTGTAGTAATTATTTTATCCGTTTCTCATCTGACATGATCATAACCGTGTGTTTATGCGAGACACTTATCTACATTTGCCGCACTCCACCCAGGTCTTAAATGGGTACCGGTAGGAAGGAATCCGTCCAATGACGTGAGCATTGGTAGCGAAGCAGAGACGTTGTGATATTGGAACGCCTCGGACTCCTTTCGTAGTGGATAACTATTTGCGCTTTAGAATTATCCAATATTATTACTATTTCTATCATTATTATTAATCAAAGTTTGGGAAGAAGTGGACTATTATTATTTTTTCCTGATTTCAGGGGCAAACAAAACCGTGGTCATCATTGTGAGTATCATCGGAACCCTGCTCATTCTAACCCTCATCATCGTCATCGTCATCTTCATACTGAAGAAGAAACAGAAAGATAAGGGAGATGGGAATGTCGCCACCAACGACAGAAGCACGGCAGTGGCAACGGCTATGACGTCAGATGGGAAACAGATGGACGGTTCCCAAGAGGCCTCTACAGAGGTAAGTGAAATACCCGGATGTAACTTATTCTAATGTATGACCACAAGATGTATAGGTAGCCCAGAAAGCAGTGACGATTTTCGGGTCGGCTTTGAATTATTTAAATCTTCCAGTAAATTCAAGTTATTGACTTTCAGGACCCATTCATTACTTTATTAGTTTATTTATTCATCTATTCTCTGATCCAAATGTGAAGGCAGGGTAACCTGTTCAACCATCAAACATATGCATGAAGTCAAATATATAAAAATGCAATGATTTCTGTAATTTGTTTATAGCCAAAATATCCAGGAAATAGGATACAGCGAATTGTGACATAATCATATAAATATACATTCGGTAAATGGAATCAACAAAATAGCAGAAGGTATTTGAAAAACAGTTTAAACCAACAAAACTGTTGCCTTTTACTAGGCTCTGTTTACATATTATAAAGGAATGAAACAAATATGTATATTCATTACCTATATAGGGCTTCCAAGTGTTACAATAAACCAGTGTATTTGATATCTTTAGCGCAGTACTATTGCGTAGTTAGGACATTATTCAAACGACCCCGCCCATGTTTCCAATTATTTTTTTAGCATAGAGAGTTCCAACTTTGTGTTCAATAATAGCCCCTTTCCTTTGCAAACTTCCACCTCTCCATTTACAATGCAGTGTTGGTGCATCAATGTTCATTACAAAACGTCCTGGGCATGTATGCAGTAATTTGACACATAGGGCGGGAATATAAAATCTGATATTGTTCGTAGAAATGACCTGTATTTATTCATGCCAAAATTATATCTACAAAGTAGTCTATTTACATCCCTAAGGCTAACGAATACAGTTTGCTGTATCTTTTATTGTTTTTACATATAATATGTTCGTATATGTCTCTTTCATTACAGTATGCTTATGACTTCAACATGAAGAACATGGACCAAAAGGTGAATTGCTAGAGGGCGCACTTCATCAGATCCCGATAACAAATCTATATGTATCTATACCAGATAGTCTCACCTTCCCGGTTTGATCAACTCTGATTTGAATATTACAGGGATTCAAATTTGAGCAGATCTACATTACAGCTGTTACAACTGAAATCATATCTGGTATTAAATCAATATGACAATTTATCCTTTTGATACCATTGGAGACCAGATGCTTGTTTTATTGTAAAATAAATCTGCATGAAGTGTGGGTTTTATTTATTTCGTATCTTTATCGTATGAAAATGCCATTTAGTTTTAATTTAGACACAATTATGTAGGAAATTGTAAATAATACATGATTACTTCTTATTATTACGCGGATGATTTGTAAATGGATTTTAAATTCAGTGCATTTATACATATTGCCTGGAGTAGGGGGTCTGTAAATAATAGTTGTTCCATAATGCCTTAATTAAATAAATGGAATCATGAATAGAAACATAAAACAGTGCAATTATAGTCTTATACTTATAAAGTTTGATCAATTACTTGAGATTGTTTTCAGGAAACAAAAGTGTTTAATTAAAAGAAGTATTTTCTCACGTAAAAGTTCTCCATCATTATCACCATCACTCGTTAAAAACAATACATTATGCAAAATTGTACTGTCATGTCTGTCTGTAGAACCAAAGTCCACAGTTACCTTGGTTACTATTGTTCACCTCTCTTTTTTCCTCTCCGAGAGAAAAGTCTTCCAAAATCATTAATTACCTCGCAGTGTTCTCTTTAGATGCTGAAATCTTGCCATTATATTGCATGAAGGAACGACCAGAGAGGATTTGGGTCAATACAATAAACATTTTAGGACATGCAGGGTTACAAAAGAAGAATTGAAATAAAACGAATATATATATATATATATATATTTTTTTTTTTTAAGGAATATATAGGCCTCAGATTGAACGAGCTGCGTCTTTCTCACCAAATGGATTGATGTTTGTATTTTAAATCTTTTTTCCTTTTCTTAAGATTTGAATAATGTATTATTATTAGTAGTAGTAGTAGTAGTATATGATTTGGATCACCAACTGTCACTAATTTTTTTAAATTTAATTGAAATTCGCATCGTAGAGGTGTTGTAGTCGAGTGGTCTCAACAATTGATAGGAGATACGAAGGTATTTGGTTCAATCCCCGGCACAGCACTCAATTAGGTCCTTTTACAAGGCATTTTTACCTACAATGCTCCTCTTCACCCACGTTTTAAATCCGTAGGATAGGAAAGTCATTGACGTTTGTTTAGCATTGTGAGAGTCCGTAAGAAGGCTCCTCAATGAGTGGAGAATGTGCATACACTGTATGCGGGCAAGCCTGAATCCCATGATCGGGTTAAAATATATCTGAAAAACTCTTATAGAAATCTTATATGCATTAGTTGGTATATTTTACTATAATTATGATATATACATCCAGAATATGTATTTTTTCTTTCATCCTAAAATAGACAAGTGCTCAATTAAAAGGTTATAGTGGTTATGTGTTAGAGACTTCATGAAACAAAATACAAACATTTTGCTTTCGGAAAATTATAATTTCTTTTTGTGAAGAAAAAACGTATATATCTTTCAATGTATAAAAGCTGGAAAAATTGCAACGTATCGCTTATAAAGTTAACAAGGAAAAAATAGTGTGGCATAGAATAATTGGTTGATGCAGCAGTTTCTCAATCCTGCATCTGTTTGTTAACAGTATGATATTTTTATCTTCATGTGTATCTCATAGATGTGCATCTCATAGACAGGGTATCGTTACCAATAGAAATATAAATGTGTAAACTAGAAACATGTAGTATAATTTGTAAAAACATTGTATATTGATGTTCCACATAATTTAATTACGTTAAAGGGAAATCCTACCTTTAATACTACCGAATTAATGATAGAAAGCGGAACATTCGGGGAAACATATTGGTAAAATTTCAATCGAAATCGGACATAAGCTAAGAAAGTTATTAGTGAACAACAACAAATGTATCAACTACAGGTATAGGTATGGTCATTTGAGTAGTGCCCGAAGGGAGATGCACTTAGAAGAAAATCTGAAAGTGTATTTTTGTGTACACGACAATCGAGAAAGTTCTCCGTGACCAAGTCAAAATCCACTGTTTGATTGATTTAATGGACAGTGTATTCCTTCTCTGTGAGCTCCAGATTTTTTGAAACCCAGAAAGATATTTATACATGAAATCCCCTAAATCGTTAATATGATTTGATGGCAGATCGGGTGATAAACTACTGCCATTCACTGTAACAAAAGGCCCAGACTGTACATGTATCCTCGTTAATACAAAACAATATCGCTCATTATTCTCAATGGTATCAAACCTTTTACTAACATAAGTACTTTAAATATTATAAATATTTGTTGTTATTCTATTTTACTTGGTATATCGCTCATTATTCACAATGGTTTCAAACCGTTTACTAAACATAAATATTTTGAATATTATAAATATTTGTTATTATTCTATTTTACTTGATCTAAGTGTATACAGATCTTTGATATTTTTCTTGCCTACAGTAAATTTAAATTTTATAATAAGTTGGTGATGGTTCTTTAAAATTAAACTTTTCTGTAAAAAGATTGCCATGAATGTTGCTTGATCTGTTCTTTGCAAACTGTCTATATAAAAAGGTCCCACGTTGTTGTTAAACGGACGAATGTTTCACATAATAGAGGTGTCATGGTCTTGTGGATATGTCACCGGGCTGTGGATCACATGGTTCACGGTTCGAGTCCCACCTCAGCACGACATTTGCCATTCTTCACCGAGGTGTTAAATAGGTACCCGATGCCAGCGTTAATGTGATTGGATGTGCGTGTGTTGGCTTGTATACTGGTGCCTGCCCAGACTATGGTGGTGTAGGTTATTTTACCTGACTGCTAAGAAAGCATAAATGCTTGTTAGTAAGTAACCAGAGGACCGACAGCTTTACGTCCTCTCCGATGGAATACTACTGAGGGAGCTGAGCGTGTACACTATTATACGTCAGCTAGGACCCAACACAAACTTTGCATCCTCAGGACCCCATTTTTATTCTTTTTAACACTTCCTGTCTGACTTGAGATGGTTCTTTCCCACAAAGAAATATTGTAACTGAATTCTATAGCACTAAAGAAAGACGTTACAATTTTTTTTTTCACTGACACGTTAACCTTAGAATGACGTGTAAATAAAGAAATAGTACACAAAGAAAATGCGCATGTAGCCATGGTCACCTGAGCGAAACAATGAAAACCTTGCATATAACGGAGAGAGAAATAGAGATCGAGGCATGTATTTAAATGTATATATAAAGATATACAGAGAGAGAGAAAGAGAGAGATAGAGAGACAGAGAGAGAGAGAGAGGGGGAGAGAGAGGCAGACAGAGACAAAGAGAGAGAGAGAGAGGGAGAGACAGAGAGAGGCAGAGTGAGTGAGTGAGAGGAAAGAAAGGCAACATTTGTGGGGTCTGGTCGCGATTATAACCGCGATTCATAACGTGAAACTTCCCACCTCCAAAACAGAATACTAAAAAATAACCTCTTTTGGGAGTGTATTTTAAGTGATTTCAAAGTATGGTCCTTTTTTAACTAAATGTAAACGTTATCGATACGTGCCTCCGTTTAAAGAAATGTGTACTCCTGCTCACGTTTTCATCTCATCTAAAAACCACCAATTTATCACGCGACTGGAGTAACGTGATTCCACTTACCTCTGTAAATCAAGTGCGCATGGTCGTGTTTACTGTGATGTGATTGGTGGGGTTCATTTATTATGGACGGAGTGAAGAAAAAAAATGTTTCAAATATGCATGTTGCTTTTTCAAATGTAAAATGAATAGATACTAAAGATTTTTTGTTTCAAATATTTTTTTTTTCTTCAAACGAACAAAAACGAAATTTGTTAATACATGAGGTTACGTTTTTCTTTTTTTAGTTGTCCTTGAACTAGTATTAGGCCTATGTCAATGTGCATTTATGACCTTACTTCACGATGGTGCACCTTCAAATGTAAAAATAATGGATATTAAAGATTTTTGTTTCGAATAACGCATTTTTCTTTTCAAACGAACAAAAACAAACATATGTTAATACATGACGTCACGTGTTCCTTTTTAGTTATTTTTAAACCAGGAAGTTGAAATGGTTCCAAATCCCTCATTGAACTCGTATTATGCCAATGTACATAGACCGCAGCAGGTGTTTTATTAAAACGCAACGCGGCGTGAGAGCTACTCAAAGGAAACTTTGGCGCGTAACGAGTATAGAGTAATCTCATATGAGAAAAAATGCAGTATCACATTTTGTACACCTTAAAATATGTGATATGAATATGTTGGATAAGATTACACACATCGCACACTATTTTGCATACGGTTGTGTGCGCAAAACGGTGCGTGCATGCTAACTTCTGGGCGTGCCGCTCTGAAAGGCAGTAGTACCCAATAAAGGCGATAACAAACTTGTTACTACAATTTTCAAAATCTTGGCCCATCCTTGGAGAGTTTGGAGCGTTTGATTCCAAGCAAGAGAGTTGTCAGTGTACAAAATCACACCTCTTTTCAAGTCCACCACACCCGCCGGCTATATAACTTTACGTGAACTTGGGGTGTAAGTTTACCCTCCTTGTAGGGTGCAACCTACCAATATGGATTCATTGGTATCAATCTTCCTCTTGACCTGTCTCTTGTCGGTAAGTTGCCTTTATCAATCTGTCAAGATTATCTGAATAATACAAGTGATATTCAGCTTCATAACAATTCTACATCTATATCTCTACCATATCCAACAAGATTGTAATGACTATGTTAAATATAACTTTCTCAGATGATACTCAGAATTTGTTTTTAATGATAATATTCTCATGTACTTTTGCTAGAACATTTTGAAGAATTGTAATGACTCTCTAAACGAAAATCCCTTATCTATTTTATATATCACATTCAAGTACATGTATTTGCAATGAATGCCTAAAATATTACAAAGGTTACCTCGGTATAATATGCATGCTATTGTAATGATTATCTATAACTGACAATACAATCTTCTTAACAATGTGATATTTAAAACAAAAATCATGGGTATCTATGTATAAAATTCATATCTAGTTTCCATAGTTTACAAATATATACTGTCTTGCAAGGTTCTGGTTAAAACTATGGGCAAGAGGTGACTCCAATAGCACTATTTTCTGAGGGGCCCAGCCCCGAAACAAACTGTCCTATTGGAGTCACTGAGGCCCATAGTTTTAACCAGCACCTCGAAAAGAAGGTGGGGGTATATAATTGCTTTATATCCTGCATCAACATAATTTATTTTAAAACAACAACGACAAATATTTTTCTTTTTAATTTAAAACCTTGATGGTAAATTACTCTAGAGGAAAGCAGAAAACCAGGGCCACAAGGGAGAAGGCATTTAGGGGGAAACAGAAATTAGTGATGTTTGGTCCATCCATGACAAGCTGGAGAGCTATCTGCAACTCATATGTAAATCCAGGGGCGGATCTAGCTTTTTGCTAAGGGGGGGGGGGTTTGACCAAAATAATGACGATGCAGAGCATCGTCCACGAGCCGCGAAGCGGCGAGCCGATTTTTTGGGGGGTGTTTATTTGAACCCCGTAAGTGATGTTTTCCTGGCATCTATTAACACAATGGAGACCATAAAAAGCAGTGCATGATAACGTCTTTTTAAATCAAGTAACAGTTTAATACATAGTTATATCCAGAGTTATCATGTGTTTGGTTAAGTTACCAGATGAGTTGAATATCTTCTCACAATATTTGCACTTGAAAGGGTTTCTCTCCAGCGTGCGTTCTTTTTTCTTTCTTTTTTTCTTTTTTTTTGTTTTTGTTTTTTCCTTTTTTGGGGGGGGGGCCGCCCAAGGGGGGGGGGGGTTGCAACCCCCCCAACCCCCCCCTCTAGATCCGCTTCTGAAATCATTCATAGCTTTCTTACTATATTGGTCCGATTTGTTTCACACTTTCGACAATCTGTTTAAATATTCAATTTTACTACTTTCATACAAATAAACTTATTGCAAGGGTTAGATTGCCTTTTACTACTAATAATATTGAGTTCTTGTATAGCGCATATTACATTATGAATAGTGTCTCTATGCGCTTCCAAAGAGCTTTGGAAATTATTACCCTAGCTTTAGCTCCGGCAGCCGTTATCAGCGCACAGTACATTTCAAGGAATAATCCTACCAGGTACCCATTTACCTCACCTGGGTTGAGTGTGGCAAATGTATGTTAATGTAGATAAAAGCTTGCCATTAATATCTAAACATTACTCATTTCATTTTCACCATTGAAACACTGATGACTATTTATGAACGATTCAAACTTTGTTTTCATAAGCATGTTCAAATCCTTATTGAAATTACAAAAGCTTGCTAAGCGTCTGTATGTGAATGTGGTTCAGTAAAAGATGACTTGTACCCATTTACCTCACCTGGGTTGAGAGTGGCATAAGTATGTTATTGTAGATGAAAGCTTGCCATTAATATCTACACATTGCTAATTTACTTTTCACCATTGAAACACTGATGACTATTTATGAATGATTCAAACTTTTTTCCATAATCCTTATTGAAATTACGAAAGCTTACCAAGAGCGTCTGTATGGGAATGTGGTTTGGTACAGGATAAATTATGAACATAAAGTAAAACGATGGAACTGGAAACGGTACTACCTCAGTCACCCACAAAACCGACTCCACACTGATAAAAAACAGACTAATTTGTGGCCATTCGTATTTTTTTCTTCTCGGTCAGTTGGTCTTGTGTTTATTTCCTTGGTGCGACTGAGATTCCCCAGAATAATAATACTGACAAATATTATCAATAGGTTCGCTCGGAAATTGAAGGGCTAAGTTGTAGCTTTTTGACTGTCTGAAAATTTCAAAGAACCGTAGGCTAAAGGATGAATTGGTATGATTTGGGTGTTAATTGTCTCTATAACCGTTCAAAAATATGTATATTTGAACTAATGTCAGTTTAATCTGTATTTTGATAATAATACAACTATGTAGGCTCTGGTTGGTAGATATGCTTTGAACAATGAGAATGGGAATGAGAATGACGAGGATGTTGATTATGATGATGACTGTGACGATGATCTATATAATAATGACTCTATTGCTACCACCATTACGACTACTACTTTATTTTACCCCACTCATTATTGAGAAAAATATATCCTTTTAATAAAGTACAAGACAAAACGAACGAACAAACAAAAAGACATGAAAAACGATGTAAAGAGGTGCTCCACTGCATCCAAAGAAACCACCAGCACTAAATCTGTTGGAATGTTATGCATGAAGTCACAACACAAACTCTAGTAAAAGAAAATACATACCGGTCACGCCATAAATC
Organism: Strongylocentrotus droebachiensis; assembly: GCA_035222895.1. Taxonomy (NCBI): domain Eukaryota; kingdom Metazoa; phylum Echinodermata; class Echinoidea; order Camarodonta; family Strongylocentrotidae; genus Strongylocentrotus; species Strongylocentrotus droebachiensis. Next base: position 425,555 of record JAVYIG010000560.1, read on the forward strand.
ATTGAAATCTGGCTTAGCCTCACATCCGGAAGCCTAATAACTCATGCGGGGGAGGGGGGGGGGGGGGGGGTCACCCCCACATTTACACACAAATTTGAAAATCGCAACGACTCAGCCAGCCGCTGAATAAGCGGGGGGGGGGGGGGAGGGGGGAGCACCTTTTTTGTTCTTTTTTTTTTGTCCAGTGACGCCAATGGGAAAACTATGTCGAGCGATATTTCGTTCAGTAGGGGGGGGGGGGGGGGTAAGGTCACGTATGCGCCTGTTGAGATGGCCTGCTGTATTGGCTGTAGCAATCCTTCTAAATTGATGTGGGGCCCAATATAAATGACCATATTTTGGGGGCTGGCGGCATCGAATGACGATGGAAACGCCATTTATCACAACAACAACAAGCTGCATGCCCTCAACGTTGATTGCGAATAGGACATTTCATTTGCAGACGACACTGGATGAAACGTGCGACATCGGATCGAATATAATAATGAACCACCTCAACTAATTGTAACTCCTGGAAGCGGCACGCTTTGGCCAGGGGGCTTCTTGAGTAATTGAAGCAAATGAATACAGCATCGTGAAGAAGTTTCAGTTGGGTATGTTTTACTCTTTTTCGTAACGAGCTAAATTTTATTTCACTGTGGGGATAATCTAACAATTACGGTGCATGTTATGCATTCCATCATATTATATGAAAGGTTGAGTCAAAGCATCCACCTGTATACTTCATTGGGCCGCGTGTACGCTCTACCGTACCCTACTCCGCTACCAGTGCACAACGCTGCACCCCCTGCAGATGTACCTGTCGATTACCCGATAGGACTGGCAAGCTGTCTGTTTACTTGGAGGAATCGTGGAGCTGGGACACGGGCATGTTCTGTGCGCTTGTGGAAATATATATAGCTAAGGCCAGGGCTAGGTGAAAATCAGGTTAATGTAAAATATGATATTGATATTATAACCACTACTGCACTGTTATCAGTATCACTAACTAAGCTAGCATATGAACAAATTTGACCCACATTCGGCCAAAAGATCAATGAGGCATTTTGTGTAACTCCCACACAGACGACGAACGATCGAGTGCACTAGAGCGTAACACCAAGGTGCCGGACTCGTCGATTTTTATGAAATAGGGGTTTATCATAGAAAACTGGTGAGAGTGTGAATGTCAACACGGCTGTGCGAGCGTGATTTGTCAACTCTCTCTCTCTGTCCATGTCCATGCTCTGTCTCTCTCTTCCCTCTTCTTCTCCCGAAAAAAAGAAAACAAATCAGGAAATTATATATGTTAGTCTAGTAGATGCAGATGCACATCACAATGCATAAGTCCATTGTAATCCCTCCGTCTAAGATGGGCGGGATCACCCTGCAATATGAATACGCGATTCCTTCACTAGCAGATCGACCATGAATATTTAGATCTGCTCATAAAGCGAGTCAAAGTGCCATTAATTTGCTAAATTTCAGGAAAACTAGAGAATTTAGTGTCTCGTGAAAGATATAATCTAATCCCTATACACACCTTTTTTGTAAAAGATCGTCCATAATATCAAAATTCCCTTCAGTAAATTGCTGAAATCAACATAAAATGTGTCTTTTCCATCGCCGCGGAGCTGAGTCAAATGTGGTGGTCGAAATACGCACGGCTGCGAGCACGGTGTGTAAGCCTCATTGTTCGCTGTGTAAAAACTTCGCTTACGCACAATGCATAAATTACGGAGGTCGATGCGTAAATTTCAGAAAGCTTCTTTTTATTGGATTGAAATTGGCCCTAATTTCTCGACAACCAATCAAATTATGTGTTACATCAGACGGCAGGGGATTATATACCCTATGTTTTGGCGTCCGAGCTGGCCCAATAACAAGTAGTAGTTACGAGCATTATCTCCTTGAAGTACACAACCCCAGTAAAAAAGGTGAATTTTCCTGTGACCTCCATAGAGAAATCACAAATTGAATGATTGTTGTCCATTTTTGAAGACGAAAAGGCCCTATTTTCCAGTATACAAATCAGTTCGAAATTAGTATCAGTGGAAAGAACAGTACTTGAATATGTGATTTCCACCCGAGCTGGTGTGAAATCAAAGTTTGTTTTCATTGTAGGAGCATTTCTTTGCACTCTTAGCGCATTTACAAAGACGATTTCACGTGTTGTAGACCGCGGAGCGAGACCGCGTGAGCAGATGCCCGAAATTTGTTCATATGGTGGATCCGTTGCAGTGGCAGAGCCAAGCCCCCCCCCCCCCCCCTGAGTAAACAAATGTGTAAAAACACGTTAATTAGGTGGTCCGTCGTTTTCGACAGATCACCTATTGTTTTCGTCAGAATTTTCTTTATTATTATTTATTTATTCATTTATTCTTTATTTTTATTTATTTCCTACACTTTTTTGTGCCTAGGATAACTCAAGTTCGGTTTCGTCAATTTCATTCAATTTTGGCACAGTCATAGGTCTTTGTCATGAGACGTGACAGGAACATTTTCAAGGTCATCAGGTCATCGTGACGTCATCCAGGCGCCATTTTGTGAAATCCCATTATCCATCGTATCTTTATGATGCATAAGCAAAGGTAATTCATATTCATATCACATATACTTCAGGTCAAGGGTCAACAAGTCATGTCATCAAAGGTCACATAAAGGTCATGACGCGCACGTATGCGTGCGTCAAAATTTTAAAATGCTCAAAATCACTTAACTTTTAAACGAGAGTACGAATCAGATCATTTTAAGCATTTCAAAATTCATATTGCCATATGTTAAAAGGGTCAAAATTATGCCAGATCTGGCAACGTTGGGATGAACTCACTACAAAAAGTTTAATTTCCATACATTGGCTGTTTATATGTCAGGCTAGCAACTGACAAGATTTTTGACCTGAATTACCTAAAAACTTAGTAAATGGGTCTATTTGCTGTTAGCATGCAAATATTTTCCCCAAACATAATAATTACTATGCTTGACATATATTAACATGAGTTAATAACAGGCCCTTGGCTGCTTATATAGTACAATCAATGTGTGTATGTGTATGGTGACTGAAATTTAATGCCAATTCAGACAGGATTTTTTTCTTCTAAATGGTTTGCAAGGTTAAAACTAGTGTCAATTTGCTAAGTCTCATTTGGGTTAATTGACTTATAATATAGATCCAACAAATATATATATATAGACCTAGTTTAGGACAGGGTTGGTGGCACTCCAGCAAAGCATAAAGAGTCAATGTTAATGCCTATTGACCTCTAGCACTGCATGCTTGCTGTGAGGAAGGTATTATTAGACCTATACACAAATATACACATCACACAATATTGCATAGACTGCACACAGTCATGTTGATGCAGCTGTAAGCAAAGTTTGACACTAGACTTACAATTTGAATTTTTAAATTATTCTTTTTAACATCAGTAAGTTAAAAAAAAAAAGTATTTTACTGCTATTTAGGTTTCATCAATTGTGACTAACACTTTGGAGACGACGGGCTTCTACAGAAACCGAGCGGGTTGTTAAGTCTGTGACGACGGGCTTCTACAGAAGCCAAGATGTATCCCTAATTTATTGACAAAGTTTTCCAGCTTATTATTAGCTATTATGTGCTAAGGTTCTTTGAAGTATTATTTAGATTTATATACCTCACTTAAGTAATCCAGCAATCTGATTGGTCGAAATTGCATTCATAAACTTTAACTGTTCCCGAAAATTCCTGGTAACCATGGTTAAAAAACAGTTCAAAATCCCAATAACCATGGTTATTGGGAAAATAGGTCAGTCTCCATGGTTACCCCATAGGTTTACATGTTAAAAAATGGTCTGAGCGATCGAGGATACCGTACATGTGCGAAGAATTGGTCGGTAATTTCAATACAATTGAATCTCGATCGATCTTACCGACAATTTTATCTTGCATTGTTGACATGAAGACGAAAATAAACTTCCCAAAACAAAAAAACAACATCTGCCGATAGATCTTGATCTAAGTTCGTGCCAATATGCATTGCAAAAGTAAAAGAAGGGCCCGTTTAATGGAGCAGCGGCGAAGCATCGACCACGTGAAGCCGTTTTCAATTCATTTTAATGTATATATTAAAGAAAACTACTATACATGGTGACAGAGCGCGCTGGCCGAGCGGTTTGAGGCGCTGGTTTGAGATACATCACCTTTTGTTTTTGGCATATAAAAGTATTAATGACTGCTTTAATATTCGAGAAATAGTTGTTTTTATACGCTCTGGGGAAGGTTACAATTGGGCTATTCCCCTCGGCACGCCTTGGGTAATAGCACAATTCTAACCTTCCCTTGAGCGTATAAAAACAACTATTTCTCTCAAAGCAGTCATTAATACTATAATATTCATTCAGCTCATCTATTAAAAAAAATAGAAAAAAAGGTGATATCATTTCAACTTTACCCTAAGTTAGTGTTTGGATCGAAATAACCGTACAGCTGGAGACGGACGCGTACGCGCGTCCGTTCTACATTCTTGCCTTGATTCAAGGCTTTGTATTATTAGTTTTGTTGGTGAAGATGATTACATGGCGATTTTCCATCGGTGATTAGATGATTTTCGCTGGTCAATATGAGAGGGCTTTTTTCCCCACATTTCGATAGATGTATTGTAGTTATTCATATAATAATATTACCCTACCCTTAGGCCAAATAAAAAAAAAACATGATTAGCGTCCTGTTTTTTTGAAAAATAGGAAGGAGGAGGCCCTTTTTATTTTTTCTTTCAAAATGGCCGCTCAAAATGGCCGCTCGGTACATTTTCCCTGACAGTCGAGGCTATTTTTTTCAAGATGGCCGCCGACAATTTTTTTTTATAATTTAAAATCAGAAATAGAACCATTTTAGCAGTGTTTTTCATGTTTTTTTTCTTTCAAAAAAAAAAATTTCAAAAAAAAAAGTTTCAAAAAAAAAAAATAAATAAATAAAAAAAATAAAAATAAAATAAAATAAAAAAAATTCAAAAAAAACAAAAAAACAAAATAGGAGGCGGCCCCCAAAAAGGAAGCGGGCGGGGATGCTAAACAAGTATATTTTTTTAAATGGCCTTAGAGGAACAAACAAATGTAAAGAAGTATCTACTCTGGAAGATTACTGTTTTGAAAGAAGAGGATGTAGGATAATTGGCCGGGCTTTAGCAAAAGACAATCATTGTCATTGACAATAGGGGAATGAATGGAGGTATCGACCGATCTGCGCGTGCGGAGGTGCTTGCGCATTTTGTATTGTGAGTGTATTGAAAAGGAAAGACGTGAAGCTTCAGCAAAATAAGACGGCAATTTCTCTCAAAAATAACAGACCTTATTTTTCGTATTGAAGAACAAAACTTATATTTTTAGAAAGAAAAAAGTCTGATCTTTCATTTTTACATTGAAAGTAGAAAAAAATGCCAAATTTTCGTCACAGGGGAAACAATCGCTGTGCGCAGGCTCGCTCTCAAAGGGTTAAAGTACCGATTTTGAGTGAAATCAGTTAAGTTTTGTACAACTAGTGGTGTTTCAAATGTTGAGAATCAAAAGCACAGCTTTTACTCCACAGCCAGGATAGTGATGCTCCTATGTGTGGTTGGTAGGAGCTCAGAGGGAGTAGATCACAAATTTCTGTCTCTTTCATTCGCTAACCTCTTATTTAGACAGGGTCGGCTCCTCTCTTAGAGACAGAAGCTGATCATAGGGTCTGCTGTGCAAACTTTGGTGACGAGATCTGGCCATCAAACTAGCATCAAAACGAAAAGTGATCATGTGACAAAAATGTATAAAAAATGTGCAGAAATGTTCGCCGTTTTTATAAAATGCATTTTGCTAGGGCTCTGAATGAAAAATTACTTTAATAATAATAATAGCTAGTTCTTATACAGCGCGTTTAGCAAACCTGGGAGGCGTTTCAAAAAACTTGTCATCAGTGACCAATGACAGTTTTTGTTATAAGCTCCTGAAATCCTTGCTTCTGATTGGTTATCAGCAGATTTGTCACTGGTTTTTGTCATTTACACTGTTGCTCATAAAGGTGGAATATTTTTTTTTATCCCAATTTATGGAATTATTTTAAAAATAATTTAAAAATACTAGATCTAGATAATAGTATACAGTCTCAGATTTTATTGAATAATAATTTGCCAATATGTGTTTTGCGTGACTGCTAAAGCATGTATATTATGCTACTATGTTTATAAACTAGGGGACCTATGCCCTTAAGTCATAAATGACAGTAATGAGGATTAATGCCTCACAAAAGGGCACTAATATAGCACATCGACACAGTGTTGATCCTGGGGCCTCACAGTTACGAGGCCATTGCTTTGTCACTGAACCATGACTGTATGCAGCGGGGGCTATGGTAGGGGGCAGTTTCCATAAATTAAAAAAAAAACAGAAAATGCAATAAATTTTCAATAATTTATTGCATTCTACCCCGGTCCCCAACATAAAAAAATCTTCTGTGTGCCCATGCCTTGAGCCATAATGCATGGGCACACAGAAGATTTGTTTATGTTGGGGACCGGGGTAGAATGCAATAAATTATTGAAAATTTATTGCATTTTCTGTTTTTTTTTTAATTTATGGAAACTGCCCCCTACCCTAGCCCCCGCTGCGTACAGTCATGGTTCAGTGACAAAGCAATGGCCTCGTAACTGTGAGGCCCCAGGATCAACACCATGTCGATGTGCTATATCAGAGCCCTTTTGTGAGGCATTAATCCTCATTACTGTCATTTATGACTTAAGGGCATAGGTCTCCTAGTTGATAAACATAGTAGCATAATATACATGCTTTAGCAGTCACGCAAAACACATATTGGCAAATTATTATTCAATAAAATCTGAGACTGTATACTATTATCTAGATCTAGTATTTTTAAATTATTTTAAAAATAATTCCATAAATTGGGATAAAAAAAAAGATTCCACCGTTATGAGCAACAGTGTACTTACTTACTTTGGTTTACTTTGGTGTCGAGGCTTGAAGCGTCAGCTTATATGCCCCTCTTTACTGCATTGGATTCGCGTTGGTATGGGTAGTATTTCAGCGGATGGCGCTTCCAATGATTTTCGAGTTTTTACGTGAACTTATTGATTGATTGATTTGTCATTGAAAAAAGGCATGGTGAAACAGGCCCCAGGAGTGAATGAAAACATTCATCACCACACACATTTGTGGGAAAGAAGAAGCATCCATAAATTTAAATACATATACTTGATAAACGACTTCACAAAGTGAAATATACTGGAGAGTGGAGACTCCAACAAACATATCCTAATACAGTGATTACATTGTGATGGTATTTATTAAGTAACAAGCAACTCTGATTATAGATCTTGGCATAGTAGTGTATCTTTGAATAAGCAAACAACCAAGCAATAAACCTGAATAAATTACACATAATACTCACGTTATCAAGAAAATGGCGAAGCCCATGTCGTGCTGAGAAACTACATTATGCAAAGAATATCGTGCTAATGGGAGATCCTGTAGATTAGGGAAAGAATACAATAAACCTTTCAGAATCAATGAAGTTATTTCTTAGGGTACGGTTTCCTTTCATGGGTACCATTAAGTAATTGCTAGAGTAATGTTAATAAAACAGCCCTCACCCCTCGGGAAGAAGAGCATTGATCCTGATGATGTTTCCTAAGTAAACAAAATTATTATCATTAATGCTAATATTTGTGTTGCCTTGTTTTCATTTTTAAACACACAGGATATACGGTAGATATTTTGGTGTTAAAATATCAAGTCTGCATTCTAATGTATGCTTTTTACAGTTAATTTTTTTCCAAAACAGAGAAATCCAACCTTGATAGCAAACCAAGTTAATAGAAAGCAGAAAAACCATAAAGAACACTGGTGATAGTTTGAATGAAATCAGACAAAAAATTTAAAAGTTAACAACCTTTTAATGTTGCAATCACTGTATGTATGGGAATACAAATTTTCTGAATCGGTATTGTCACTGTGATGTAGTGCCCGACAACTATTCAGTTTGTTCTAACTTACACACTAACTAAAACGTGTTTTTATTCTTTAAAATAAATGACTTTGGAGTTCCTTGTTTTGTTTAGAGGACCTTTAATAATTTAGTGCCCCAAGGGAGATGGCCGTGTAGGAGAAAATAAATAATTATTTTGTGCACGATAAACGGGAGCATTGTCTGTGAATACGTCACAATCTACTGACAAACTTTCCAATCTGAGAATCACTTATCTTCAGTGGTCTTATATTTCAAACACTCATAAACTCTTTTATTATTGGTCAGTTTTATTTCAATATTTTACCATTCTTTTTGTAATGATTTTCCAGCTTTGAATCCATGAAAATAAACATATTACAAGGTCAGATTGCTCTTGTTTTAAGAGTAATATTTTCTTTGAATTTATGTCTTCCAGCTATCCACTGCACAGATACCCGGACCTGTTCAGAATCTTGTCATCAACAATATTCAGCAATGGGGGTTCACAGCGGCCTGGAATCCGCCAGCTACTGGCAACTACCCAGAGTTTTACAATGTGACCATAACAAATACTAACACCAATGATGTGTATGAGAGATCCTTACTCCCCAATGCTGATGGGTCATATGAGATTGATCATCTCTACGATAGCACCACTTACACGTTCAGCGTTGTGGCTGTCAACTCTGATGGCCAAGGGGGATCAGCAGTTGAAAATACTGGTATCAATATTCCACGTAAGTTACCCGGTACTCTTTTCAGAACAGAAATCACATTGATGTTGTGATCATAATAGGCCTGTTCAGTGTTCACACATGTCAAGTTAGTGCTATTGGATCGCGATGCAAAGATACACACACAGAGAATTCTCGCTCTACGGCAAGAACATCAAAACTGCCCATGCGTGAATCTCAACAATGTATGCGCCCTTGGAATCCTGGGAGTAAATAAATAATTTTTTGATTGTCAATACCCTTCACACACACAGCTCCCGGCAAACTACCAGGATTATACTGAAACATCAGGAGACTTTTAATACTGCAAATTTGATCGCGATGCAAAAATCGATTTTTAAATCTCACTTTTTTCTGTAGGTGTGAACGCCCCTAATGTAAGATTATGATTTACTCATGGGTAATTCTTTAATTTATATTTAGCTTTGCATACTCTGTCGTCATAGGGGCAGCCGTGACCTATATTTCTTCCCCTCTTATCTCTATTCTTAATACTTCCTTTGTTCTGCCCTTACTCATTCTTACCCATTCAACCTTGCCTGCCAAGGCAACCTCACTCTCTGTTATGATTATGCCACCTTTAACTCACTCAACACCTGACACTCTCTTTCCCTCCATTGGTTACTTTGAATTCCTTCTTGCAAACTGATGATTGGTCACTACTACTTTTATATTGTTAACATGTCAGCCATCTTGGAAGATTCAAATTTAAAAAGTTGGTGCACATCAAGTCTTGAAACATGTAGGACTAAATTTTGGTGTGTCTTACATTAAATTACCTCATCTATTGTGGTAAATTCCACAAGAAAATTAAAAAAACAAGTGGCAAAATAGCCATAGACGAGATTAGCTATTTGTTACCTTGGCAGAATAGACCACAGGAATTACCCCATTTTACCTTTTAGAGTGTGTTATACAATGATGAGATACAAGAACTTACAATATTTTTGTTTTTGTTTGTCATCCTAGCGTGCCAACTGTGCCTGAGCAGTGCAAATGTAGGAGCAAGCTTTTTCCAACTGACGTTCCCTGCTACGGGTGTGAACACCATTCTCTCTGGAACATCAGTGGACGCGTCCACAGAACTTACTGTGCCCCAGCGTGCACTCAGCACAATCAGAACATCCATATTTTATCTTGGGCTTCAAGGGGGTTTGCTGTATGAACTGCAAATGACCGACTCCAATACACAAGCCATTGTTTACTCATCTCGGTATAGAACAGGTTGGTGTAGTCTTTAACTTATACCATGCTATCTTTGTTAAGGAAACGGTCTGTATTCGACTAAAAATTGCACCTGATGCGAGGTTTAAAAAAATTTATATCAATGGAAAGCTGAATGAATGTAGAATAAAAACATAAAGAAATAAAGATATATTTTCTCTATCACATGTAATATTGCACAAAAGCAAATTAAAACCTCATTTTCAGCACCCCTCCAATTACAATCAACAGGGGTGAAATTTACTGCAGTTTCGGTGACAACATCACATGTAGACCCGATCTTGACTATTTACCTTAGGCAAGTAGCCATGCGTAAAGGGATAGTTGAGTTTTGTTGCAGATGGCGCTACACAAAATAATTTTTGTTGTGAGATAATGAAAAACTTAGTGTCGAATTTGAAAGAACAAACAATTTAATTGACAAATTCATCTTTGATCAAAATCGGTTCAGAGACGGCTGAAATATCCATAAATCTATCAATTTCTAGTATTTGTGGTGCCCCACAAATATTTGATAATTTCATAATTTGATTAAATCAAAGGTGTTGAAAAAACGAGATGGCGCCTTATATGTTTTATTCAAGTCAATGCCGATGTTGGCGTTTTGTTGGTTTTTTCGTGTTGGTTATAATCTGCAAAATCAGCCGGCCCGGGTATTGTTATTATTAATTAATTAATTAATCAATGGTCACAATATTTTTTTGAAAGTGGAGCTGAATGGGTATGATGGTATTGGCTAAATTTCACACATTTTTTGGTCTAAAATTACCTTGATAGCAATTTTAGTTCATAAAAGAGCACTAAAAACGTCATTAATAAGAAAAAGAGCAATAACCATGCACTCTCTAAAGGCATTTGCGGTCTGAAACAAGAACTCAACTATATGCATACTCCATGTAAGATGATGTCATAAAGTCGAAAGCTAATTTTTTAGGTCGACAATTTTTTATATTCAAAGCTTTCGATTTTGAGTTTTCAGAGAGCTTTTAACTCTCTGACAGAGGCTGAAATAGCAGTTAAATGATATTATTGTAATCTATGGCCTATATCTCTGTATTGGGTGTTTAATGAAGAAAGTTAGACAAATGTCAAAGTTTTTTCTCATGACTGTAGGTCTTGTGTCTGGTTAAAATGAGTTGAAATCTTTTTAAAATTACTGGTAAGCATTTAAAGGCCAGCTGTACTACTAGTTCTGCCAAAAGGGATTAGACCACCCCGCGAGGTCACTGACAAGAGGCTATTTCATTAACTCAGCTCTCAATTAACATAAGAAAAAGAGGATCATGGGGGACCAACAGGCACCGATTGGGGAAGTTTCTATATAGAGGGAACAGTGTGGCTTTTAATGTAAGTAAAAAAAATTGATGAAAATATTGAGAAAAGGGTAGCGGTTCTTGTCAAACGTCTCACAATAAATGTATCAACACACCATCAGCGTCACAGCATTATGGATATGAGCACTATCCAAGTAAAGATTACCATTGATAATGTTTTTTTTTATTTGTATAATTCTTCTTCTTCTTGTCATTATTAATATAATTATTATTATTATTATGATTATTATAATTATTATTATTATTATTATTAATATTATTGTTTATATTATTATTATTATTTACATCCTCTTTTAAGTTCCTAATCCGGCAACGAACCTTCTGCTGAGCCCCGATTCCAGTACCAGCGTACAAGTGACGTATGAGCAGCCTATCGGAACTCAGTATCACAAGTATGATGGCTTCAGGATCAGGTATGGTGGTCAAGAACGCTTTGTGGGAAGTAGCGAGACGTCAGTTGTAATAGATGGTCTACAGGCGGGGATTTCATACACCATTGAAGTTCAGACGTTCAGTGGCGAGTTAGTTGATCGTAAATACTCTCCTCCTGCAACCGGTGACATAATTCTCGGTAATGCTTCTCTTTTTTTATTGTATTCCCCAGGCAGTACGCCGGAGGATACTTTGGTTTCAGCAGCGGCACGCCGCCGCTGCGTCATGTAATTGTGTGCTAAATTTTGTATGGAGATGTATCTTGGTACAATTTACACATTTGTAGTGTTTGGTGATGCTGCTCCTAGTCTTGACAATAGTTAAGACATTCCCTGCCGGTGCATTCGCATCGTGCGGCAATGGAGATTGCAATTTTTTCCAGTTTTCATGTAAACATTTTTACGAGGAATTCACAACTTCAGGTTTAAAAGTGGCCTTCGGCTATTTGTTTGCTCATGGTGATTCCGTTTCTTTTTTCTTGTACAGACTCAAATTGAAACTGCAAATAATAGGATGTAAAGTTTCACTCTTTAATATCTTGGTTAGAGAAAATGTTAATCAGACAGTTGGAGCACACTTTCAGCTAAACATTACCAGCCACAACGTCTCTTGTCTTTCACAATTTTCTTATTAAACCTGCCACTTCATTTCGGAATATACCTTAATAGTCTGGCTCATTTCATAGGCCAACATTATAGAGCAATACAGGTATAATGATGACGATGTCCCAAAGAGGGCAGCAAGCAAACATCAAATATAGCCAAGTGATTTCTACATGCATTGTCCATGGTACAAATCATTTGTGTATTAATTTCTGAACCCCTATACAGTTGATTTGTTTTTGGAAGCGAATGCTACTACATCGTTGTCAGTTGCGTGGGCCCTCCCCAGCATTGAAGCCAGTGGATTCCAGATCCGATACAGCATTTTGGGTGCTTCATCTTTCACCACTTTACCATTTGGTCCGACTGTTATCACTGCTACACTGGAAAACCTAGAGCCTGGTCAGATTTACAGGATCAACCTCTACATTGTGACAGCCGAGGGAACAGACCTTCTAACAGGAGCCGAATTTCAAACAAGTAAGAAAAGATTCAAAACCCTGGGTAGTTTCATATCATTAAATACTGTTATTGTTAGTATTATTTTTTTCTTTCTCAATAAGTATTATCATTACTATTATTACTATTATTGTTATTAAGGTTCTTCTTCATATCATTATCGTTGGTGTTGTCATTATTATTAGCGCTTAGAGACTTCGGTGGTAAGCGCTTTATAAGTAACGTTTTTATTATTATTATTTTTTTTTTTACTCTTATTATTTGATCATCATCATAAATAATGCTTCTTACTATTTCATTTTGTTTCTAGTTCCTGATGTTGTGAGTGGTATCTTGGGGGAGACCATGGACACCAGTATAGCTTTATCATGGACCCCTCCTCCAGGCAAAGCAGATTATTACCTCGTCATGTACGACCCTGCGTACGGATCAACTATTACCCCCTCGGAGGCATCAAATCCGGAATTCACCATCGAAGGGCTGGATCCTGGAATTGAGTATGAAGTTAGCATCATCTCCGTGGCTGGTTTGGCACAGAGTTCTGCAGCAAGTAAAACTTTCATGACAGGTGAGACGATTAATTGTAGAGGTGTCATAGTTGAGTCATTAAAGCACTTGACTGGAAACGCGAAGGTCGTAGGTTTGAGCCCTGGCATGGCACTACAGTCCTTTGGCAAAACATTTATCTTTGTTTGCCATTGATAACTCTGGTTTATGTGTTTTTCAGATGTTGAAGAGACTTAAATCACTGCTCCATCTACCTATATCAGTATGTTATCAATTAAACACTTTTCCCCCTTTTTTATAGATCTTCTGACTAAATCACTGCTACCAACATGTGTATTAAAGTGATCCAACTTAGAAAAATCACTGCGATCTAATTTGTTATCTATTAATTGCTTTGTTTTATTTGTTTGTCAACTATTTAAGGTACAAGTTTGATCTTACTATCACTGCTACGTATATAAATTTGTTTTCTATTTTCTATTTAATAATTTAATCTGTTTCATTTTGTTCAGATCTTGGAGATACAAGTTTGATTCGACTAAAGGAAATCACTGCTACATCTTTATCTGTGACCTGGAGTCCCAATCAGTCTACTGAGCAGTACATAGCCTCCATTTCCCCAAATGAGGGAATCCCTGCGTTTAACGTACCTTCTTTCAACAGACTATTTGCCGAGTTTTCTGGGTTGTCAGAAGGCACTCTGTATACAGTCACATTGCAAACAGTACCCCCTTGTGGTTCACTGACAGCTGAATTCAAAACAAGTAAGTGAAATACAGGGCCCTGTTTCATAATATTTTACCAATAACAAGTTACAATAACTTTCATAAGTTACTGAAATCAGGGCATTTGATTGATTGAGAGCAAATTTGTCCTAGAAATTTTGTATTAGTTTTATGAAACAGGTCCCAGAACTCCCATAGTCCTTCAAACTGTTCTTCACGTCGGAATTGATCAAATTTGCCTCCTTAAATTGCACCAGATATATTTATTTTCCACACCTCATTAGTTCTACAACATACAAAATGTGAACCACTATGTATTTTTTGTTGTTGCATTGTTTCATTGCCTCATATCTTAACAATTTATTGGTTCATGTTTCTAAATACATGTTCTTATTGGTGGTGGTGGGGGGGGGGGGGATCGTTAATTATCAAACATGACATAGTTTTGTCGTTTAAACACTAGCCTGGAGATGCATCTTATTTGCATGTACAATCAAACCTGTCTATAGCGACCTCTCAAGGTAAACACATTAAGTGGTCTTTGTAGACAGGTGGTAACTAAAACAGGTTTGACTGTACATTGCTTCTCCAACCAGATGTTAAATGGATGCTTGGTAGGATTTTAAAGTTGTAGTTTGTCTAGCATTGTTAGCATCTGTAGAATGGTGCCTGGTTCACATGCTCCCCAAGGAGTAAATAATAATGTGCATACAATGTGTGCAAACAAACCCGTTTTCGAAGACTGGAGTAATAGGGTAATAACAATGATAATAATAATAAGGATAATATAAATGATAGTAAATTATTATTATCATTATTGTAATTGTTAATATTAATATTATTATTATTATTGTTTTTTCATTTTATTGTTATTGTTATTATTATTGTTATTATCATTATTATTATTTTAATGCCTCTGACAGTCAGAGGCATTAAAATCACCTTTGACCTCGTGACCCCAAACTTTAATAAGTTCATTGGCCCTGCAAGATACATCCATGACCCAAGTTTGGCGGGAGTCCATCAATCAGTTCTTGAGATGACGTTATCACAAGAATGGGACGTACAGAACGATGGACGGACAACCCGAAAACATAATGCCTCCTCAACAAAGTAGTCAGAGTCTGACTACTTTGACTGAAAGAAAAATATTGGTCAACTACTTTTTGATGTGCAGTTTAAGCTACAAAATTCTATCACAAGCCACACCAAAAGAGAAAGAAATAAAATTAGAAAAAGGATCAGCCTGCAGCCCTTTTCTAAATCCCTCTTTCTCCCTCTTTCCCTTATTTTTGGGGGCAGGCTAGGAAGGGGGTGGTGCACATTACTCCCATGCCCCTCCTTGATCCACCACTTAGAAAAAGAAGTGGCAAAAGAAGAAGCCGCTACTTCATACTGATTTCTTTATTCTTTTCAAACTATTACAGCCCCTGAAGTACCTCAATGTACCTCACAGATACCCGAACCTGTTCAAAATCTTGTCATCAACAATATTCAGCAATGGGGGTTCACAGCGGCCTGGGGTCCACCAGCTACTTGCAACACCCCTGAGTTCTACAATGTGACCATAACAGATACTAACACCAATGATGTGTATGAGAGATCCTTTCTCCCCAATACTGATGGGTCATATGAGATTGATCATCTCTACGATGATACCACTTACACGTTCAGCGTTGTGGCTGTCAACTCTGATGGCCAAGGGGGATTGGCAGTTGAAAATACTGGCATCAATATTCCAGGTAAGTTACTCTTATTGGAACAGAAAGCACATTGACGTTGTGATCATAATAGGCCCGTTCACACATAACAATTACCGTATTTGCTGGCGATAAGGCCGCAGCGGCGCATAGGCCGCACCCCAACTTTGACATTTCAAAGAGGGAAAAAAAAAATTAATAATAATAATCGTAATCTTCTCGTAAAACACTATTTTTTTTTACAAACTGATACCAAATTGTCCAAATTCATCAATATTCTTATAATTTACCAGAAGTTTAGCTAAAAAAGTGATCGCAGGCAGATTTGGTGTCCGATATACAAATTGTACCCCTATCACAATGTACGAAGTAATGCAAAATTGCATGAAATGGAAAACAAAATGGCGACTTCGGATGGATGCTTCGCGGCAGCTCCGTTAATCGGTTCCTTCCTTTACTTTTGCAATGCATTGGCACGAACTTAGATCAAGATCCATCAGCAAATGTTGTGTTAGGAAGTTTTTTTTTTGTCTTCATGTGAACAATGCAAGATAAAATTGTCGGTAAGATGTGTGGAAATGTCCTGTACCATAGTGGTATAGTTATTGTACCGTTCGTAGTCCCATATGTGCAAATTTGTGCTGGTTTGGACTTACGTTTTTTATATTTTTTACTCTTTCGTCGCAAAGGCCTAACCCCAACTTTTTGATATTTTCTCTTCCAAAAATACTGCGGCCTTTACGCCGGCGAATACGGTAGTGTGTTTGGATCGCAATGCAAAGATCGCTTTTTGTTTACGACCGTTCACACATGTCAATTTAGTGGGAATTGGATCACGATGCAAAGATAGATTTTTTTTTTTTTTTTTTTTTTTGGGGGGGGGGGGGGGGGGGCGACCACACACACAAACTGCCCATGCATGAATCTCAACGAGTAAATCAATTGATTTTTTATTCTCAATACCATTCACACACACACATCGCCCGGCACAATATCACCATTATTCTGAAAAATCAGAAGACTTACTGCATGGAATTGGATCGTGAATCGTGATGCAAAAATCGCTTTTTAGATCTCACTTTTTTTTCTCTAGGTGTGAATGCCCCTAGTGTAAGATTATAATTTACTCATGGGTAATTCTTTAATTTACATTTAGCTTTGCATACTCTGTCGTCACAGGGGCAGCCGTGACCTATATTCCTTCCCCTTTATCTCTATTCTTAATACTTCCTTTGTTCTGCCTTTACTCATTCTTACCCATTCAACCTTGCCTGCCAAGGCAACCTCACTCTCTGTTATGACTATCCAACCTTCAACACACTCAGCACCCAACACTCTCTTCCTTCTTAGTTACTTTGAATTCCTTCTTGCGAACTTATGATCGGTCACTACTACTTTTATATTGTTAACATGTCAGCCATCTTGGCAGCCATCTTGGAAGATGTATTCAAATTTAAAACGTGCACCTCAACTCTAGAAACATGTAGGACTGAATTTTGGTGTATCTTAAATGTATTAACCTCATCTATTATGGTCATTTCCATAAGAAAATTGAAAACCATACATGAAATTACCACAGATGTGATTAAGTATTTTTTACCACGGCAGAATTAATAGATTGCAAGAATAACCCCAAATTTATCTTTTTAGAGTGTTTAATATACAATGCTGAAATTACAATATTTTTGTTTTTGTTTGTCATCCTAGCTTGCCAACTGTGCCTGAAAGGTGCAACTGAAGGACCAAGCTTTTTCTGGCTGATTTTCCCTGCTACGGGTGTGAACACTCTTCTCTCTGGAACATCAGTGGACGCGTCCACGCAACTTACTGGATCCCAGCGTACAATCAGCCCAATGTTAGCATCCACATTTTTCCTGGGGCTTCAAGGGGGTTTGCTGTATGAACTGCAAATGACCGACTCCAATACACAAGCCATTGTTTACTCATCTCGGTTTAGAACAGGTTGGTGTAGTCTTTAACTTATACCGTGCTCTTTGTGTTAAGGAAACGGTCTGTATTCAACTAAAAATTGCACCTGATGCGAAGTTTAAAATACTTAATATCAATGGAAAGCTGAAGGAATGTAGAATACAAACCACATGTAAAGGAATAAAGATATATTTTCCTTATCACATGTAGTATTGTACGAAAGCAAATGAAAACCTAATTGTCAGCACCCCTGCAAATTACGAGTCAACAGGGGTCATTTTTGCTGCAGTTTCGGTGACAACATCACATGTGGACCCGATCTTGACTATATAGCTTAGGCAAGTAGCCTTGCTTAAAGGGATAGTTGAGTTTTGTTGCAGAGGGCGCTACACAAAATATCTTTTTGTGAGAAAGTGAAAAACTTAGTGTCAAATTTGAAAGAACATACAATTTAAATGACAAAATCATCTTTGTTTGATCGAAATTGGATCAGAGACGGCTGAAATATCCATAAATCTAATGAGTTCTGATATTTGTGGTGCCCCCACAACTATTCGATAATTTGAATCAGCCGTTGAAAAAGTGAGATGGCGCCTGATACGTTTATTCCAGCCAATGCCGATGTTAGCTTTTTGTTGGCTTCTTCCTGTTGGTTATAATACGCCCTCAACCAGCCGGTCCGTGTATTTTTATTATTAATTATTTAATTAATTAACGGTCACAATATTTTTTTGAAAGTGGAGCTGAATTGGTATGATCGTATTGGCTAAATTTCTCACATTGTGGGGTCTAAACTTACCTTCATAGCAATTTTAGGTCCAAAAGAGCTCTAGAAATGTCATAAATAAGAACAATTAAGAGCAATCCTGGTAACCATGCACTCTCTAAAGGCATTTGTGGTCTGAAACAAGAACTCAACTATCCCTTTAATTAATACAAAGTCATTGTGAATATACATACTCCACGTAAGAAGATGTCAAAGTCGAAAGCTAATTTTTTAGGTCAACAACTTTCGATATTCAAAGCTTTAGATTTTGAGTTTTCAGAGAGCTTTCACTCCTCTGACAGAGGCTGAAATAGCAGATAAATGATATTATTGTAATCTATGGCTTATATCTCTCTATTGGGTGTTTAATGATGGAAGTTAGACAAAAGTCAAAGTTTTTTCTCATGACTGTAGGTCTTGTGTCGGGTTAAAATGAGTTGAAATCTTTTACAAATTACCGGTGGGCATTTAAAGGCCGGCTGTACTAGTTCAGCCAGAAGGGATTAGACCATCCAGCAAGGTCACTGACACTGAGGTGGCTATCTCATTAACTCAGCTCTCAATTACCATAAGAAAAAGAGGATCATGGAGGACCAACAGGCACCGATTGGGGAAGTTTTCTATATAGAGGGAGCAAGTAATACAGTGTGGCTTTAATGTAAGTAAACAAATTGATGACAATTTTGAGAAAAGGGTAGCGCTTCTCGTCAACGTCTCACACACACCATCAGCATCACAGCATGATGGATATGAGCATTATCCAAGTAAAGATTACCATTGTTAATATTGTTTTCTTTCTTCTTTTCATTATAATTATTATCATTATTATTATCATCATTATTATTATTATCATCATTATTATTATTATTGTTAATATCTTATTATTTACATCCTCTTCTTTTAAGTGCCTAATCCGGCAACAAACCTTCTGCTGAGCCCCGATTCCAGTACCAGCGTACAAGTGACGTATGAGCAGCCTATCGGAACTCGGTATCACAAGTATGATGGCTTCAGGATCACGTATGGTGGTCAAGAACGCTTCGTGGGAAGTAGCGAGACGACGGTGGTAATAGATGGTCTACAGGCGGGGGTTTCATACACCATTGAAGTTCAGACGTTCAGTGGCGAGTTAGCTGATCGTAAATACTCTCTATCTGCAGCTGATGACATAACTCTCGGTAATATTTCTCTCTTTTTATTATATTCCCCAGGCAGTTATTGCCTTCAGAAAGGCCTTAAAAGCACATCTTTTTTGCAGTTAATAGTTGTAAGACTGTTTTTTCTAATTATATCTATTTATGTAATTTTTATTTTTATTCACTGTAAGTGCTTTGGGCCTTATGGGAAAAGCGCGGTATAAGTAATAATAATAATAATTTCAGCAGCGGCACGCCGTCGCTGCCGCGTCATGTAATTGTGTGCGCTCTAAATTTTGTATGGAGATGTATCTTGGTACAATTTACACATTTGTAGTGTTTGGTGATGCTGCTCCTGGTCTTGACAATAGTTAAGACATTCCCTACCGGTGCATTCGCATCGTGCGGCAATGGAGATTGCAATTTTTTCCAGTTATCATGTAAACATTTTTACGAGGAATTCACAACTTCAGGTTTAAAAGTGGCCTTCGGCTATTTGTTTGCTCATGATGATTCCGTTTCTTTTTTTGGTACAGATTTAAATTGAAACTGCAAATAATAGGATGTAAAGTTTCACCCTGTAATATCTTGGTTAGAGAAAATGTTAATCAGACAGTTGGAGCACACTTTCAGCCAAACATTACCAGCCACAACGTCTCTTGTCTTTCACAATTTTCTTATTAAACCTGCCACTTCATTTCACATCAAATATAGCCAAATGATTTCTACATGCATTGTCCATGGTACAAATCATTTGTGTATTAATTTCTGAACCCCTATACAGTTGATTTGTTTTTGGAAGCGAATGCTACTACATCGTTGTCAGTCGCGTGGGCCCTCCCCAGCATTGAAGTCAGTGGATTTCAGATCCGATACAGCATTTTGGGTGCTTCATCTTTCATCACTTTCCCATTTGGTCCGACTGTAACTTCTGCTACACTGGAAAACCTAGAGCCTGGTCAGATTTACAGGATCAACCTCTACATTGTGACAGCCGAGGGAACAGACCTTCTAACAGGAACCGAATTTCAAACAAGTAAGACAAGATTAAAAACCCTGGGTAGTGTCATATCATTAAATATTGTTATTGTATCCCCCGGCAGTATGCCGGTGGAGTACTTTGGATTCAGCAGCGTTACGCCGCGGCGTCCGCCTCTGCCGTGTCCGCCTCTGCCGCGTCCGCCGCATCATATTCTTGTGTGCGCTCGAACTGCAACATACCTTGACGGACTTCTTTCAAATTTTGTATGGAGGTGTATCTTGGTATAATCTCACCACCTATAACTTTTGGTGATGCTGCCCCTAGTGTTTTGTCTTCTATAGGGTAAAAGGCCAATATTTTTGTGGATGCATGGTTTGTGTGCGCTCTATAGGCCACATTTCTCAAGGGACTTTGTTCAAATTTGAAATGAAAGTGTCTCTTGGTATAATCTACAAGCCTATAGATGTTTGTGATGCTGCCTCCAGTGTTCTGTCTTTTATAGGGTCAAAGGTCATATTCTGATAGGTGACTTGTGTGCACTCTAGTGTGTAGTCTAATTACTGCATCATAATTCCTTGACGGATTTCTTTCGAATTGTGTATGGAGGTGTATCTTGGCATAATCTACACACCTATAACTGTTGGTGATGCTGCCCCCAGTGCTCCGTGTTCTATTGGGTCAAAAGGTCATATTTTGATGGGTGTCTAGTGTGCACCCTAACTGCCACATTTCTTGACAGCTTTCTGTCAAATTTCGTATGGACGTGTATCTTGCTATAACTGTTGGTGATGCTGCCCCCAGTGCTCCGTCTTCTATAGGTTAAAACGCCATATTTTTTTGGATGGTTTGTGTTTGCTCTATAGGCCATATTTTTCAAGGGATTTTGTTCAAATGTTTAACAAAGGTGTATCTTGGTATAATCTACAAGCCTATAGATTTTGTTGATGCTGCCTCCAGTGTTCCGTCTTTTATAGGGTCAAAGGTCATATTCTGATAGGTGACTTGTGTGCACTCTAGTGTGCAGTCTAATTACTGCATCATAATTCCTTGACGGATTTCTTTCGAATTGTGTATGGAGGTGTATCTTAGCATAATCTCCACACCTATAACTGTTGGTGATGCTGCCCCCAGTATTCTGTCTTCTCTAGGGTCAAGAGGTCATATTTTGGTGGGTGTCTAGTGTGCACCCTAACTGCCACATTTCTTGACAGCTTTCTGTCAATTTTTCAACAGAGATGCATTATACTATAATCTACACACATATTGTTTTGGTGATGCTGCTCCTAGTCTTGACAATAGTCTGAGCCACTAGTGGCGATCTCTACTTCATCCTTTTGTTTCAGGGAGGGGAGAGGAGATCTATGTCCTTCAAACATAAGGATGACACAAAATCGCTGCCACTGCCGGGGGATACATTTGCATTGCGCAGCAATACAGATTTTGATATTTCTAGTTTTAAAGAAAACTGTTTCAACGGAGTGAATAAAATCACAAACAGGCCTCCCTGGAGGTCTATAGATAACCCCAATTATTACTTTTACTAGCTTCATGAAACATTCATAATCAGTCATCACTTTACATACCGGTAACCATCCACAACCAGTTATAACCATGTATAATTAACCATCCAGTCATAACAACACAAAACTATCCCAAACCATTCAAAATCCCTCTCTTTCCTTCTTTTATTCCTAGAACAAAACTCAGAGGAACTACGCCTGCAGACAAGGACGTCCACGTCCATCTCTGTCTCCTTGGGCAACACCACCCGACCAGAGGTGACTGGTTTCGTATTGCGTATTACCTTCCCAGAGGGCAGCTTGTTAGATTCAAAGACCGTAGGCTTTGGTGATGTCCTAGGCGTTGAATTCAGCGACCTCATCCCTGGCACTAACTACACCGTTTACCTGCTTGTTGAAGTAGAAGGTCAATCGGATACAACAGTACACTCCCTTGATGTCACCACATGTAAGTACATTTATACGATTGTGTTTGGGGTTGTTGTTCCAGAGGTATCAGGTTTCTCTGTTCAATGTTTTCATATGTATTTTTTTCAGGAGGATTGTGTAAATTTCTCATTATGCCATACACTCCCAGATTCCAATCAAATGATGAGTCAAACGAGATTATCACACATAATTATTTTCAAAAAAGCATACACAAAAATTATTTGTCTTTATAATCAACATTTCCCAATACTTAGTAGACAGTTCTGTTCACATCCCATGCCAGTAAAAAGCTTTATCTTCAAATACAGTAGAGTGTTTGTATAGCCTCTCACATCCATAACTTCTCTTACTGCATTTGTGCTGTGAAATTTGGATGCCTCCGGCCATCAAAGGTGGTGCCAGAGGCATTATGTTTTTGGGGTGTCCGTCCGTTCCTCTTTCTTGTTAACATGATATCTCAAGAACCACTTAAGTTATGATCTTCAAACTTGATGATAGTACCTTATTTGCCGGCGATAAGGCCGCACTCCCAACTCTGACATTTTGTAGAGGAAAAAAACACTAAAAAACTAAACAAACAAAAGACAAACAGACCAAACAAGATAATCATAATTTTCCCGTAGAACGCTTTTTTTCCTACAAACTGAAACAAAAAGTTTACCTAAAAAATAATTGTAATTTATCAAATCTTCATCGATTTTTAAGCTAGTACTGTATCGCAGGCAGATTAGCACATTCATGGGGCACTAGAGGGCGCTTCGCGTGCATACAGAAACCTGAATGGCCTACTTAAATAGCTTGCAGTGAGTCGGCACTAATATAATCCTGCCATAATGGCAGGGTGGATGGATATATCTTTTTTATAATGTGATCCGGTCTTTACCCCTAACATACCGTCAAATGGAGAAAATAAACAAGCTTTGGTATTGTTATTAGAGATCTACCGAGGTTTGTTTGTCGCTTTAATTAATTATATGGTCTCAATTAGAATTCAGAATTATTTTACTGAAAAGTTAAGAACACTGACGATGTTCTCGATCGTAGTTACGTACATTTTGCCAGCAGCCCAAGTTCAATTTCTGAGTATGTAGGTCAAAGGCCATACCTCATTAAATATGCAAATCTGGTTTCTATTCGATAACTTGAGTAATGTTTGACAAATTTTAAAGAAATTTAATATGAAGGTATATGGTATCAAAATACATGTACAGCCTAAGTTCGATTTCTGAGTATGTAGATCAATTGGAAAGGTCATAGCTCATTAAATATGCAAAAGCACCTAATTATATATGTGAAAATTTTGTTAACTTCCTTGCCTAGTAATATAATAGTTTATAAAATGGCTCTAGTATTTTAAAGGTGAATTCCATTCATATTGAATTAGATATCGTTAGAAAGGTTATTTTCAGTTCTTCATTTTTGTTTTTAGGTTCATTGTCAATAAACATAAGGGGAAGGAGATATAATGGAATGAAGTTACGAGAATCAAGTTTTTCTGAGAGAATTTCGTCTACGATACCATAAGGAGGTTTGGGCGTGTGACGTCATTCCGTGGACTACTCACAACACGGTCACCGCGCGCATTCTATTCGCAATCAGATAGCACTGCAGGGTACATAATCAGAGTGAAAGTATAGATGTTATATCGGGATGATAATCATCAGTAAAAATGACAGAAGACAGCTCAAATGAACTAGAATTGAATAGAGTATGATGAAGAAGAAGTTAGTGGCAGTGATGATGGTAAAGAAAGTGAAGATGATGGTGAATTGGGCGAATGTAAAGACGACAAGAATGTAAACGCTGATCGAATCGTGATGCGGGAGTTGCAGCTGCAGCTACCCTAGGAAGCTCCGAGACGACGCCTACGCCAAAGGCGTCGGATCGAGCTTCAGCGGGTGCATAGGGAAACATTCAACCAGCGGGTTGGGCGACATTATCTCAAAATATGCAAAGGGAGTAATTACAATTTTGGCTTACTAGGTTGCTCGACTTCTCTGAGCATCTGGATGGCCACTTGAAATTATAATTTGAAGAAGTCTTCGATGGGGAAAATGGGGTGATTCTTCGTCCTACCCCAACGATTCTTCCCTGTTGTATCGTCGACTCAACATGCATGGCGAAGAGAAAGTACCGCCCTACCGCGCCGTCTCTTTGCTGAGTTTTTTCTCGATCAGCAGACATTTCAACTAGACACGAAGTAATTACAAGCCGAGGAATACAACTGTTTTAGCTCACCTGCATTCTGATCGCGGTCTCCTTGCTTAATTTGTTTAAATTGCTTAGATTGACAGACGTTTCAGCTAATTATAACCCGAGAAAAACAACTATTATCTCCCAAAAATGTCACGCTGCAATACACCGAAACACAGTGAACACTGCACTACGAATGGCTGAGCTGAGCTATCGCCAGTTTTCCCCGTGCCACGAGATTCAAGTTACGCTAATTATCAAAACAAAACATAGGCGAAGCCGGTGTGTCAGGATCTGCAAGACGATCAATTTTACAGTACCAAACGTCAATATTTCAAGGAAACCAAACATCGGGAAGTAACCAATGCTTATATAATTGAAAGAATGTTTATTACTTTATTGTATATTCGATAAAACACTTCATTAAATATCACAAAAATTGCAAAATCTACTAAACAAATGACCCATGTTTGTGTACGTATTCACATTGAAATAATACGTTGTACTTCCGGGTTTAGGAACAGTCCACGGAGATACGTCACATACACTACGTCACGAACGAGAATATCACCGCTTCCGGGTTCCTCTGCTTACACTATTGATCTTTCTAAGTCTAATAATAATTTAACAACACATGCAAATTTCTGTCAATCAATATATTGTATTCCTTATGTCATCAGCATTCCAACAATAGCAAACATGCATATTTTCATCACTTTCTTCCCAATTCACCTTTAAGCATCGTGATTGGTCAATACGCGTCACATGACATTGACAAATTTTTGATGCAAGCACGATTTTGCAGAAAAAAGCGCAAAAAAAGTTATAATACATGTGACTATGGAGATCCAGCGCGCGCGCGTACGCGTAGTACTAGACGCCCCCTCGAGTGCATTGTAGGCTATAGGCTATGCGTAGCTAATATTGTACGCTCCACCATGATCCCCAGCGCAGCTAGCTAGAGCGGAGTATTATTAGAAAGCAAATTTTTATTTTACTTTTGCCTTGGATTTAGACCCGTTTTGACTTTTGGATTTTATAATGAAGCCAGGAATTTCAGTTGTCTGATGTAGACTCGTCTCTAGACCCCCTATGGATTTTATTTTTAATCAAACAATGAATCCCGTGGACTTTTTGGTAAGCCTGCAAGGTCTTACTCTTAGTCTTATTTTAGTCTAGTAGAACCAACATAACGCTAGATCTAGATCGAACTCTCGTAGACTCTAACTTAAGATCTAAACTTTTGTTTGTTGCTATTTGTGTCGCTATTTTATAAAACAAATAACGCACTTGACCCTGTTGTGCGAAACGTAAATGCAGTGTACGCTCGGTTTCTTCAGATGGTTCGCACTGTCAACTCGCCGCAAGCGGCTCGTTGCACAGAGCGGCACCAATCTAAAGAAACCTCGCGCGTACTGCATTCACTGCTATTGCACTCTGGGCCGTGCGTTATTTGTATAGTAGTCCAATGGAGGTAACTTGTTCTGACGTATTTAGGCCATTTGTACCCTGCGAGGGGATGCTACGCTTTGCGTTGACTTGTTTCTTTGGTTGTACAACAATTAAAAAGATAACTTTGAGTCTTACGCAACTTTTTAAAAACAAATCTTTTGAAAATCGGATGTATAGTTACAAAGTCACATGACTTTTTGTCGTTGCTTGTCAGCCCGAAAATCGCTCATTTTTTGTGATTTGTGTACAAAACATATGGAAAGATCATTTTTCCTAAAAGGAGATAAATCATTGGTTATTTGGTCTTTTTTAAAGTTTAGGTGTTTGTTTTGGGGTCAAAATGGTTGAATTGTAGTTAGAAATGAAATAAAACAACAAAAACAATAAAATATAGAAGTAAAAAAAAACAACGAAATACATAAGAAATTATCAAAACAATAGATAACATATAAAGGATAACCTGGCTCTACCAATTTTTTCGTATTATTATTCCAAAGGGTTTAACAAATATATGTAGTGAAAAAGAATGCTTGAATATGATTAATATATCATTTATGGGTAAAGATGTAAATTGTATGACCTTATTTGCATAAATTACCATAAATATGCAAATGAGTACCATAGTATTCTATACACTTCACTTGACATGCATGCACATTTTCGCGGCGATTGGCTGTGAAACGGTCGAGATCTTAGGGGGGTGGTCTAATTGATCCCCCCCCCCTGGTAAAAACCTGATCTTAAATAACCGGTTAATATAGGGTTAAAAGATTTTAAATAAATATCTTTTCTTTATAATGCACAATTAAGTTTATAACCTCATTTCTCATACCAAAATGCAATCCATTTTTTTTTTTACAGCTTATGTTATTATTTATATGTAATTTTGATGTTGTTATTGAATGTTATTATGTCAATTTAAATGTAATTTTGATGTTCTTATCTGTTACGATATTCCATCTTTTTGTGATATTACTGGAAATACATTTCCATTCAATTTAATTAGTGCCCGGAATGCCAGGACAGGTCTCCTGTATCTACATCACACAAAGTCTGCTCCGGTTTGTGTGGGCCGCAACGCAGGAGGGTAACTTTGACGGTTATGCTATCAGCACACAGACTGATGATGGCGAAGAGATCCCTCTGGAATCGGTAGGGAAGGATGAGCAGCTTCAGGCGATGGCTAACTACCTGATGGACAGCACGATCTACACCGTCATCGTCAGGAGCACGCTAGGAGACTTAAGAGGAGAACCTGCAACCACGATCTGCAGGACAGGTACATACAGCCTCTATACATTAAGTTTAACCTATAGCAGGTCACAGTGTTTCTAAAGGTCCAAATGAAATGAAATTTTTCCTCTTCAAATTTAGAAACAATAACTTGTGGTCGCCACTCTTTCCTAATGTGACAACAAATTAAAATATAAAATGGAATGAAAATTGTGTATAACAGGCCTGATAATTACCCAATTTAAATCGGTTTCGTTTTTTTTCCAGATTTTATCCCCGTTTTCCAGATTTTATCCCTGTTTTCCAGATTTTCCCCTTATTTTCTTGATTCTTCCCTATTTCCCCCTATTTTCCCCTATTTTCCCCAAATTGACTTCCTCAAAAGGGGGGGGGGGGCGAATGTTGTTAGATGCCATTCCCCCCCCCCCCGAATCCTCTCCTTTTTTTTTAGTGCTCACTATCACCCCAGGTATAAGAAAATTATAAAAAAATCAAGAAGAAATTGGCAATTTGGGTCCCCCCTTGGTATGTTTACTGTGAGGACGATGCAGATGATGCACACCAATTCAAGATACGCTTTGATAAATGACTAAATAAATGAATAGATAAAATCGAAATAAAAAAGAAATGAAACGAAATTAGTAAAATGAAATAAACAAAATAAAAGGAAAAAAGTATAAATAGAATAACATAGAATGAAATAGAGTTTACAAAAACAAAAAAAATATAATAATATAAAGCAGAAAAAAACAATATTGTTAATAAAATGAATGAAATGTGAAATTAAGAGAATGGATATACATTACATGTCTAATCATGTTTCAAGAGGGGATATTTAGACTTGATTTGTTGCCGCTCTTTTCTCCAGATTACCAATTCCTAAAGGTCTCAACCACCACCTCCACCTCTGGGGGACAAGACCTGTTCCTTGACTGGCCGGACTTTGGGGCATCTTCGTACGAGATGGAATATACACCTCAGGAAGGTACCCCCAGCTCTCCCATCATCCTCGACACCAGCACAATGACGATCCTCCGCAACCTGTCCCCAGGCACTGCATACCATTTTACACTCTTTGGATTTTCTGAATTTGGGAGAGGGCGACTTACTGGCGTGACCTTTGTGCTCGGTAATATACATATGAATGAGTTAATTGTGTATTTGTAAACTGATTATGAAAACCATGAAATGTATGGCCAAGGGTCGAAAAAGCTATGCATCCTGAAAATACTTGCAGTTAAATATTCATGGGAAGGTTTCATTTAAAGGTTTTAATAAAAGCAGAAAAATATTAGTGAAAGTTTGTGCATAATTTGATTAAAATTGGAAAGTTGAGAATTTTTAAAGTTGTCATCAGTAAAACACAAATTGGCAATGCTGTGATGCACATACGAGCTCCCCTCCAAATTATTTGCAATATTTATATTATAGAGATATTGACTGCTTCGAGAGGCCTGGCTGCTTTATACGCTCAAGAGAATGAGCGCACATCTTGCCATGACCCCTCTGGGTCATGGCAAGATGTGCAAGTTCTCGAGAGCCTATAAATCAGTCAGACCTCAAATATTAAAGCAGTTGATATGTCTTTTATATGCCGAATTGAAACAAAAATCTACCAAGAATTCTTACCTTATCCTTTTATTGAGTATTTTTGGTTAAAACATCATGGAAAATCTGAGAAACTGAGGGATCTTTCTCTTGGACTATTAACCGGTATTGGCATTTTTTGTTTCTTTACGGGAATGGCTAAAACCACGCCTCCAATTTCGACCAATCAGATGGTTGGATTTCTTAAGTGAGGTATATAACTAGGGTTAATGTATGATTGAACAATTTTCTTAAGAGAAAGTAGTACATGAACATCAGGCCTGATAAAAGCCCAATTTAAACTTTTTTTTTAAAAATTCTTCCAGATTTTATCACGATTCTCCTGATTTTTCCCTTATTTTCTCTATTCTTCCCTATTTCCCCCTTTTATTTCCAAATTTTGGTTGTTGCCATTTTTTTCTCCCCCTGAATCCTCTTTATTTTTTTAGTCAAGGGGGGCGTGGTTGAGGGAAAAAACAACAACCCATCATTCAAAGAAGATACAATGTAAACTGTAGAAGGTTATAGGAATGTTACTTTATTACATGTACAATTGAAGCTGTATACAGGCTGCATGATCGGTACAGGAAATTGATTGGTATAGACCAATTTTAGAGATCATTTTTTGTCATATCTTTTGATACAGGTTTCAATCAGCAATTTTTGTCAAATAAAAAAAAGAAAGTGATTGTTAAAGCAGGTTTGACTGTATGATAATATATATAGGCTTTACGTGTACATGTGATAAAAGAATTTTTAAAATGTAACTCCCCTAATACAGCACCATTGCCTGTAGTGCAGGTCATCATTGTACTCCGACGGCCCACGTCTTTTACCATCCGCATTACTTTGCCACGAAAAGGGAGGTAGGTACTCGCTTGTATAAAATGACCTTGTCCAAATATGAAGTGGTACACCGTGGCATTTTTTTTTCATGATGACATGAAGTATAATAATTATGCTTTACATTTATGTGTTTTAGTTAACAGAGTTAACTGAATATGCATAGGACCCTTGTTGCTAACAGTAACAATTCCTTTATGCGTGAGAAACCGCTGTAAAGGGGGCAAAGGACAACAGGCTATCATATGAACATAACTATGACAGCAATGTCTCAAAGAGGGCAGTATTGCACAATGGCACTGCCCCTTTGCAAACATTGATGGCGAAGCTTCAGTCCAGCTACTGAGGGGGCACTGGAATTTTCTTGTTGGGAGGGGGCGGTTGATAAGATACAAGCAGCCAAGGACATCCATTACCCTGGTCAACAAGTTCTATTTCTTTAATCAAATAATGTCTCTTCTGATGGATTATGACATGAGATTTGAATGTAATCATGAAAATCATGAGTAGCTGCACAGTTTTGAAAGTATTCATATGCCAGTGTTTATGAGATGACATGTATGGATCCTTCAACCTAACAATCTGCGGAAAATCTGAGAAGATCAAAACAAGAAAGCCCAATTTATTATTTACAAAAAAAGTGATTTACTTCTGCTACTTTGCTTCTTGAGCAGGTATCGTTTCCTACGCCTGAGGGTCAGACGACGCAGCCAGGGCTTGGACACTGGACCAGACGGAGACGAATTCTTGATTCCAACGGACGCCTGTCCGGAGTATACCTTCAATAATCTTCTACCAGACACGGACTACGCCGTGGATGTGAACACTGTCGCTGAGGATGAACGCACAGAGAGCAGTCCGAGTACAATGGATGTAACAACGCGTACGTCTATGTCTTGTTTCTGAATCATATTTTTGGAAGGGGAACAGATAAGCCTTAATTAATATTTTTTTTTTTGGGGGGGGGGGGATTTTATTTTGGCTGCTTAATTCTAAGTGAGCCTCCTGATCTTCATTAAACAAAAAAAATTCTCTGATTTGATTAGAACATCAGGTAGCACTTATGAAAGGGTGTCTCTTGGATAGGATGGTAAATGGAGGCCCATGTAGAGAAGAGTCACCCCTTTTACACTTTTATACCCCTTTCAAACTGGCTTCTATCAGAGTCACACCAATGAAAATACTGATTGAATTTTCCTTATGTAGCAAAGGTGAAACCGCCGCTTTCCCTGCTGTCCCTTTCATACAGCCAGGAAAATTCACTCGCTGTGGTGAGCCCTGGCCGGATGTGAAGAATTATTGCGCATAAGCAATGTGGAAATTCAGTGAAAAAGAAATAACGTGTGCGCGATGCGATAAACAAAAATCCATTGTACTTTCATTATATTTGTTAGTAATCAGTTTTAAATATACAAATACAAATAAAACAAATCAATTTAAGCCCGCGCCCTATCTAGCTAGCATGCAGCATGTTCAACAAAATGTCAAACACAGCTGGTTAAGAAAAAGCGTGTACACTGCGACCTTTGACCATATTCATCAGTGTTTTAATCGCTGTTTTCTTCTGAACCCATTCACAGTGGCAGTTTTATCGGTGTCACACCGATAGAAAGAGAATTTCTCCTGTTCTTGAGCAGGAGAATTTAATCGCCTATTTCTCTTCTTTTCGTCGGCTATTCCAGCAGCTTTTTCTCCTCTGTCATAGTGGCCGTTTCATCGGATGCGTCCGGATGCATCCGATGTAAATTAGGCCAGTTTGAAAGGGGTATAAGAACCCACTACTGCACTATTTGTATAAGAGTAGGGGGAAACCCTGGTGTAGTGGTCCACCTGCACAATCCAACCAGTTATATCGGGAGGAGAGACCCGAGGGTTACAGTGATTGAGCTCGCTTTTCGCCTCCCAGGCACAGGTGACGGCAAATACATAATAACAATAATAAAGTAAAACTTCCTCCAATGAGGTCTCCACTTCAATCAGCTTTTCGGGAGGAGGTGCTACTTCTGAAACTCTTGAAGTGAAACATGGTTTTTGGCAGCCTTGTTCTAAGAGAGCTTTATGAGTTTCATAACAATCAAAGATTCTCTTAGATGATTTGATTTGATTCATCATCTGGTAGCTCCTAAAACCTTCTGATTTTCATTACAATTAAAAATTTGATTTGATTTTGATTTGACAACTAGTAGCATGTATTAAAGAAGGTCAAATTTCTTTCAACGACATCCCTTCCACCAATGCTTATTGAGGATGGGGGGGGGGGTGATTGTTTTGGTAACTAATTTCCATTACATTGTTTTAAAAACAAATCTTATTTAATTGTATTCAATGTTGCATCTTTCAGCACCTATGCAGGAAGGTGAAATTTCTTTCAACGGGGTCACAACCACGTCAATCAATTTCTCATGGGGTATGGTCTCGGCCGATACCAACGGACCCTTCGACTTCTACCTTCTGAACTTGAAGAACGAGTTGAGCATCGATATCCACAACGTCCAGGTGAATACCAGTGAGACTAGAGAGCATACCTTTAGCGGTTTGATGCCAGGCAGGCTGTACAGGGTGGAGCTGATTGTCAACAGTTTCAGACAGAGAAGTGCAGCCATGTACACCCGTAAGTTTATGCAATGACAAAAAGCAGAACTTGTACATGTATGTACCTGTGCGTATGGATAATGAGATTCCATATGGCATATCAGGGGCAGCTCCAGGGTTTTGTGAAAGGCAGGTCTAATTGACCCAAATTTTTGACTAGCAATGCAGGAGAAAAGGAATAAGAAAAACTAGAAATGCAATCGTGTCAGAACGATGTGCGTGCAATGACGCCGTGTTTCTACGTGTCAAACGAAAGAGCTTCTCTCGGACTTTCCAGAGCAATTTGCACGAAGTCTGTAGCTTCTGTGATATTGGAGATGGGTAGGGCGAAAGAAAGGCATCAACAGTGACCTTGATGGGATGGTACGCCTACGAAGTTTGAAAGAAATTGGGATAGGGGAAAGAACCTAGAAAGGGCTCGCAAGCACTGCGTGCACAAACCAATGGGATTTGGTGCATGTTTGACATTGCAATCAAGTTCGTTCTGGGGGCCAAAAGCGTGAACCCGATATGCCCCATAGACAATGCGTGTAATGAATGGGCGGAAAACGTGCAGGATCTGTATTATGGCCGGCGTTAAATTGTTTTTTCTCTCTCTCTTTACGTCTCTTTATGGGCCGTATTTGGTATCATTAGAAAGAAAATTTCATGGTTGTTATTGTAAACCACTCTCTTTTTTTCTATGATAATCCTATCGAAACACGTGATGTAAAATAGATGTATAGGACAAAATGGCGTCTTAAATGGCCCCCTTGACCAATTTCAAAAATCCGGCCAAGAGGTGCCCTGCGTATTGAAACTCGGCATGTCACTGCAAATTTTCAAGGAAAAAAAGGACGTTTAAGGGGCGAAAAGCAGTCTGAAAAAATGACGTCATAGCCGAAACGTGTTAGGTTCGGGCGGAAACTCGGCGGAATTCGTGTAGTGATCTTTGTTCAAATGCGATTTACTCACAATTTTCTGTGTGAACATATATAATACTTGGTATCATCCGAAAGGGCACTTCATTGCGGTCAGTTTGACACCATTGTTAACTGCGCGCAATGTATTGCGCGCATTGAACGCGCTATTACGTAATCCATAGTAAATTCATCGTTTTTGGCGATAACTTTGCGCTGACATATTCGAATTTTACCAAACTTAGTAAACAGTTGTCACGTATATGGATACATATGTCTGCAAAGTTTCATTGATGTAGGTATAACGATCGCCATTTTAGAGCAAGTTGAAGTTATTTCTCAATTTTCTTGAAAATGGCGAATTTGGAGGGCAATTTTCTCAAATTTGGTCAGTGATAGGGTATATAATTATGTATATGGCTGGAAAGGGCATATCTTCAAGTATCTAAATCCAAAAAAGGGTACGGGTTTGCCAAGCCATTATGGAGATACGGCCACAGACAGAAAGCCAATTCCCAGAACTTTAGAGGGCGCTATTTATGTTGTGCAAAGCCATTGGAGCGTGAAATTTAGCATGGCTATGTGCAATTACGAGATAAAGATACTGTGAGATTTCAATACAAAACGGAATTTATATGAGAAAGTTATGGCAGTTTTAGATTATTTAGGGGTCCATTTTTCAAGAACTTGAGAGATTTTTGAAGGAGTCGGTTTTAGATTTGAATTTCGAGTATGAAGATGGCATTTTGAAGGTCAAGTCATATGTCGCAGATGAAAGAACATCTCTCAGACTATCTAGAGGAATTTGTTAGAAGTTTGTAGGATCTAGGATAGTGGAGATGGGAAGGAAGAAAGAAAGGCCTTAAAATGGACCAGAAACGGACAAAATGGCGCCTGGACGGTTATGCATGAGTAATTTCGAAAATCGAAGAATGTAGTGACCTTGATGAGATGTTAGAGACTATGCCTATGAAATTTGAAAGGAAAAGGACATGAGGAAAGCACCTAACTAGGAAGGACAAGCACTACGTGCAAAACGAATGGGATTTCAGGACGAAAAGGAAAAGGAAAATATTAATGGGGCAGAATGTGAACGAAAACAAGGCAATGACGAAGGTCGTCATTGCAAAAATGTATTCAGATAACTAGGGTTATAGGAAAAACCACTGGCAACCCTAACCGTATACCTATGATGAAATAAATTCTGAGAAATTGTTGCAGGAGCAAATGTCGGATCATTAGTATAGAGATAATCAACTGCTTTGAGAGGCCTGGCTGTTTTATATGCACGCCGAGGGGTCATGTCAGGACGTGCTAGTTCCCGAGATCATATAAAGCAGCTAGACCTCAAATATTAAAGCAGTCGATATGTCTTTTATATGCCGATTTGAAACAAAACACTATCAAGAATTCTTACCTTATCCCTTTATAGAGTAAATAATCGTGCCATAATGAATACAGCCCAGAGCAACAGGGCTAATCCCCATTGTGCCAAGCCACAAATCCCCCCAGTGCCAAGTTTATTTTGAGATAATCTGATAATCTGATGGTGCGATCTATAACGCTTGGGAAGGACTCAGCACAGTACAATGGGCATGAACAATAACTGCTATTACAAATGCGAGCAAACATGCATGAAGCAGCGAAGCGATAGCTCGCTTGTGTGAATTAATCAGCCAATCGATGGCGCGCTTGCGTGTACAAAGCACTTTAACGGTAGTGTGCATGCAGCCTTATGGCAGGATATGAGTTAAAACATCACAAAAAATCTGAGACACTGTCTGTAATCTTTGCTTGAAAAATGACTGAAAGTTTCAATCATTTGGGAATCGCAGACAAAAAGCACTGTATGGTGTCCGCGCTTGCACAAAGGACATTTTAACACATTAACCAATGGGTATCGCAGCAAAATTTTACTTTTTTTTTTTGTTGAAATCGAGTCTAAAGTTATGAAATTGTAAATAATACACTCTTTACGTTGTATAGCTCCCTCTCAAGGTCAAGATATTAATTAAGCTATAAAATAATGTCTCTTGACTAAAATCGACCAGCTAGCTATTCCCGTTTGGAAACTATATATCACAACTACATATTCTGAGATTTTCATGGTCGCAGCTACCATCGTACAGCCGTAGGCGCTATTTGAAATTTTATCAAAATTTACCGGGAGCACCGGTAAATTTTTATATTAAATTTTTCTCGAAAGCAGAAGTGTTTTAGGGACTAAATTTTTTAGTGCTTATAATACATCCACAGGGGCATGCAAATATATCAAAATAGTAAAGAATCACTATCCACCCAATTTTCAAAATTTCCCAAAACTTTGTATTATCTTTAAAAGTAAAGAAAAATACTATAGAAAATTGAAATAAATATAACAAACATTTAAAACATTTACAGTTGTGTACACATGAAATCAGATGTAACCATCAATGTAAAAGTGTAAAGCAATATTACATTTAATAAATTAAGTTTTTGTCGAGGCAATACCCCATATGAATTAGAGATATTAGTGTTTAATGGCATTGAGATTCTATAAGTAATCTGAAGTAAGGTGAAATCAGGCAATCAGGTTAATTCTGTGTATTTCTCGTTCTCATTATTCCAGGCCCAGATAAACCAACCGACATCATGCTCTCCGACATCACAACAACGAGTCTCACCATCGACTGGAAAGCACCGCTTACCAGCCATCAAGGTTTCAGGCTCTGCTGGGCTTATGGCGAGACCAACACGCTGGAGCTTGGACCAGCTATCATGGAACGAACGCTGTCAGACTTGGAAGCAGGAGCCGAGTATCTGATTTCACTCACTGCTGTCGTTGGCACGGGGACTGACCAGATCACTAGCGAGAAGTTCACTACCATTGTCACCTTATGTAAGTATATTGTGAATTGTACAGAAACCGTCGCAGTTACCCTACTCCTTATACAA
Organism: Strongylocentrotus droebachiensis; assembly: GCA_035222895.1. NCBI lineage: Eukaryota > Metazoa > Echinodermata > Echinoidea > Camarodonta > Strongylocentrotidae > Strongylocentrotus > Strongylocentrotus droebachiensis. The sequence goes on from JAVYIG010000560.1 coordinate 461,718, forward strand.
AAGACAACAGAAACAACAGGGCGTTGTGGCGTGCACCTGTAATCCAGCTAACAATGGAACTTATAAACTGATTCAGCCGAGGACGCAGGTTCGAAACCGAGTCACGTCTTTATGATGGTGACGTTAAAAGTCGGTCCTCGGACGTAAATAATCATAATTGATTGATTGATTGATACACGTCTGTAAAAAAACAATTACACACACAAGGCTACTTGTCATTACATTCATTTTAGAAATATCTGTTTCTCATGTTCTGCTCTTGGTGGGACAAAATCATCCAAGAAATCATCTGAGAAAAGATCAACATCATTGTTGCCTTCTGTTAGTAATGAAACATGCAGTCACCATCACTACAACCCTTTAAATATCACAACAATTTAAAGAGTACTTGTTGTTACAGTCATTTATATGTATAAATATGTATGAACGTGCAGAAACAGACGGTGACACACACAAAAAATAATTATAGTACATGAAAATAACCCCCATCATACAACCTGATATTAACTATGACCTATTTTTCCCTGTAGTCCCACCTGCTGAGCTCCACGTCAACATAACCAGCTTCAACACCACCACACTCTCCATAGTTTGGGGGACAGACATCACTCTCTTGGACGTCAGCAGCTACGTGGTCAGCTACTGGGAGACTACCAACAACGGGTCAGTCCAGGACATCACGTTGGACGATCCTAGCCAGACCGACTACACCATCGACGGTCTGGTGCCAGGCACTCGGTATAGTTTCATGGTGGATGCCCTGGGAACTGTTCGGGCCGTCACCTCCATCGGAGCCACACAGTACACAAGTATGTCCATGGGTGATTCCACACTCACACTGGCAACATTAATTGGGCCTTATAACTCACAGGTGTAGCTTTAATTGACTGTAGGCTCTTCAGATTTCAATCTTCTGTTAGTTCCGCTCTTTTTAATTAATACTGCATGTAAAGAAATTGATATGGGCTGCTCACATTCTTTTCTTCCCTTTGACAATAGAATTCATGTTTGTTTTTACTGTGTATTCTGAAAACATTGTAAAATATCAAAACGTGAAATATGAAACAATAAACAGAGACTAAATTGTTTGTACACGTACTGCATTGAATATTAGTCTGGTTCCAAGGGGACGATGTGATAGAATCAGGCCTCAGTCAGGTGGCCGCTGAAGCTTGATAAAAGAGTCCGTCAAAAAACAATGATGATGACGATGATTTTAGAGGACTGAAAGTAATTGATTCCTACAAAATCACTCACATTATGTTTCTGGTTGTCCGTCCGTCCGTCCGTCCGTCACGTTCTTGTGATCACGTTATCTCAAGAACATTTTCATGGGTCACCGTCAAACTTGGGTCATGTATGTATCTTGCAGAGTTAATGAATTGATTTGAATTTGGGGTTACAAGGTCAAAGGACACATGGCTAATTATGTATGCAAAAATAGCTCGTGATCGCGTTATCTCGAGAACCAATTTATGGATTGCCACCAAACTATAAAGGTCATGTATGTATCTTGCATAGCTAATGAAGTGATTAGATGTTGGGGTCAAGAGGTCAAAGGTTAAAGGTCACAGGGCTTATTATGTATGCAAAAATAGCTTGTGATCGTATTGTCAATACTGACGGATGGATTACTATCAAACTTGGGACATGTACAGTGTATATATCTTGCAGAGCCAATGAACTAATTAGATGTTAGGGTCATGAGGTCAAAGTTCAAATGGTCATGTATATAAAAAATATTTATGACAATATTCTGAGATATTTCGTTTGTAATATTGCTCTATGGCGGAGGCATCAGTTCCATCTAGTTAAAATTATGAGTACCAGTATATTGAGCACACCATCTTGAGTATATTGGGGTAATGATGTACATATAGGACCATATACGTATAGTCCACTTAATGAGCCTGTTTTATATGGCCACGGGCATTTTGATGACCCATGAGCTACTTTCAAAAGTTTTTGTGATTCTTCCAATCCCCCGATCGCCGGACCGAGTCAACTCAATCTTCCGATAAATGCATAATGAGCCACGGATCATTGACCAATCAACGTCGCGCCATTTCAATCCTTAATGTGCTCAGGTCACCTGATCGCGGGATGTATTTCTCTGACTGGTTCAACGTATGTTAGCGGACGATAGTAACGCATCATGTGACTTATACAGTCTCAACTTTATGACAGTATACTGTGCAGCCTTTACTAGATTTTTATATGGAGTTGAGGGCGACCGTTTATTTCAACGAACCCACGATCCTAATCTTCTTTTGTTTTTTAACGATAGACAGTTCTGGTAGTATTTGATATTCACCTGCCATAGGCATAACACGCAAATTCAGAAATTTCTGACATGTGGCCTTTAATTTAAATTTTTACTATGATGACTTCATCAAAATGAAAAATGGTGGTAACTGCGCTTGTAGAGAATTGTCTTAGCTACAACATATCGAAATTTGGAAGAAAATCAATCAATATTTACAGAGATACAATCAATTTTCCATAAATGTGCTGACGTCATAATATGCAAATTCGTATTTAGAGTTTGAAGGCTATTATGATGATGTCAGAATATTTTTAATGGCCAAACGAGACATAAAATCATATCTCTGACTCATACTCTATCAAAATTTGAAAAAAATTGAGGGTCTCGATGCATCCCAAAGAGCTATACCGTATCTGCCGGCGATAAGGCCGCAGCGCCGTATAGGCCGCACCCCCGATTTTGACATCTAAACAAAAAAAACTTTTGTCGAAGATGGGATGTGATCTCTTGCGTACAAATGATTTGACTAAAATCACTGCCTTAGACCGCTCGGCCATCCCGCACTGATGCTAGCCCATGTAGTTTTCTGTGATGTATACATTGCGCGCCTCTCTCTTGTGTATTGAAATGGATTCAAAATAGCGACTTTGCGTGCTGGATGCTTCGCGGCAGCTCCGTTAAACGGGCCCTTTTTGTCTCGCCTGCGTAGCAAAAAGCGAGACATAGGCGCCGCTTTTCCGGTGACGGCGGCGGCGACGGCGACGGCGTCAACATCAAAAACTTAACCTAAGGTTAAGTTTTTGAATTTTTGATATAATTTTTAAAGTATAGGTTCTTAGTCAATGAAACTTGGATTATAGGGTAATCAAGTATCCCCAATCATGTGAGTAGAATTTCAGATCACAAAGTCAAGGTCAAAGGTCATTTCAGGTCAACAGACTTGGACTATGTTGTAGCATCATCATCGAAAACTTAACCTAAGGTTAAGTTTTTGAATTTTTGATATAATTTTTAAAGTATAAGTTCTGAGTCAATGAAACTTGGACTATAGGGTAATCAAGTATCCCCAATCATGTGAGTAGAATTTCAGATCACAAAGTCAAGGTCAAAGGTCATTTCAGGTCAACAGACTTGGACTATGTTGTGGCATCATCATCAAGATTTTCAAAATGCTTCGTTATTTTTCAACCGATTTTGATTCTGATTGTTTCATATGATAGGGCTAGGAAGGGGATTTAAAACTTGTACACAGAATCGTGAAATTCATTATCTATGCTAATTTATGCAAATTTATTTGAAATCACAAAAAATGCTTCTTCTCCTTCATTTCTCGACCGATTTTGATTTGGTTTGCTTTATCTGGTAGAGCTAACTTTGGTACACTAAACTTCTACACCGAATTTTGAAATTGTTCTCCATTAATTAATAATAGTAATTTATGCAAATTTTTTCCAAAAATAACAAAAATTGCTTCTTCTCCCTCATTTCTTGACCGATTTTGATTTGGTTTGCCTTATCTGGTAGAGCTAAATTTGGAACACTAAACTTCTACACAGAATTTTGAGATTTTACTCCCATTGATTAATTATGATAATAATGCAAATTTATTCCAAAAATAATTTAAAAATCACAAAAAATGCTTCTTCTCCTTCATATTTCGACCGATTTTGATTTGGTTTGCTTTATATCGTAGAGCTAACTTTGGTACACTAAAGGTCTACACAGAATTTTGAAATTGTTCTCCATTAATTAATTATGGTAATTTATGCAAATTTATTCCAAAAATAACAAAAATTGCTTCTTCTCCCTCATTTCTTGACCGATTTTGATTTGGTTTGCCTTATCTGGTAGAGCTAAATTTGGAACACTAAACTTCTACACAGAATTTTGAGATTTTGCTCCATTGATTATTTATGGTACTTTATGCAAATGAAATGAAATTATGTCCCTTCCAGGGCATCACATTTTTATTTTTTGACCAGTTCAAAAGTGTACCACGATATTTGTTGTTGCGAGATGCGGATGAGCACTACAATGTACGTCATTGACGTTCTGGTTTATCATATTGAATTGCGTTATGCAGGCGAGACCGCCGAGAGCGTTTCCCTTGTTTTACTTTTGCAATGCATTGGCACAAACTTAGATCAAGATCTATCGGCAGATGTTGTTTTTGGAAGTTTATTTTCGTCTTCATGTCAACAATGCAAGATAAAATTGTCGGTAAGATGTGTGGAAATGTCCTGTACCATAGTGGTATAGTTATTGTACCGTTAGTAGTCCCATATGTGCAAATTCGTGCTGGTTTTGACTTACTTATCTTTTTTTTTTTTACTCTTTCGCCGCATAGGCCGCACCCCGACTTTTTGATATTTTCTCTTCCAAAAGAGATAAACGGTATCAAATTGTTTGAAAGAATGTGGGAAATATCATGAAAGAAAAAAATGGTGATTTTATGTTGTGTCATGGTGTTACGTGCGAAAATGAGCGCGCATGTGTGTGTAAAATAGTTATAAAATGCTCAAAATGTCCTTATAAACATATGCAAAATGAATTTGAAATGATTTGGAGCATGTTAAAATTTTGCGCGCGCGTTTATTGACCTGAAATTGACCAGACAGATACCTTGATCATGATTAACCCTTACTGTACTGGGCTATTTCGAGCACTCTCTGACTGGGGGGGGGGGGGGGGGGGGGCCTGGGAGGCCCCCCCCCCCCCCCTATGATCTCGGCAGTCGAATGTCCGACGAATGCAAAAATTTGCATGTTTGTAGATATTTACGTAAGGAACAAGATGGTATAATTAGTTTTTTCCTAATATGCAAAATTTTGTCGTTATAGCCTAATTAATGCAAAAATGCTAATTTTATGCATTTTACAGAAAACTCTACATATTTGTCCGTAGAATTGTGAAGAATCTTGAAAATGTATTGAATAAATGTTTCCTTCATCTCAAATTCATGAGGTTTCATTATTTTTATGATATTTGAAAATGCATAGGTTAATTTCCATAAATTATGAATACGCATTCATGAATATCAAATCTGATAATATATATAGGGGACTAGAATCGTAACAAAAATTGTCAGACTCCACTTTTTGAATGTTGAAACTCATTATTCAAATTTGATGCGATTTTCAACTATTTATTTTCTTATGTATTTTATTGTTTTTTATTTCTTATTATATTTATTGTTTTATTTCTAATGTATTCTTTTGTTCTAAAATACATCAAGTAACTTTGAGAAACATATAAAAGCAATTTGATATCAATTCATATCTTCACATTTCTGCTTGTACATGAATTTATGCAATTATAACACTTTTTTGATGACATGCGCAAACTAATTGTTATGTAACACCTTACAGGTATATCCGATTTCGACGAAAATGGTATCAAAATGTGCGTAAGACTTGAGGGAAAAAATTCATGAAACAACAATTCAAAATTCTGAGCGGTTGCGGCGCAATCTCCGAAAATATCGAGGGGGGGGGGGGCCTCCCAGGCCCCCCCCCCCCAGTACAGTAAGGGTTAAATATGAATGAGAAATGACTTTCTGTTATGAAGATATGATCATGAGTTGATTTTCAGAAATATTCACAAAATGGCGCCTAGATGACGTCATCGGTCAAGGTCAAGGTTAAAAACCTTATTGTGCTTTGTCCATTTGCCTATCAAGGCATTTGATTGAGCCATTTTCAAGTTTTCTTGCACACAAAAGGAGACCTGCCAACCAGTACGATTTAGTCGTATTTAGTACGATTTTTAGAAGCAAATATGACAGTATGATTTTCCTCAATAAAATATGATTTTCCAAAAATGTGTGTGTGCCATTTTCAATGGCAAAATGCCCATTCTGTCCTATAAAGTATCCTACAAGCATCTCACCTCAGTAATTTGGGGATGTTCATTGGTTCATTGAACACCAGTCGTGACGAAATCGTGCATATTCAACCAACGATCCTTAACCCTTACTGAATTTTGAAATTTTGAATTGTTGTTTCATTACTTTTTTCCCTCAAGTCTTACGCACATTTTGATACCATTTTCGTCCAAATCGGATATACCTGTAAGGTGTTAAATAACAATTAGTATGAGCATGTCATCAAAAATATGCTATAATTTATGCAAATTTATGCAAATTAACCTATGCATTTTCAAATATCATAAAAATAATGTAACCTCATGAATTTGAGATGAAGGAAACATTTATTCAATACATTTTCAACATTCTTCACAAGTCTACAGACAAATATGTGGTGTTTTCTGTAAAATGCATAAAATTAGCATTTTGCATAATTAATTAGGCTATAACAACAAAAATTTGCATATTAGGAAAAAACTAATTATACCATCTTGTCCCTTACATAAATATCTACAAACATGCCTCCCAGGCCCCCCCCCCCCCCCAGTCACGAGGTGCTGAAAATAGCCCAGTACAGTAAGGGTTAAAAAAAAAATGATAAGAGAAATAAATAATAAAGAAATAATAAAGAAAGAATAAAGGCAATTTTAACAAAAATATAAGGTGGTCTGTATTATATACAGCACACCTGAACAGTTTGAGCACAATCGGATACCTATAAATAAGAAAGTTATGAATTTTTGAAAAAGTATGTAAAACTATGGAACAATGAAAATAACTACACAAATTGCCAATTGGGTTATCAGTTTGTGACGTCATGTCCTCACTATTTATCAATTGCTTTAAATAGTTTAATCCCATTAATTTTTCTTTTTATCCCCCCAAACTTGATTCCCCCATACCTTTGCCCAGGTTGTATGATTTGTATCATATTGGGTGCATGACATTTCACATTATATCCTGCATCAAAAATTTGTTGGCTTTTGATTGGTTGAGAGCTCGTCAAAAAATATTTGAGCTATTTTTAGAAAGTACTATATGAGAGTACTATTTTGGTTTACTATTTGGGAGTTGAAAAAAAAAGGTGAATGTTTGTTTTGAATTGAATCAATTTTTTTTTTCAAATCTTAATTTAATGAAAACAAAATATTTTAAATCTATTTAGATAAAAATTGACATTTTTTTTGTTCTAAATTTTTTTCTTCACAAAAAGATTTTTTTTTAAATTTCTATTCGAGGTACTGGTTAAACTATGGGCCTCGGTGACTCCAAAAGTACCATTTGCTTCGGGGCTGCACCCCTCAGCAAATAGTACTATTGGAGTCACCTCTTGCGCATAGTTTTAACCAGAACCTCTCAAGGCAGTGTATATTTGTATAATATCTTTTATGAACTTTGAAGAATTTATACTATTTTCTGAATATTGTATATTCATAATTATTGATTTTTTTATATAAATAGTTTATTAAAATTCACATTTTTCATAATTTAGCTGGAAGAAATAACTCTATACTAGTGCATCTACACAAAAACATATTACTATCATTCTAACTTGGATGCTGGTGTGAAGAAATAAGAATCTTAGGGGGGGAAATAGGACAATTTATATTATCAATATAAAGAAAAATAATTAGTGGATAGTGAGGACATGATGTCACAGGCTGATGAGTGAGTTCCCAATTTGTCTTATGCTTTTCATTGTTCCATAGTTTTACATACTTTTTCAAAAATTTATTACTTTCTTAGTAGTTATCCAATTTTGCTAATTTTTTTTTGGATTGGTTTGTCTGATTTTTCTGCTTCTATTGAAAGTAAGTTCTTTTTGGAGTGGACTTGTCCTTTAACAGAACTGGAGGAGGAGTTGCAATTTATGTGAAAAATGGTATTGACTATGTCTTCCATAAGGATATGTCTTTATGTTCACCAGAGATTGAAGTAATTTTTATTGAAGTGAAGGAAACAAAAAATAAATCTAGGATAATTGGATGTGTCTACAGACCACCTAATACTGAAAAATCATCTTTCAATGATAAACTTAAGACAAGTTTGGATGTATTTGAAAAAGGAGAAAAAGAAGTATATCTGATGGGTGATTATAATATTAATTATTATTTCCATAATGAGACAAATGAGCTTTTGGAAACCGTGTTCACATATAACATGTAGCCAATTATTTCCAAACCTTAACAAATTACTTCAAGATCTGGTACTCTAAGGGTGCGTTTAATCGACACTTTTTCACCCTAGAATCACGGTTTCTAAAGACGTTTAGTTTAAAACGCAATGCGTTCAAGCGATTTTTTCGTCGGTCGTAAAAATAAACGTGTTTGAAAACACAAACATGAAACGCTGAAAAAGATGCGTTTTGTATCATGATTCAAAAGAATCACGGTCGCTAAAATTCGATTGAACGGACGGAGTTCTCAATCATGATTGTATGACGAAGTCTCTTCCGGTTTGGGAAAAACCACGCGCCCGCTTTGCATGCAATTTGCGTTCACTATACCATCGTGGCCTGTTCCGTTATGTTATTCCTTGTTTTTCCTTCTATCATTTTCTCTTTCTGTCTTTCCTTATGTTATTCTTTGTTTCTTCCTTTTATTCTTATGTTATTCTTTGTTTTTTTTCCTTCTATCACCTTTTCTTATGTTATTCTTTGTTTTTATCATTCTATCATTTGCTCTTTCTGTCTTTCCTTATGTTATTCTTTGTTTCTTCCTTCTATACTTATGTTATTCTTTGTTTTTTCCTTCTATCACCTTTTCTTATGTAATTCTTTGTTTTAAGCATTCTATCAATTTCTCTTTCTGTCTTTCCTTATGTTATTCTTTGTTTCTTCCTTCTATCATCTTCTCTTATGCTATTCTTTGTTTTTATAATTCTATCACTTTCTCTTATGTTATTCTTTGTTTTAATCATTCTGTTACTTTCTCTTTCTATCTTTCCTTATGTTATTCTTTGATTCTTCCTTCTTTCACCTTCTCTTATGTTATTCTTTGTTTTAATCATTCTATCACTTTCTCTTTCTGTTCTTCCTTATGTCATTCTTTGTTCCTTCCTTTTTTCACATTCTCTTTCTGTCTTTCCTTATGTTATTCTTTGTTTCTTCCTTCTATTTTTATGTTATTCTTTGTTTTTTCCTTCTATTACCTTCTCTTTTGTTATTCTTTGTTTCTTCCTTCTATTCTTATGTTATGCTTTGTTTTTTCCTTCTATCACCTTTTATGTAATTCTTTGTTTTAAGCATTCTATCACTCTCTCTTTCTGTCTTTCTGTCTTTCCTTATGTTATTCTTTGTTTCTTCCTTCTATCACCTTCTCATTCTTTGTCTTATTATTGCGATCTATGCTCAAAACAGCAGTCGACAGTCGGCCGTAAACAATTCCAGAAAGCGCGCGCCGAAGTTCCTGGGCCATACTGCGCAGTGTGATGCGCAGTGGTTTGGCTCGCAATGAGCTAGAATCAGCGATGATGAAAAATCGCTTGAACGCAAACCGCAGTGACCATAAGAACAAGAGCACATAGTATATAACATTTTTAAAGTTAAATGGAGATTGATAACTGATCATAACATGCACAAATTCAAAATAAGATTATTACAGATCGATTGGTCTGCCATTTATAAAAATTGTGATGCAAATGCTAGTTATGGTTATTTTGCAAAGAAATTGACCACTTTGTATAATGACTGTTTTCCTTTAGTAAATGAAAACAAAACTAGGTATAAACTCTGTAAACCATGGATTACAAACGGTATATTTAATTCGGTAAAGAAGAAAAATCGTCTTTATAAGGCATATCTACAATTATCTACACAAACCAAATCAGAATTCCTTAATGAAATATACTGTGTTTAAAAATAAAATAACATCTGTTATAAGAAGTACTAAAAAACAATATTTTTATGATATCTTTCAGAAATGTAAAGGAAACATGAAAAAGACCTGGAATGAAATTAATAGTATATTGGTAATAAGAAGCAAAATGTTTGTCCATGTAAAATGTTATCTGGTAAAAATAAATATTCCTTGCGTGAACAGATTGTTTAGGAATTTAATTCATATTTTGCTAGCATAGGTCAAAAAGTAATCAAATTCCATTCCATGATTACATAAGAATTATGAAAAATATCTCAGTTCACAACATATTGCCTCTATGTTTTTAAAGCCTACTTTTGTTTATGAATTAACGAAGATTTGTCCTTCGTTTAATCCGTCTAAAGCAAGTGTTGTGATGACATATCCCTTCGGGTAGTGAAAGAAGCAATCTTTTGTTGTGTGGAACCATTATGTGACATATTCGACAAATCATTAACCACTGGTGTGTTTCCAGATGCTTTTAAAATAGCAAAAGTAGTGCTGTTATATAAGAAAAACTGTAAACCAAATATAGATATTTAACAACATAGTCCTCCAATGTGTACATTCAGTATCCTTTCTTGGTGTTACTATAAGACAAATTCCTGGACTGGAAGACCCACATTAAAAATGTAACTTTGAAAGTATCTACAAGCATTGGAGTATTATCAAAATTAAAATTTACCATTCCCCAAAATGTGCTAATGTTATTATACAACTCAATAGTATTACCCCCTTTGTCCTACTGCAATATAGTGTGGGGAAATTCATATTTGTCTCATCTAAACAAAATGAAAATACATCAAAAGAGGGCAATTCGAATTTCAAGATATTCAATGTATAATTCTCATATGAAACTATTATTTAGCAGAATGAAGGTTCTTCCTGTCCAAGAACTGATATCACTTAATACTTGTATATTTTATGTGTCATTTCCACACGGGTAATCTTCCACACATTTTTTCAAAATGTGTTTATTAGTAATTCATCCGTTTATTTACCTAACACTAGGCAAAAAATGTTATTACACAAACTCCCTGTACCACCCATGCACTGAAATCATTTCAAAATGTGGGAATAAGCAAATGGAATGATTCACAAGGATATAAGATCAAGTTCAACTTTGTCTAGATTTAAAGTTTTGTGCAAAAGGGAACTATTTATTAATTAGTAAAACTGGGTAGGACTATAAGTTTTAATCTCATATTTCACATTTTTCATGTGCTTCCTCTCCTTCCTTTTTCTTTTTAATATTCTTCTCTCTTCTTCTCTTTCTCTCTCTCTCACACACTTTCTCTCTCTCTTATAATATGCTTTAAAGTGCATTGCATTGTGTGTGAGTGAGCGAGTATGGCTGAGTGTGTTTGCAAGATATTTGTAATTGTTTTGTAATAAGTATGAATATACATATATCTCTTTTATTGTTTTGTTTGTTATAGTATGTTTTTATTATATTTGTTTTTTATTGTAACGAAAATCACAAGGCTCTCTTAGAACAAGGCTGCCAAAACCATGCTTCCCTTAAAGGTGAAATTCAAAGAAGATCACAAATATGTCAACTAATGTATCACTAGAAACTGGTAAGCTTACAGATGGCCATCGGACAAGTTTTAGGTCAACTACATATCGGGTGATTTATAAAAATAAAAATACAACCACCTCCATAGCAGCTGGGATATACGAGAGATTCGCCTGGAAAAATAACGATGTTTTAATGACGTCACTATATGGACCAACACTGCCCAAGCAGACGACATCCCATAGAGAATGAATATAATTGCAAAGCTATTATTTCTCAAATTATAATGGGGTTTAGTGTATATAAATGTAATGGCATGTCAAACCATTCAAAAGGGGATATGACCCGATTTCTGATAAATAAAATCTTTTGCTTGTAAATACACAGGATAGGGGTTAATTAACAATCAACGAAATCAGACTTTCAAATTGAAAAGCCCCGGAATGATATTAAAGACGGCATTTGTTCCCTCTTGAAACGCCGAACAAACCCCGGTGTGTGCAGCTGAATATACAATGGCGTCTTATTTTGTTTACATGCGACAGATTCCTTTATTTTTGTATCGCTGCATTTGTCATCAAAATAAAACCATGCGCGGGGTTTAGAGTGAGGCAATAGATTACATTTAGCCTGACGGTAGTGAAGTAAGAGAAAGAACTCAAGATAAGATGAAAACACAGGCACTGAAAATGTGTGAGATGTCATGGGACATGGTCTGCTTGTGCAAGTCATGTCCATACTGTGATCTCACACATCTCAGCAGCGTTCGGAGAGCTCTTCAGGTGCTATATGCCGGGGCTGTATTTAAGCGTTTTGTAATTTATAATAATCATTATTTCGAATGTTTCCAAGCATTGAATTTTGATAAACTTGTCGAATCAAAGTTTCAACTTTGCAATAATGAAAATAAAGTTAGTTTTTAAAATCAATGAATATCTACTTTAAAGGTAATACAAAATTTTGGTTTGGGGTCATGAATTTGGTTCAAATGAACATATTGGAAGCCTATGTGGTCCTACAATATTCAGTGATCGTTGTCGCTGGAAAACCTTGGTACAGCCACCAAGTACATCATTCTGCATTCTGATAAACTCTTTATGTTGTATAGCTCCCTCTCAAGGTCAAGATATTAATTAAGCTATAAAACAATGTTTATGGACTAAAATCGACCGATTTGCTATTCCGTTCAAAAATTATATATCACAGCTACATATTCTGAGATTTTCATGGTCGCAGCTACCATTGAACAGCCGTTGGCGCTATTTGAAATTTATCAAAATTTACCGGGAGCACCGAAAAATTTGTATATTCAATTTTTCTCAAAAGCAGAAGTGTTTTAGGGGCTAAATTTTCTAGTGGGTATAATACATCTACAGGGGCATCTAAATATATCAAAATTGTAAAGAATCACTATCCACCCAATTTTCAAAAATTTCCCAAAACTTTGTATTACCTTTAAGTGCTGTATGAATGTAATTTATTATTATTATTATTATTGTTTTTTTTCTTATTATAATTGTTCTTTTTGTATTATCATTACTATTAGTAGTAGTATTAGTACTGTTATTGTTGGTATTATTACTATCCTACAGTTCCTCGTCAACCATCCAGCTTCTTGGATACTCTGGTCACAGCAGATGAGATATCTCTCTCCTGGCTTCCTCCTCCATCAGGCAACTTTGATAGCTATGAACTCTCCTATACCCCAGAGAATGGTGCGAAGGTCACCTTGCCTGACCTAGCAGCAGATGAGAACAGTTTGGTCCTGGAAAACCTTGGTACAGCCACCGAGTACATCATTCTGCTACGCACCAGGGCTGGACTATACACCTTCAGTGAGCCTCTGGAGTTGACTGTTACTACAAGTGAGTGCTAGTGATTATACCCAGTCAATGCCTAGGGTACAGGGTGTACAAATGGTATTCATTAGTGGTATAGCACATATCATGTTTAAACGTCTCTATAGACTTCAAAATTTTGACATTATTACCCCGGCTTTAGCCTAGCTGCCATTAGAGCATCATTAGTGTCGCGGTGGGACTCAAACCGCGGACCACCCAACCTCTATGATGCATGCAAAGCAGTATATTATACGATCTATCAGCATTCGAGTTGAGAATGTGTTATTGTACAAAGCCGTCACTAAATGTTTACTATACTCTTTCCAAGGAGTGGAGATGGTGCACAGACATGTACTCTCTGTGTGAAAGACATTGAAAATTGGGGTCATGATATCTGTAATGGGCCCATGCAGAAACATTTGTTTTAACATTTTTATTTCAACAAAATACAATAAGGACTCTGACTCGGTAATCTTTTTTGGGGGTGTGTAGTCCCGCAAACCTACTGTATATCCACATCACCATGCAATCTGACACTTACAAGCAGCAAAATACAATTTATATTGAATATTTGGTGAATCAGCCTTCAAACGTTTGTTCACAAATGCCAAAAGGTTCAGCATAGAAGTTTAAGCGTACTTGCATGTAGGCTCACCCGCACAGATATGTAAGTGCTGCACATGAACTTTGTCATCCCCGCTTGCTTTTTATTTAGTACACACAACACACTGTCATATACCACAGTGGTTTATCAAGTTGAAGTTAAGTTCAAGTTCAAGTTTTATTTATCTTTCTTTCATAACATACATTGAATTACATTATTGCTGCCCTTAGTAATAATTGCATTTTTTTTCTTTGTTGGTTGCTGTTGTATCCAGCACAATATTTATCTGTATCGTATTTATGTTATTTTCTTTGTATTTTATTGTCATTTTCAAAAATCCTGTCTTTATGCAGCTAAGTAGATAAAACAATTGTATTGAAATGAAGTAAATTCATTCTTTTTTGTTCTGCATATGCCAGGGTCTGCTCTCCTAGCCCTACAACCTATACCCGATCCCACGTCCGATGTCTCTCTAGACTGGGACCAAGAAGCGGGATCTATTCAGAGGTACATGCTGACCTATGACCCCAACAATGGTGACCCAATCTCTCCCATCGAGACCGGTATACCTGGCCCTGTCTCCATTTCAGGACTGATGCCTGGTTCTCAATACACCTTCCGTCTCTTCTCGGTCCTTACCAACAATGTTCAGTTCCTGTCCAGCAGTGCCTCCCATGTCACGAGTAAGCATTCTCTTCTATTCTCTTTACGTTTGTATATTACAATTAATGTAGGTACGTTATACAGTGGCACTTAACCCTACGTTAACTGGGGGGCGGGGTCAATTTGACCCCCCCCTGTAGAAATTTTGCGACTACTCCGAAGCCGTGGCAGATATAAAATTTTCCTTTCATGACTTTTTTCTTTTGAGTCTTACGCATCTTTTAAATTTTTTTTTTTTGAAAATCGGACGTATAGTTACAAAGTCACGTGACCTCTTGTCTTCGCATGTCAGCCCGAAAATCGTTCATTTTGGTGATTTGTGTACAAAACATATGGAAATGTCATTTTTCCTAAAAAGAGATAAAACATTGGTTATTTAGTCTTGTTTAAAGTTTAGGTGTTTGTTTTGGGGTCAAAATAGTTGAATTGTACTTATAGATGAAATAAAACAACAAAAACAACAAAAACAATAAAATACCTAAGTTAAAAAAAACAATGAAATACATAAGAAATTATCAAAACAAGAGATAACATAAGGAATAACCTGGCTCTTCCAATTTTTTGTGTTGTATTGTTATTCCAAATGGTCTAACAAATATATGTTGTGAAAAAGAATGCTTAAATATAAATAATGTATGATTTATGGGCAAAAATGTAAATTGTATGACCTTATTTGCATAAATTACCATAAATATGCAAATGAGTGAATTTTCAAAAAATTGAAATCACCATATTATTCTATACACTTCACTTGACATGTATGCAAATTTTCGCGGCGATCGGCAGTGAAACGGCCGAGATCTTTGGAGGGGGGGGGGGGGGGGGGGGGGGTCAAATTGACCCCCCCCCCCCAGTAAAAAAAATAATCTGAAATAGCCCAGTTAAAATAGGGTTAAAGAGGCATCCAGATTCCTAAACCCTAATTGGCATTGATATCATTGGATTAGAATCTGTTGGTTTGGAGCAAGAAAAGCGATAATTTATATACTGTAACACAGAATAAACACCCTTCTGGCTTTTATAAACAGATGAATTGTACTTACTACTTGTATCCAAGTCACAGTGTGGGTACTATTGTGCCTAATCTAGATAACGATGTTGTCCTACCTGTGTGCAATAAAGTGTGTGATTATAAACCATTATGAATTTTGTGTACCGGACGCCTCTTTACATGCCACTACCTTCCACATACCTTCCAGCAATCCATTCATTGTGAATGTTGTCAAGCTGTTGTTTTTAAAACTCAAATAGAACTTTATATTCATTTCATATTAAGATACATGTGACTTACTGACTTAAGCCGTCCACACCATCACTGGGATGTATGATGGCTTCTGCTTCACAACGGCTTGCCACACCTTCCTATCTTTAGTTAGCCTAGTAGCTTTAGTCAGGGAGTCTAGTTGTCTGTTGTTGCAGTCTGCCTTGATGCAGTCTGTCCATCTCTTAGCTGGTCTTCCCCTTGGGTGTTTGCCATGTACATTTCCGTTGAGAAGGATGTCGGGGTATCTATTTGGATTCATTCGGTTGATATGTCCAAAGTATCTCAGTCTTTTTGTGACAACCCTGTCGATGATGGTTTCTTCCATGCTAAGTTGTGTTAGTATGTGTGTGTTTCTTAGCCTATCAAATCTGGTCAAACCTATGATTCTCCTGAGGCATGCTATCTCAAAAGTGTGAAGTCTATTTTCATCGACCTTCTTTAATGTCCATGTTTCTGCACCATATAACACAATAGACAACACCAGGACTTTGTACAGTTTTACCTTTGTTGTGCAGCGTATATCTTTTGATGCCCAGATTTTGTTGATCATAATAAAATCAATTTTATTATGGGTGTTTTGGTCAGGTGATTCCCACGTCCACTGGCGGCTTCCTTTGCTTTGTTGGTAGAGCGTGTTAGTGATGATCAGTTCGTTTGCTGCACAGAAATTAAGAAGCTTTTCTCCCCTGGGATTGGCCTCCCCAAGTCCATATTGACCTATAACCTGGTTCCATTTCTTGAAGTCTGATCCTACCTTCGCATTTAGGTCACCCATTACCATTTGAATGTCTATTCTTGGAGCTTTCTCTATCGTTGCTTGTAGTAGGTTGTAAAATTCCTTCATTTCCTCTTCACTGTTGGATGTGTTTGGGGCGTAGACCTGTATTATGGTCCCCGAGCATAGGATTCTGTGTCCATCATGGGTGAAGTCTCCCATGTCTGTCCAGTAGGTTTCTGCAATGCCAATGATTTCCCAGTGAAATCCTTTTAGCATGATGTAGCAATATGTCTAAGCTTCCAGGTTGGAGCAGTGTACGGACGTTCCATGTCCCAATTCCAATCTGGTTTTTTGTTGTTAGAAGTGGTGCTTTCCTTGTTGGTGGTTCATCAGTAACAACTCCCCTGTTAGGCTTTGGAGCTGTTGCATCATTATTCACTGCTTGTTGCAGGACCAAGGGCTGAGTTGGCAGGTTAGTAGAGGAAGGGGCTTAAACCCTGGTGCTGTTTGTGTGTACTTCCATTGTGGAACAGTTTCGCTCATGTTGTAAGCTAGGTGGACGAGACACTCCTCTCCTAGCCACCCTGGTCAGTGCTCCCTGTTGTACGAGTCAACAGATTAACAGTCCCCACCACAAGAAGGTTGACCAGGACGATTACCCGTACTCACACAAGTCATACCTCTCACGTTTTGCTTGTTACAGCAGTTTGCTACCGGGATGTCTCCTTCATGTATGGTCTACCAAATTTATTACAAAATGGTAGAGAGTATAGACTTTTAACATACATGCACATGAAAATATATGTTCATCATGTATAATCACATGACTTTGTATTTTTCTAGCCCCTCAGCCTCCAGGCGATGTAGCAGTAACGGAGGAGACGACCTCCACCATTACACTGAGCTGGTCTCCACCTAGCCAGGAGCAGTTCTTTGGATACATCTTGGAGTACGAAGGGACTGGTTTTTCAACGGAGCTTGGTCGCACCCCTGCTACCAGTTTCTTACCCCGTCATCAGGAATCTGTAACCCTTAAGGGACTGACTCCAGGCATTTCCTACAGCATTAAAATCTCTTCGTTTGTGGAGTATGATGATGTGACGACTCGCAGTAACATTGTGACAAGTCTCGGTACCACAAGTAAGTCGTAACAGATTACAGGGTTCCCTGGAAGGCTTGTGATCCCGGGTAATTCTGCAAGATTGGGGACTAATTCAGGCTCGTTATAATATTAATAACTCAGGGTTATTGTTTTACCGATTTTACCCATATTTCACAGATTTTCTCCTTCTTTTCCCTTCTTTTTCCTCATTTTCTGTATTTTTTACCAATATCCTTACTCAAAAGGGGAGGAATGTTAGATGCCTTTTTTCCCAGACCCTTTTTTTTCCCGACCCTTTTTTAATGTTTTACTCGAGCCCCCCTTGAGTAAAAAAAAACAAAACCTGGATCAGGGAGAAGATACCTTGAGAGATAGTCATTTGCCAATTTATTTTTTATGATTGCATTTTTATACATGTAAATGTTCTTTCTCCGATTACAGTCAGTACATCTAGTCTGAACATCGTAGCCAAGTTTGTGAATCAGACTTCGTTTACCATTGAATGGCAGCCGGCTGTTGGAGCCTCAAGCTACGTCACACGGGTAAGATAATATGTGTCCAGGCACCTAAAAAACCACCAGAAAGTCGCATGGTGTGACTTTCAGTTCGAGCTCAATAAAGGAGCGTTTGGTCAGGATGGTAGAAACTGAACTTTTAGCATTTCCTGAAAGTTTATACTTTCTTCTGTATAATTTCAAACTTGAAAGCACCAAACGATCTATAAGTGGTATTTTGGAATTGTTTTGCACATCTAAATGTATATTTGTCTGCTGTTAAAGTTTGTTGTAGTAGTTTAAGTAGTTTAATAACCCTGGCTCCTGGTCTAATTTTGATTAGAGGAGGCGCGATAGCTCAGTCGGAAGTGCAGTGGTTTTGTAATCCGGTGACCCGGGTTCGAAGCCAAGTCGATGCGCTAGTGCCCTTTGGTAAGGCATTAATCCTCATTACCAGGTCCATCAGAGAGGACCTAAAGCCGTTGGCCGTCTGGTTGCTTACTTACAAGCACTTATGCTTTTTTAGCAGTCAGGTAAAATAACCACCATCACCATCTCCTATAACCTTTAAAACAGAGTACGCTCTTGCATTGATACATTGTCAAAATTAATGTGACTATTATTATGATTATTATAATTGTTATTATTAATAATTCTCGTAGTAGTATTGTTAACATTATTATTATGATTGCGATGATGATTATTATTATGATCGTTATCATCATCATCATCATCATCATTATAATTTTTAATAGTGGTAGAAGTATTGTTAACAATATTACTATGATTGTTAATATTGTCATTATTGTTATTTTCATTATGATTATAGTGGTGACGATTATTATTATTGTTACTATTATCATTATTATTATTATTATGAGTATTATTATTATCATTGTTATTATTATGATTATTATTATTATCATTCTTATTATTGTGAGTATTAGTATTACTGCTATTTTGTATTACTTTTCTTTTTCGTTATTATCATTATTCGTGGTAATAGTATTTTTATCATTATTACTATAATTATTATTATTGTTATTGTTATTAGTTTTACTATAATTGTTATTATTAATATTATTATTATTACTATTATTGACTAGGTGTCTGAGGTGACAGGTGTGGAGATTTCATCAGTAACCAACGTCAATGGGGACTATGAGCGAACTGAGCATCGCTTGGTACCAGGAAGGAATTATCAGATCGAAGTCTCTGCAACGGGAACTGGGCAAAGTGATACAGTTGAACAAAGAACATGTAAGTGATTGTCTGTTGTTCAGAGGCAGAAGGGCATTAACTATAATTTGACACAGAGGTAATGCTCTTTGTGCTCTCAGTGGATGATATACACTTATAGGATGTTGTAACATGTCCCTTCACCATTTTACATTCTTGAGGTATGCAATTAATGAGAATTAATTTTAAGCTATTCTTCAGATTTTTTACGATGTTTTAACATGTCCCTTTACCATTTTACATTCTTGAAGTATTCAATTAATGAGAATTAGTTTTAAGCTATTCTTCAGATTGTTTAGGATTTTTTTTAGATACAGCTTTCCAGTATGCCTACAATTATACCATATTTCTCACAATTGCATCAGAAGTGTAAGTTTAGACGGACATGGTGCATTACAAACAATCGCTATTATTATTATAATGATAACATTACTACTAATTCTCATTTATCCCTAGTACCAAGTGCAGTGAGTGATGTTGATGTCGTGTCAGAGGCAGCAGCGTTGACTTTGTCCTGGAATCCTGTGTTTGGGGATGTGGATGGTTACTATGCTTCCTACCAACTCAAGGAGGATCCTTATCAAATATCTGACCTGTTCTATGTCAGTGATCCGTCAAATCCATTGGTAAGAGCTCTTGATATCTTCTTCTGTCTGTTTCTCTATCTCTACGAACCCCCTTTCTCTCTTACTATCTATCTCACTATCTCTCTCCCCTGC
This sequence comes from Strongylocentrotus droebachiensis, assembly GCA_035222895.1. Lineage (NCBI taxonomy): Eukaryota > Metazoa > Echinodermata > Echinoidea > Camarodonta > Strongylocentrotidae > Strongylocentrotus > Strongylocentrotus droebachiensis. The sequence goes on from JAVYIG010000560.1 coordinate 481,869, forward strand.
TCTCTTACTCTAACCTTTTCATTTCTTCCACATCTCTTACCCCTTATCCCAACTATCAGATATCTGTTCTATGTCAGTGATCCGTCAAATCCAATGGTAAGAGCTCTTGATATCTTCTTCTCTCTGTTTCTCTTTCTCTCCTTACCCCTTTCCTCTCCTTCTCTCCCCTCTCTCTCACTCTCTCTCCCTCTCTGTCTCATACTATAACCCCTCTCTCTCTCTCTATCCTGCTCATTCCTTCCATATCTCTTACCCCTTATCCCGACTATCCCCCACTCTGTCCCTTCTCCTCCCCCACCCCTCTTTCTCTATTTCTCTCTTTGACCCTCTATTTTTATCGTTAAGGCTTTAACTATCTTTTCCTCCTTCCCTACCCAGACTCTCTCCTCGATGTAGCCCTCTCATGTTCATTGTTGCTATCTGTTGCTATCTCTATTGCTCTCTCTCTCTTTCTCTTTCTTTCCTCCCATATGTATAATTTCATTTTTGTGTAGCATGCATTTCTTTAAAGTACCAATCTGGATTTAACCAAAGCATGCTATCATTTTTAAGGCAGCATGAAATTACATGATATCATAATTTCATTTCAAATTATTTGCCCAACTATGGTTTATTTTGTAGATACGACTTACAGGGCTGAGTCCTCTCTCAGAGTACATCATTACCGTGACATCATTTTCTGGTTCTGGTAGTGATCAAGAGATAAGCTCTTCTACTGTTGAAGCCTCTACAGGTAAATAATTATCATCTAAGCATAGCAGAAAATAGCAGTTTTGTTCATCAAGCATTTAGACAAAATTACTTTGTGAGAAATGATTGATCAAAAGTATCAAATATTTAAAACCCCTGCAGTGAAAGTAGAGGTTCATCACAGCAATTCTAAACCTGTTTTGAATTAATAAGTTTTTCTTTGTGAAATATAGGTCTCTTTAGATTGTGATACAATGGATTAACACCTTTTTTAAATAATTAGCTCAAATGATTGTTTTACATAACATTCAGTGATATACGAGTACAAAGGTTCCAGGTTTGCAATAGAAACAATCACACTGTTTCCATGGTTCTTCCAATATCAGTGAATTACAGCCCAGCTGAGATTGTGATCGAAACCGTAACAAGCACAAGTATTGGTTTATCTTGGGGTGCTTCTATAAGTCCGACAGCGTCCAGTTACGTGATCGAGGCGTCAGACGCAGGGAACGTGGTGTATAGCACCAGCAGAGCATTATCCCAGTCCAGGTTTATCATCATCTCTAGTCTAACTCCCGGCACACTCTATACCATCAGGATTACAGTGACTGGAAGTAGTGAGCAGGATACAGAGATTGCACTTACAGGTTAGTCAATATGAATATAGTATTCAGTAGCCCGTAAGTGGTTAGTCAGCAGATGTAAAGACTCCTAGCAAAAGTTATTGGTTAGTCAACATGTTTAAAGAATCTGAAAGACATCTACTGATTAGTCAACATGTGTAAAGGAAGAATCCTAGAGACATGTACTGGTTCATCAACTTTGGGAAATTATCCACTAGACAGTAACTGGTTGGTCAACATATGTAAGGAATCATAGAGACAGTTACTGATTAGTCAACATGTGTAAAGAATCCTAGAGATAGTTACTGATTAGTCAACATGTGTAAAGAATCCTGGAGATAGTAACTGATTAGTCAACATTTGTGAATAATCAACAAGGCAGTTACTGATCAGACAACATTGTTAGAGAATCCCCAAGCTTCAACAATTTAGTTTCAACAAATCTTTTGTTAACCTTACATTCTCACATTGCTGACCTTGATTTGATGACCTTTGACCTTCCATCTTCCTCACAGTGCCTACTGCACCCAGGAGTCTGTCTACAGACTCTATTTCTCAGTCCATCGTCACCGTGTCCTGGTCTCAGGGTCTTGGCAACGTGCATGAGTATGACATCTACCTGAGGCAAGCAGGAGAATCAGAGATGCCTGCGCAAATCCTACCTCCCTCTCAGCTCACTCAAACATTTGAAAACCTTGAGCCTGATACCTTCTATTCTTTGAGAATCGTTTCTGTTGTTAGGGCTCAGAACTTGGAAAAGAGGAGCATACCTGCAGTAACTAATTTCACCACCCGTAAGTGAAGATCCTAAGCCTCGTTCAGATACGATGCTGCCAAACTGCAGCATATATTTTATGATGACGTAAAGTGTAATACGCATAGCTATTTTAAGGTATCTTTGAGTGTTTAATAGACTTGTGAAATCTCTGTTTAGAGGTAATATTACAACCTCATATTCTGAATATATTACGGCAACATGTATATTAACCCATACATCCAAAGAAAAATATAATTTTGCAATTGGTACACTTTAAAATTGCAACTACAGTATCTTTTTCAATTCTGATAGAATTGATACAATAAATATTTGTACATAATGTATTTGTTGCCACTGTAGTTTTCATCCTTTCTTTTTGTATTCCTCATGAATCTACAGAACCTAGGATCATCAACGTGGCAGAAACTGGAAGAAATCTAAGGCTGTCCTGGGCCAATGATTTTGGAAATGACATCCTGAAATACCAACTTATCTACATCGAAGATAAAGAGGGAGCAACCTCTAATTCTGAGTTCGTTGATCCTAGTGATACGCCATCGGTCACCCTTATGAACCTGATGCCGGGCCAAACGTACATGTTGATTTTAATGGTTGTCCGCACCTCAGGAAACCGTGCTCAGATTGCATCCACCACTTACACTCTAAGTAATTCATTTTGATTTTCATTCTTCTATATGATCTGCAAGTAGTTCTTATATTGCATATGACCTGCATACTTCAGGTAATATCATTGTCATCTTCATTCATAAAAATTCACTGTTCTTTCAGGTGATGTTGATTTATTGCGATTTTATTGTTTGTTTTTTTCCTATCCTATTTTCCATTTGTTCTGAATTTATGCGCTTGTCTTATGAGAGAATACCAAGAGCATTTATACTTATCTGTGTATGCATCAGGTATGTAAATTTAAAAGAGTATGAATAGAATTAATCAAATTACACGTCGGCCTCATTTACTCTTGAGCTGGTATGCTACATGGACCTCCAAATAGATGCTGCTTCAAAATGTAACGGTATAACTGTAGTTCACACAATATTTCTGTACCCAAGTAATTACACTTACATTGCTTTATTTGTTGCATACAGCACCCCTTTTCACCCACATGTCGTTAACATATTAAGAAGCAGTTTTACAAGTTGTCTGCATTAATCTAGTATTTAAAAAAAACCAGTACTCTCTGAGAAGGGCTTTGAGTTTGTTTCTATATCCTTGGTCTGAATCAAACCTAACCACAAGACAACAAATATTATCTTTTTATGAACAAAGGATGAGACACCCTCCAGATGCTTATGCCTTACAAATGTTTTTTGTTGTTGCTTTCTATTCTATTTCTTTCTCGTCAGAACCTTTACAACCTACGTTCACTGTTAACCTTCGCTCTCCATCCGCTGTCAGCCTTCTTGGAAACCTGCTTGGTGGCATCCTGAAGTTCTTCCGTGTGAGGGTTACACCTCAAGTTACCGGAGCAGGAGCAGGCACGCCTATCAACATCGATGTCTTGATCCCAGTAGAAGCGTGCCCTGAAATAGAGCTTACTGGTCTCATACCTAACACAGACTATCAGGTCACTCTCCAAGCAGAGTCTGGTGTTGCCTCTAGCGATCCTCAAATTATTACATTCATTACACGTAAGTACAGACTTTCTATCAGAATAGTTGATAATCATATGTTGTGTTCAGTGATGATGTTATTTGCATTCCCCCCCCCCCAGAAAAAAAAATCCCAAACACTCTGTATTAGGTGACTGGCTTGGCATAATCTGTTGTTGCCTCCAGCGATACTGAAATTCTTACATTCACAACACTTAAGTAAATACTTTCTATTGGATAAGTTCTCTTGCACAGTGTGATAGTTGTTTCATGCCTCCACAATGAAGTAGCCTGAGGCATGTTTTCAGGTTGACCATCCGTCCGAACGTCCTGTTGTCGTGATCGCGTTATCTCAAGAACCAATTGATAGATTCCCACCAAACGTGGGTCATGTATTTATCTTCCAGAGCCGATGAACTGATTTAGATTTGGGAGTAATGAGGTCCTAATGAGTCTTGTGATGAATTGTTTATATTATGAGTCCTGTTTTTCATGTTTATATCATGCTGTAAAAAATGATATGTTATGTTTGTACAGTATTCCACTTCGTTCAACTTGGTAGTCTTTGATTTGTAAAGGGCCTCTCAGAACAACAGTTTTGATAATGACAGAGCTACCCTGTGTAAATAAAATTAATAGATTAATAAACAAATTTAAAGTGTTACTTTCTCCTCCTTCTTCTCCTTCTTGTTTTTCATCTAATTTTGCATGTATACGCATGTATTATAATGATTATGTTTGTATTATTGTTATTAGTATTAAGATTAAATTATTATTACTTAAACTATTACTTTATAATTAGTATCGTTATTATTATTATTAGTTATAACCATTATCATTATTATCAGTAATATCATATGTCTATGATTTCTATCTCGACTGCAGCTGTTTTAACCCAACAAGGTCAGCTCTCATTTGGAGAGATAACCTCATCAGGGTTCACAGTCTACTGGTCACCTTTCCTTGGACGTACGTCCTATGAACTCTCCATCAACAATCAAGCAGGGCGCATAGTCCCTGCATCGGGTGATGCTGTTCAGTCTTACGTAGTAGATGGCCTGAGCTCAGGAACCCAGTATACGGTCAGCCTGGTCAATGGAGGGACAGACACGATCAGGACCCGTAAGTCAGACCAGTCTTTGATACTCATCGTCCAAACTGAAATCACAGATCAATTCAATTCCATACATTGTATGTCTAGAGCCAGAAGGGCATACACTCCTGTCCTTTAACACAGAAGTAACCTCCTTCTGGCTTCAAACAGGCCTGTTTAAAGCCAGAAGTTCACGATCAGCCATGCATCAAGTCTTTCGTTTTCTTTATGCATGGCTGATCATGAATGAAACAGAGTTAAGTCTTTTGTCAACTCTGTTTGTTGCTTCCGCAGGCAGCCAGTGAAAACTAATTTGTTTATTCAAATTATGGAAATGCAAGCATTACTTTAAACAAACAGAACTTTGTTATCCTTGCTCATTTTTTCTGATTGAGGTGTCATAAGAAAGGGCAGAAAAAGAACTTTCTAGAAATTTGATTTTCTCTTTGAAATTCAGTTAACGCCAGCCAAATGACATTTTGGTACCATCTTTTCAAATTGTTTTTAATCACTTATGCGTGAAATATGCATCATACGATTTGCATCGAATGAAAGAGGAAGACCTAAGCTTTACAAATATGTGTCATTTATTAATTATAATTGTGATTAAGTTATGATGAAACATCAATAATTCTTGGTTTCGTTTTTTCTGGGATGCACTATATAATGGGAGATATTACTAATGGGCTTGTGTAGTATAAAAAAGGAACTGTGTATACAAGCCACCTGCCTAGCTATCAAGAGCCTCTTTCTTGTTTTCTGGTGAGATGGCCATCAGTGATCTCTACTTCACTGTTTTTCACTGAAAGCATACATGTGTGTGCATGTGCCAACAGCAGATGATGTCAGCATGTATTAAAGCACATGTTAATTAACCACACTCCACCCAGGTGAGGTAAATGGGTGCCTGGTAGGATTATTCCTTGAAATGCACTGTGCGATGATAACGGCTTCCGGAGCTAAGGTAATAATTTTCAAAGCTCTTTGGAAGCACATAGGGACATTGTACCAAAATGTGTTATGTGCTGTACAAGAATGGAATATTATTTTGTTCCCATCTGATGTCTATATTTCTTAGGTCCTCTTTCCCCTGGGACCCCCATAGCAACTCAGGTATTGGACACCAGTATTCAGCTTCAATGGACTCAATCATCGGATGGTAACGTTGCCGGATATGAGGTCAGTCTGAGTGTATCTCTCCATCATATCTACATGTACAGTTAATAACTAAATTATTCATACCCCCTCATAGATTCAATGTTTGTGTTTATCATTACTCGGGAAATAAAAGTGGACTGGTTGAATCAGGGCCTTTGTTAAATACATTTTAATAGATGTATGCCTCTAATATGTAACATTTACAAGAGACAAATATCAGGTCAAATCATTTTTTCTCAAACTTGAAGACTTACAAAACTTAGCTTCCTACATGTATGCTATACAGTTGTGTCAGACAAGGTCTCTCATTCTAATTTGATTTTCTCCCTTAGATATGTTATTCCCCTGATGACGGATCTGGCCCCGCTTACATCGGGGGTAGGACCACCACTCAGTACACCCTCGAAGGATTAAATTCTGACACAACATACATCATCAGCATCTCTGCCCTCACAGGGGTTCCACAGGTCAAGAGTCAGAAGCAAACAATCTTTGTCACAACAAGTAAGTCAGAGAAGACCTAGTAGTAGTAGAAAGTAGTAGTAGTAGTAGTAGTAGTAGGGGTTGTTGTTGTAGCAGTAGAAGGAGAAGTAATAGTATAAGAAATTCTGGTGGAAGTAGTAAATTTATTTATTTATTTATTCATGTTTTCTTTATACAAAGCCGGGTAGTCCCATTCAAGCCACAAGGCCTGCTTTACAAGGGAGCCCTGCTGTAACAAACAAATTATATTTCAAATATCTTACAATACACATACAAATACACAAAATATACAATAATTAAAAAAAAACATAATATAAACAAACTATAAAACATTTTATACAAATAGGAAATTAAATGAAAATGGAAGAGGAGAGAGAATAAACTAAAGAGAGAGAGAGAGAGGGTGGTAGGAATACTTCATGTGAGCGATCGCAAAATCAACTCACTTGAATTTTACAGACATTTTGTTTAAAAATGGGTAGTGAGGCGGAACATTTGGTAAGTATGGGTAGTGAGTTGAATAACTTTGCTGCTGTGTACGAGAAGGTCTGTTTTTTTAAATCGGTTCTGGGTTTGGCAAGGTACAATTGATGCATTGAAACTGATCTCGTGGGATACGGGTTAGCACTTTGAGGTAGAGCTTGTTTTAGATAAACAGGAGCAAGATTATTCAGGATTTTATACATAAGTACTTGATAGTTGTATTCCAATCTGTGTTTGACGGATTGCAACCTTAAAGAATTTAACATAGATTGTACAATATAATAATCTGTATCTAATACTAAACAACAATATTTGTTTTGACATTTCTGTGTCGCTTTAAATCTTTCATTTTCAGTGAACCCCAAACAGTTGAACAATAATCAATGTGAGGAAGAATTTAAAAATAGTATAAATGAGTAAATAAACGTTTTGTCAAACAGTGCTTAATCCTCCGCATACATATAAGCGAGTTCATAATCCTCTTGACAACATCATTGACATGGGGAGACCAATCTCAGTTCTGATTTACAATAACACCCAGATATTTAAATTTTGTTACATTTTCTATAAGTTTACCGTCCATTTTTATTTGTAATTTGACTGGATTCTTCTTCCTTCAACTTGAAAATAACATAACTTTAGTTTTGTCTGTGTTAACAACTAGTCCATTTTCATTCATCCATTCACATAAAACTAGTATGTCATTTTGTAACTGGGTTTGAACAGCTTGTACTCCATAACCAGAGGAGGAAAATGGCAGTGTCATCTGCGTACAAAGAAATATTAGTAGTTGAATGCAAGGCTAGATCACATATGTCATTAATGTACATACAAAATAGTAGAGGGCCCAAAATTGAACCCTGCGGTACCCCAGAATGAACTGGAAGGAAATCACTTCTAATGCCCTTGTATGACACACATTGGTTTCTTCCCACTAGGTAAGACTCAAACCATGATAATTCTGTTCCACTGATGCCGAAATAACTATTTTTTTTTATAAGAAGATCATGGGGGCTGATATCAAACGCCTTTCTCAAGTCTAAGAAAATAGCACCGGTAAATCGCCCTTTGTCAAGGTTATCGTATAACAATTCTCAAATCTCTCTTAGCATGTTGAGGTGGAATGTTTACTCCTAAAACCGGACTGCCGATCGGACATCGATTCTTCATTATGAAGATATTCCATCAATTGAGAGTGGACTGCTCTTTCCAACACTTTGGAAACAGTGGACAATAGGGAGATAGGACGAAAGTTACTTAGTTCGTGACTAGTCTTTGTTTTGGGAATAGGGACTATGTTAGCCATCTTTAAGTCATTTGGGATACGCCCGGATTGTATTGATTGATTGAAAATGCGAACAATAGGAATGAAAACCAATTGAGCACTAAGTTTCAACAATCTAGGGTGGAGGTCGTCAAGTCCCACAGATTTCGAACAATCAAGGTTATTTAATTCTTTTTTAACAAATTTGGTGGTTATCTTTTTGAAAACGAAACGTGATTGTACTTTACTTAGTCTCTTAATAGCATTTACACCGTTATCTTTTATTTCATGAGAGCCTTCTTCTCCATGAATCGATTGAAAGATACTGCTGAACATCGTATTAAACTCTGTTACAATTTTTAAGGGATCGGATACAATTTCGTCTTCAATTACTATGTGTGAACATTGATTAGCCTTGTTATAAGGCAACAAATCTTTTACAATAAAGAGAAGTGGATTGAAATGGATGGGTCATGTGTTGAAAAGGGAATAAGATGAACCTGTGAAAAGACCATGGGATCTGGAAGTGGATGGCATGATAAGAGGGAAAGGAATACCAACGATTTCACGAAAAAATATGGTGAAGAAAGAAACCAGTAAGGTTGGTCTAAATAAGGAGAATGCTAGAAAAAAGAAGAAGTGTTGCAAAAGTCAGTAACCCTTGTTAGAGGGGAAATCCTGACAGTAATAAATGATGATGGTTGTTGATAATGATACTGGTCTATAATGTTTCATATTTTAGTTGCTGACACCACCATCCCCGTGGCTAGTAACTTAGCAGTGACTAACACTCTGGCTGCAGACCATGTCATCATCCTGGGATGGGACGTTCCTGAGAGAACATCCTACGATTACGTTGAGGTATCTTACACCCCAGACGTCGGCTACCCATCCTCACCGGTCAGGCTGTCAAAGGCTGCTACCAGTCTCAGCATTATGAATGCCTTGGCAGACACGGTGTATCAATTCAGTTTGGTCAGCATTAGAGGAGAAGAGATGACTGACCCGCCTCTTACTACCACAGGTCAGATAGGTAAGCTGTGGTGTAACTAACCAATTTGACTTTTAACCTTTACTGAATGTTGTTGAACAACAGGCAATAGACGTGTTGTAGTTGAGTGGTTTCAAAACTTGACTGGAGATACAACGGTCATCGTTTCTTGCTGCTGGGCAGCACCAGTGTCCTTTGGCGAGACATTAATTTAAAATTTGCCTCACTTCACCCAGGTGTTATATAGGTACTGGAAGGAAGAATTTCTTAATTGCTGTGAGCACCGAAATGGGTAGCCTAGCAGACCCAGGGTACTACTGGAGAGAGCACCTTAAGCACTTTGTGCAGGACTAATGTCCTTTGACAAGATATTAATCCACATTTGGCACTCTCCATCCAGGTTTTAAACAGGTGCTGGTGGGAAGGAATGCTTTTATTGCTGTGAGCACTGAAATTGATAGCCAGCAGATCATCAGGGGTAGTATTAGAGCACCCTGATCGCACCTTGCATGGTGGATATATGCACAATGAAACTATCCAAGTTTAATGTTATTATTGTTATTTTAAAAAAAATTGTTCTCGAACTGATTGATGCTTTTTCGTGCAGCTGTTAATAACCTGATTGTTGTGATCGGGGAGAGAACCACCACATCTCTGGAGATCTTATGGGGTGCATCGGCATCAGGGTCTGTTGATGAGTACCAGGTCTCTTACGATGGATCAACTCCCGTCGTGGTTGATGGGTCCAGTGATAGGAGGGTGGTCATCCCTGGACTTTCACCAGGGACAGAGTACACAGTGACTGTGCAGGCAATAGACGCTGGAGCATCTGTTGGAAGTAGCATGGAAACAGCATCTACTTGTAAGTACCTTCCTTTTTATCCTATAGAAAACCATGCCCCTGTCTTATGTAAAGAGCTGTGGTCGACCTGTAAGTTTGTGATTGATTGGATTACAGATCTATGTTAGATATAGCGTTGAAGAGAGCCATAACTTTTTTGACTTGCACTCCTCAGAGTAAAACGCAAGAATGAAACAGAAAGCCGAAATTGATCAATTTAAACGGAAACTAAAAGGAACAAGGCGCGAATATAATGGGTGCTGATTGGCTCTCAAAGGTAACTGTAAATTAGGCTTATGCCAGCCGTTTGTACCGGAAATCGCTAGAATAATATGAGGGTCCGAACAAACTCTTTCTGTCTGCATAGAAACGGGTTGGTCAACAGAATGTATGTTGCTTCCAGCATGCGCAGATGAGTGAAGTTTCTCGCTCGGCAGAAAACTTTGAACCAAGATGAACAGTATTGTTCAGCGCAATCTTGGTTATTCAGCAAGTGCTGAGCGATGGCAGAGTTGGCGTTGTCTGTCGTGCGGCGGTTGTGAACGCGTGCCGGTCTGGCGGTTCCGAATGAAGGAAGGCACATGCTGTTTATCTCGATCTGCCAGTCTCTGAGTTGTACGCCCTATGTACAGAGCTTCACATCGTCACTTGAATTCATAAATCACATTGCTAGTTTGCGTAATAGGAAGTACATCTTTACGGATAGATGCGAACATTCTAGTAGTGGTAATTACCACGCGCGGCTCAATAGTCGGAAATGCAACGCACACGGCTTGCTTGACCTGTTTCTCAACATTTTGGGAAGCTTTCCCTCGCCACGGTAGTTTGAGATACACAGGGCATTTGTTAGGCCCAAAGACCGGTGTCTTTGTCTGTTTGTTCACTTTACGGGTGACATAGCAATCAATCACATGGTCAGGATAGCCATTTTCGCGCAGGATATCCTTGACACGAACGATTTCCGCTGCGAGTTTGCACGGAGAGCAAATTCTCTGTGCTCTATCAATGAGGATATTGATGAGACCGATTTTGTACTGTAAATGTAGGTTTTCCGATAGACGGAAGTAGTGAAGCCGTGCGCTGACTTTCCTACCAGTACATCAAGAAACGGAAACGCGTCATCACATTCAATCTCGATTGTGTATTTGAGAGACGGATGGAGGGCATTAAGGAGGGCAGAAAGTTCTCACACGCTGCTCTGCTTCGGAACATAGCAAATGTATCGTCTACGTAGCGGTAGTACACTAACGGGGTTAGTTTAGGGCCCATATCAACGAATGCACTCTTTTCGTGATAGCCTACAAAGATGTTCGCAAGTATAGTGCCCAACGGCGAGCCAATAGCGACACCATCAGTTTGTGCATACATGACGTCGTTGAAGCTGAATTCAACGTTGCGCGTAGCGGCTAACATCAATTCTTTAAAGACAGGTTCAGAAACAAAAGGTGTATCAATATCACTATGGAAAAGCAATAGTGCGCAAATATCGATAGTTTCAATCAGAGGAACATTGGTGAAAAGGCTATGTTAGATATCAGGTCGCGATCAGTTTTAAATCAATCGCAAGAGATTATAAGATGGGACCCAGTGCAGTGTTTCATAAATGTTGGTATCAACAAGTTAGGTTCCTTGATATAAGCTACTGAAATCGGTGCATCTGATTGTTTTGCAAAAATATACATTAGATTGTGATTAATAGTTCTTGCTTTCATCAAGTTTTATGAAACATATTTTAGATGGGTATGTAAATATGTAGCATAGTGAGTGGTTTTTCTTCGTGAACATCATCAAATTATTATTATTTTGTTGTTACTGTAAATGTTTATTGCAGTGCATGAAATGAACAGGCTTTCCGCTATGGTGATTGACCAAGCATCATCAATGGTTCTTCTGACCATAACTCCACCTTTCGAAGATCCCATGAGATACGATGGGTACAATGTACGAGTTCGTCTAGGTGGCGTCTCCAGTCCTGTCGTACAGCCGGCTATCCCAGTCGCTAAATCAGCGTGCCCAGAAATTTGGATCAAGAAACTTGAAGCAGCCACCATGTATGAAATCGACATTGAGTGGGTGAATGGGCTGGATATCAGTGAAGCATTCAGAGTTCAAACCAGCACAGGTAACAGACAAATCCTATCGCTAGGTGTGTGTCACTGCATAGGTGCCAGCCACTCCTATATCAGAGAAATTAGTCTTTTTTTATTTTCTTGCCTTTGGGCTATATGATATGAACCATAGATTTCTCTTTTTTTTAAACCATTTTTCTGTATCTTTGAATAAACATAAGTACATGAAAATAAAATATACTGTAGCAGACCATTCTGCTTTGTTTATTTGTAGTTACTTATAAATTAAAGACTGTCAATACTACTGGGCCAGAAGGGATTAGACCAAACAGCGAGGTCACTGACAGGTGGCTATCTCATTAACTCAGCTCTCAACTAACATAAGAAAAAGAGGATCATGGGGGACCAACAGGCACTGATTGGGGAATTTTTCTATATAGAGGGAGCAAGTAGCTACAAGTAGGACAGTGGGGCTTTAAGGACAAAGTATAATTGGAAATGATGATATGAAGGAGCCTACCCTCCAGAGGGTCTCAACAGAAGATATATATGTATTTCAAGAGGATTGTCAATGACTTTCTTCATGTAACTCCCACAGTTGCTGCTGCACCGCTGGACATCACTGTGGATGAGCTGGAAACAGACTCCATGAAGGTATCTTGGCAGGAAGGTACAGGCTCCTTCTCATATTACCTTGTCACCTACAGCCCTGTTGGGTCAACCCAGACGCCAATGCTGGTAGCAAAAGGAGAGCCAAGGGTCCTGGATCTAAGTGGTCTAGTACCTGGTACTGCCTATACTATCATGGTCCAACAGCAGGGACAAACTCCGGCCCAGGAAACACATGTCCAGCTTACGCGTAAGTCACTCCATTAATCATGTGAAGCACAAGTGGTACAACATGTGCTGTGTATTCAAGGATTCTCTTTATTTCAGTGGCATTATTTATGGAAAAAAATTGGAGTGATTTCACTTGCCTCTCATCTAAGTTCAATCCTCTTTGTTGCCCCTATATCACATTGCAGAGGACATATTAGCTTGGTGCCAGATTTGATCCCCACTATACTTTTTGTGTGGTATACTATACTAAATAGAAAACTAAATGTAAAATCTTTTCCAAACTGCTAATATCCCTCTGGTACTGAATTATCAGAACAAAGGATGGATGAATGGGAATATAGAGAAAAAAAGAGGATCAGTCATGCATGCGACACACTGCACAATGTAATATCAAAGCCAATTTGTGTGAATCCACAGTTTTACTACCATGTTGAGTTTAAAAGGTTTGGTAACACTACAGTGGACGAGGGTATATACAGTGTATAATGTTTCAATTATCACATTATGTAGTGGATTTCGTGGTCAAGCAGATATGTCAATGGAATTATGGTTCGCCGTTTGAGTCCCACCGCGGCATTAATATCTCTAAACAAGACATGAATCTACACTTGCCACTCTCCACCCAGGTTTCAAATGGGCAGCCGGTAGGACGCAAAAGTTGAGGTGGTTGGATGGGCATGTGTGCTCTTGTAAAATGGTGCCTGGCCGAATTCTCCCCAGAGAGCAGATCGTGTGCCCAATCATGTGCGGATTAGCAATGTAATCAAATAACCAGGGTATTGATAATTCAACAATGTAAACCGTTTAGAAATGTAGTATTAAGTGCTATACAAATGTGACTATTGTTTTATATTATTTTGAAGGGTTGAATAAGTATCTCTAACGTGCAAGTATCGTCTTCCCTGCAGTGCCTGAAGCCATCAACAGTCTGAGTACTACTCCCAGTAAGAACGCATTAGATGCCACATGGAGTGCACCGTCTACAGGGAACTATGATGGATATAGAGTGTGTCATTACCCGCGTGGTACTCAGGTGAGTACCGTATTTGCCGGCGTAAAGGCCGCAGTATTTTTGGAAGAGAAAATATCAAACAGTCGGGGTGCGGCCTATGCGGCGAAAGAGTAAAAAAATTAAAAAAATAATAAAAATTGCATTTCAAAACCATGAAACACAGCACGAATTTGTATATATGGGACAACAATGAAAGGTGATGGACATTTCTAGAATAACTGTCTAGAATAACACATGTCTTACCGACAATTATTTTTTAAATGAAGGGCAAAGTTTTGCCAATCTCGTAAATCAAATTCATAACTTACCAACCAAACTCTACTGGTAGATCTATATTTAAGTTTTTGCCGTCGATCGCGCGAGCTAAGCTATGTCGTAATACACAAGAGAGAGGCTCAATGTATACATCAGAGAAAACAGCAAGAGACAGTATCAGTGCGGGATGGCCGAGCGGTCTTAGGCAGTGATTTTAGTCACATCAACGTTTGTACGCAAGAGATCAAATCCCACCTTCAACAATTTTTTTTAATTTTTATTTTATTTTTTAAATGTCATAATCGGGGGTGCGGCCTTATCGCCGGCAAATACGGTATTATAGGAAATACTTAAAATACTCAAGATTAAATTTATATTAATAGTAATGATGATAATAATAATAATGGTGGCTTCTTATATAGCGCACATGTCCGTCACGTTGTGACGCTCCTGGCGCTGCCCCGATTATTACCCTGGCTTTACCAAGGCAGCCACTGTGGCTCTCTAGCATTTCAAGGAATTAATTCCTGCCAGGTACCCATTTACATCACCTGGGTTGAGTGTGGCAAATGTAGATCAATGTCTTGCCAAAGGACATTAGTGCCGCGGCGGGCCTCGAACCGCAGACCTTAAGATCGACAGTCTGTCAACGTATCCACTCGACCACGACACCTCTAGTAGAAGCAGAAGTAGTGGTAGATGAAGTGGTAGTAGTAGTAGTTGGAAGTAGCAGTAGTAGTGATAGTAGATCTAAAAATGAAACCAGCTTTCGAAGCCACCAAAAATATGCTTTTCAAATACATGATGGAAGAATTATTGCCTCATGTACAGAACATCAGACATTTACAGTATCAATATTATACAAATAATGAATGGTTATGAGTTCAATAGTGCGAATATTTTCATGAGTTTAAAGATTAACATTCTATTCAACGAGGTGTCAGCTGAGTTGAATAGAATTAACATTAATCTTTGAACGAATGAAAATATTCGCACTATTGAACGAATGAAAAACATTCATTATTTGTTTTATACAACATCGAAGAAGATCTAATAGAACGTTAATCAACAAATTGTGCTTTACTCCTTATATTAAAGATAAGTTAAAGTTGGAGTCAAGCCTTCTCGTTTACATTCAGATTGCCTTCGCGTCAGATACACGCAGAGATACGTGCACGGCAGAGAGGTACGCAGTCTGCATATAACCAAAAATGCACGGTCGTGCAATATAACATATATTGAATGTCATGTGACCTTCAATCCTCCAATCAAATGACAAGGATCCACGTAGGTGTTGTATAAAGTGGTCTACATGTTATACAAATATACCAAGCTGTGGGAAAGTATAGTGGAAATTACACTGTCGCTCATATAGTTGGAATATATATTCTTTTTACCTCAATTTATGGAGTTATTTTAACAATGATTTATTCCTAATAGGTCTAGATAATAGTATACATTCTCAGATTTTATTGAATAATAATTTGCCAGTGTTTGTTTCGCGTGACTGCTAAAGCATGTGTATGCTACTATCAACTAGGGAACCTACGCCCTTAAGTCATAAATGACAGTAATGAGGATTAATGCCCCACAGAAGGGCACTTATATAGCACATCAACACGTTTTTTATCCTGGGGCCTCACAGTTGCAAGGCCATTGCTTTGCCACTGAACAATGACTGTACGCAGCAGGGACTAGGATAGGGGGCAGTTCCCACAAATAAAATTAAAAAAAGAAAATGCAATAAATTTTCAATAATTCATTGAATTTCCCCCCGGTCCCCAACATAACAAAACTTCTGTGTGCCCATGCCTTGGGCCATAATGCATGGTCCTATAGAGGATTATTTTTTCGGGTTGTACTACGTCCCGTTCTCGTGATCGCGTTTTGGATTCCTGCCAAACTTTGGTCATGTATGTTTCTTGCCGAGCCAATGAACTGATTAGATTTTGGGGTCACGAGGTCAAAGGTCAAAGGTCACAGGGCTCATTATGTATGCAAAAATAGCTCGTGATCGTGTTATCTCAAGAACCCATTGATAGATTCCCGCCAAACTTGTATGTATCTTGCAGAGCCAATGAACTGACTAGATTTTAGGGTCATGAGATCCAACGTCAAAGTTCACAGGGCTCATTATGTATGCAAAAATAGCTCGTGATCGCATTATCATTAGAACAGATTGATGGGTTCCTGCCAAATTTAGACCATGTATGTATCTTACAGAGCCAATGAACTGAGTAGATTCTTTGGTCATGAGGTCAAAGGTCATGGGCTCATTATGTATGCAAAAATAGCTTGTGAACGCATTCTCATTAGAACTGACAGATGGATTACTATTTAACTCAGTACATCTTGCAGAGCCAATAAACTGAGTAAATTTTAGGGTCATGAGGTCAAAGATCAAAGGGTCATATGTATATGAGAAATTGCTTGTAGTCACAATATTCTGAGAATCTGTTAATGGATTACAATTGAACTTGAATTTGAAAAGTTTCTTCTGTTTTGTTTTGTAAAATTGCTCTATGACGGAGGCATCATTTTTGACTGCGCGCAGTCGAAGTTCCAGCTAGTTTTTTTTATTCTAATAGGAATAAATCATCTTCAAAATAATTCAATAAATTGGGGTAAAAAAAAAATATTCCAACTATATGAGCGACAGTGTATATCCTGCATAAAAAATGTACTAGTTTTTGATTGGTTGATATTTCTTGTCACGTGACCAGAAATATTTGAACTATTTCAAGGTTGCTCTGAAATAGTACTATTCGTGAGTTCTATTTGGGAGTACCATTTGGGAGTTAAAATTTTGTTTTTATTTAAAAAAAAAAAAAAATCTTCATTTACTAACTTGTTTTTATTTTAATTTTATTTTCAAAAATAAAAATTGTATTTTTTTTTTAAATTAAATTTTTGATGCAGAATATCAAAATAATAAACCACGCCTTATTTTCGAGGGGATGGGCCTTGGTGACTCCAAAAGGACCATTTGCTTTGGGGCTGCGCCCCTCAGCTCCCCTCAGCGAATAGTACTATTGGAGTCACCTCTTGCGCATAGTCTTAACCATATCCCCTCAAGACAGTGCATATTTGTATATTATTTATCTGAGGAGGGACTGGCATGGTACTATTTTTTCTGTTCCACTATACTTTCCAACTAAAAGCTTGGTATATTTGTTTTATATCTCTTCTTTATAACTAATTCAAAAAATATCTGATCCAAACAGATTAGCTACCAGTTGATCTAGATCAAGCGCTATATAACACGGGCTAAAGTACCGGTGACTTGGGTAGATACTGCTGGTGGCAATGTCATGAGCAGTCCCTATATGGACTCGCTCAGCGGGTTGCCTGCATGTTAAGAGTTTGACACAAATTTTGTCAATGAACAGTGAGCATGCGTAGTAGTGCCTTGGAAGAAAATATTAAAAGCTTTTCAGAGCTCTGGCAGAGATTTGTTTTTTCCTAGTGAAATTATATTTTATCATCAATCATGTATTTTGAACACTCATGAATATTCATAGAAGGGATATAGTCCTGATTATACACCTACTTTTCTGTTGGCCACGATAACCCATTAAAATGGCCGCCAACCTGTCTACAAAGGCCAGCTGTCTGCAAAGATAATTTCATTTGTTTCTCTTTGGCGGTCGCTAGTAACCACTTGACTGCTAGCAACGTACATGAACGTGTTCTCGCTCTTGCATGCCTGTGCGTACCACGTACATGTACGTGCTTAGGGCATTGCACTTTCAAGACCGTAGCACTGCATAATGCCAAGCGCTACTGTGTAATTAGCACTGCAATGATGTTATACAGGTCTTGAACAGTAGATGGCACTCTTCCAAAAAGAATCCAGCTTTTTTTGTGTGTACAGTGTACAGTTTTTGTCAGGTTTTTGTACAGTACAAAAATGCTGTAGCACAGGGGTATATGAACGCGTTTTAAGCCAATATCAGTCAAGTGGTTAAACAGGTTTGACTGTACTACTATTTCTGCTACTACTTACAATAATATTAATGATAGAGAATAAAAACAGCTTAATAATATTCTGATGATGATGACGATGATAATTTTATTGTTAATAATGATAATAAATATGGTAATAATATGAATGATAATGATAATGATAATAAATATGGTAATAATATGAATAATAATGATACAAATATTTATTTTAATAGTAATTTTTATCAAAACTGAAAATGGTAAGTGAGTAACCACTTAATAATCCATTCATCACAGACAAGACACTGAACTTCTGAATGCTCTATTATTTGTTTCAGAACTCTCCGTATACCTCGGGCACCATACCATCTATAAATCTCCCTGGACTCAACAGTCTGACTTACTATCTTGTAACAGTCTCAAGCAGTGAAGAATCAACTTACAGTGAACCAACCACCATCACACAACAGACACGTAAGCTCACTTGTTTGTACACGTATTCTCTTTTTTTCTACTTCTAGAGACATATTGAGGGTTCAGTGACACAAAGAGCTAACTCCATATTTTGCCAAGATGAGTATTTGATATCAAAATGTTCAGAAAAATGTGGTCTTTCCAGGATACACAAAGACTTAACTCCACCCATCACTCCATTGAAGTCAATGGCTAGTGAAACATAGACTTAAATCCTTAAGGCCCAAGTGCTCTCTTTCTTTTTTGCATGCAAGTCTATAAAGCAACATTATTTGTTTTTCTTATTCCCCTATGCTATACATGTAGTTACAGTTCATTATTTGTCATATCAAAATCTACCTGTATTTCATGCTACCGGTATTTCATTTATGTATTAAGAGGCACATTAGAAAAGTAGACCTTTGGGTTAAGGTTTTTGAAGTAATCTTCTCCTGACATCCATATCTCATCTCATCTGTCCCGTAGTCTAGCTGACCGTTGGGGCACCACTGTAGATTTTACAACCAGCTTCCTCCATTCCTCACGGTTCTCAGCTTTCCTCCGTTTGATGTTCCAGTCAAGGCCAGTCCATTCTTTGATGTTGTCTTCCCATCGTTTCTTCTGTCTGCCTCTTCGTCTTCCTCCCTGTACTGTTCCCTGTAGGATAGTCTTGGCCAGTCCAGATGATCGTGTGACGTGCATGTACCACTTCAGTTTACGTCTTTTTACTGAGATCAGGAGGTCTTCATATGGCCCGATGGCGTTTTCAATTCTGTTTTTCACTACCTCATTGGTTATGTGATCTCTATACAAGATACTGAGGAGTTTACAGAAACATCTCATCTCCAGTGCCTGTATCCTTCTTCCAATGTCTGCTGTTATGGTCCACGTTTCACATGCATATAGAAATATGGACATGACCAGGGAGCGCATCACTCTGATCTTGGAGCTGATGGCGATGTTTTTGTCTGTCCAGATGACTTTTAGTTTGGTCACTGCACTGAGTTGTGGTCTGGGCTATCCTGGAGAGTACTTCAAGTTTGGATCCCTCATCCGATACTATAGCTCCCAGATATTTAAAGCTACGGACTGTCTCCAGTTTCTTGCCATTTACGGTAATGTCGGTGCTGATTCCATTGGTGTTATTTGTCATCAACCGGGTCTTTTCTGCACTGATCTGCATGCCATATGACGTGGAGGCCTTTTCAAGGTGCTTTAAGCCTTTACCAAGTTGACTAGCTCTTGCTCTTGTCCAGCTAGGCCGTCAATGTCGTCAGCAAAACGCAAGTTTGTAATTGTCCTGCCTCCGATGCTGACTGTTCCGTCATGGTCTTTTAGTGCGTCATCCATTATTCTCTCTAAAAAGATGTTGAAGAGAGTGGGGGAGAGTAGACATTCTTGACGTACTCCAATTGTGGTTCGGAACCATTCTCTTATGTTGTTGTCAAGGTAGACTGCGCTGGTTGCCTTGTCGTAGAGGCATTTTATGGTTCTGATCAGGTTGGCATTGATGTTATACAACCTCATGGTTGCCCACAAAGCTGCATGCCAAACTCTGTCGAACGCCTTCTTGAAGTCTACAAAGACGTGGTAGAGGTTTTGCTGGTGTCACCTCAAAGTTTACTTTAGCTTTGTATTCATTGTTTGTTTTGTATGGGTCACCTCAAAGTTTACTTTAGCTTTGTATGCATTGTTTTGTTTTGTTGTTGTCGCTGGATAATTATTAATAATGATTTTATAATATTAATATGTTCATCCTCAATCAGGAATTCAGCTATCCTGAAAAACCAGAAAAATGATTCTCTTTTTCCGTTCAGGGAAAAGTCAGGAATTAAGTGAAAAAATGTCAGCAGCCTAAAAAGAAAGTATTCAGTTTCTTATATCTTGGCTATTGACCAAACAGTATATTCTTTAGATGATTGGCTAAGCTTTTTTTATGCTTCTGTCCATCAAAGGTGATTTGATTTGATTTGATTTGACATGGTTTATTCAAGAATCTGTGCAGGTTATGAAAATGAATTGTGATTTTTTTATTGAACTGAGATGAAATAAAAATATGTTTAAGTAGTAAATATGAATAAATATAGTAATCATCAATAGTGAATATGATTTTCATTTGGTTTAGATTACGATATGAACAATTCAAAATACAATATGAGTGTCTTTGAGTAATTGATAGCAATGGGTATCAACATCAATACAATTTCAAGGTAGAATTAGTTAGTAATGTTTCATTATACGTATCGTGGTCCATATTCTGGAGAAAAGCACCAACTAGTAAAGGATACTTTCTATCAAAATTATACGGTGGTACTGCTTAAATGGTTAACATGTCCTACTATCGTTTGTTTTGTTTCATTTTCAGTGATCGGTGATCCAGGAGATATCAACATTGCCCTGGAAGACGTTGACACAAACTCAGTCAGAATCACTTGGGTTGCAATTAATACCATAACGAGGTTAGTACAGTTATCATGAGAATTTACTTGTAATGCACTAAATGTGGATGTTTGCTTGTTTGTTTCACCTGACTGCTAAGAAAGCATGTGTACGCTTGTGATTAAGCAAGTGGGGACGGACTGCTTTAATGCTATACGGTAACTTTGTCTCAGATTCTGAAACAAAATCCTGGATTTAGTTCATGCTGAGTGCAATGATAATTAAAAACCTTTAGGTCAGTCAGGAACCCCATGACTTTTACAAGATGATCGCCTGTCTGGTTATCAAGCTATTTATGATTGGAAATCGAAATTAAATTTTGTGTTGTGCTAACGGTTTGTACAACACTACAGTCTATTGAGGAAAAGGAGTACCGGTGTGGTAAAACCGGTCACTCGTAGATTTTTATTTCTTTGAGGCACTTTTTTAGGGCTTCAATATTACAGTATATCACAGACACTGATAACACGTAGGACCGTGCAGCTCAGATAATATAGTATTAATGACTGCTTTGAGAGAAATAGTTGTTTTTATACGCTCAAGGGAAGGTTACAATTGTGCTATTGCCCGTCAATAATACTTTTATATGCCCCCCCAAAAAAAGAGTCAACTTGTGACACCACCTTGGCCTTTCTCTAGTTTATCTGCACGGTTGTTTTTTATGAGTGTATCAGGCCTCGAATTACATCAAATTTGGGTCAAGGCCACTTTTTTGAGAGGGCACAAATCCACTGAAAGGGGCACAAATCTATCCTAAGGGGCACTAAGGCCAACGTGGAAAGTGCACGTAAAATCACCTCACGCCATTGTTTTCAAGGTGGGGGGATATGTGCGCCCAGGAGCGGATCCAGGATTTCTTAGGGGGGGGGGGCCACAAATCGCAACGACTCAGCCAGCCGCTGAATAAGCGGGGAGGGGGGTAAGAGGACACTTTTTTTTGTTTTTTGGTCTCAAAATTTGAAAATTTGACATTTTGTTCCCGTTGGGGTGGGGGGGGGGGGGGGGTGAGGTCAACTTTTTTAGATCAGCCATTGGCATAATTTTTTTTTTGTGTGTTTCATTTAAAAAAAAAAAAAAAACATCACAAAAAAAAGGGGAGGGGGGGGGTGTTGCTGCAAAATACAGACATAAAAAAAACCGAAGGGGGGGGTTCAACGCCCCCCCCCCCCCCCCCCCCGCGTACGTGCCTGCTCGTTTGAATAAAGTTTCCCTCCTTCCGCGCGAAGCGCGGAAGCTTTAACGTTTCATTAAATCATTAGAGAAAGAAGAGGATTCGTTGTACCGTTTTTTACTCTTAATCCTCGTCTAAATTCATCCCCCCCTCTCCTGCGCAAAGCTCGGAAGCTTGTACGTTTCATTAAATCATTAGAAAACAAGACGATTCGTTGTACCGTTCTCGAAAATGATCCTCGTCTGAATACAAATTTTCCCCCTCCCGCGCGGAAGCTTTTACGTTTCATTAAATCATTAGAGAAAGAAGACGATTTGTTGTCCTGTTCTCGACTCTTAATCCTCGTCTGAATTCAGTTCCCCCTCCCCCCCCCCCCCCCCCCATCCGCGCGCGAAGCGCGCAAGCTTTTACAATACATTAAATCATTCGAGAAAGAAGACGATTCGTTGTAGCCTACCGTTCTCGACTCTTAATTCTCGTCTGAATTCAATTCCCCCCGCCCCAATCCGCGCGCGCGAAGCACAGAAGCTTTTACATTTCATTAAATCATTAGAGAAAAAAGACGATTCGTTACACCGTTCTCGACCCCTCATCCTCGTCTGAATTCAGTTTTCCCCTCCCCCTCCCGCGCGAAGCGTGAAAGCTTTTACGTTTTATTAAATCATTAGAGAAAGAAGACGATTCGTTGTACCGTTCTCGACTCTTAATCCTTGTCTAAATTCAGTTACCCCACCTCCTGCGCGATCGAAGGGGGGAAGCTCTGACATTTAATTTAATTATTAGAGAAACAAGACGATTCGTTGTACCGTTCTCGAAAATAATCCTCGTATGCATGAATTCAGTTCCCCCCCCACATCCGCGCGCGCAAAGCGCGAAAGCTTTTACATTTCATTAAATCATTAGAGAAAGGAGACGATTCGTTGTACCGTTCTCGACTCTTAATCCTTGTCTGAATTTCAAAAATGTTTTTTGTCTGCTCCTTTTTCTTCATACGTCCTCTTCCTTTTCTCTCCTCTCTTTTTTTTTTTTTTGGGGGGGGGGGGCGCCCCACTGCCCCCCCCCCCCCTCCAGCTACGTGCCTGTGGTCAGATGAACATCTTTTGATACCTTGTCCGCCCCCGGAAACTCATGGGTTGAAGGCAAATTACGGTCAGATAAGCGTTCAGGGGCCCGCCTCAGGGCCCCTGGTGGAGTCGAGGGTGCGGAAACCCCTGAATTTCAGGGGTTTCAGGCATTTGATTACGGCCAGATGAACATATTTTTATACCTTATTTGTGACACTGGCAGGATACTGATTGGCGTGAGGTCCAGCGGGCGGAGCCCCCAGAAGCCCATGGGTTTAAAGCATTACATTACCGTCAGATTAGCATCCAGTGCCCCTTTTGTTTTTCTTCCTTTTCTCTCCTCTTTTTTTTTTTTTTTTGGGGGGGGGGCGCCCCCACTGCCCCCCCCCCCCTCCGGCTACGTGCCTGTGGTCAGATGAACATCTTTTGATACCTTGTCCGCCCCCGGAAACTCATGGGTTGAAGGCAAATTACGGTCAGATAAGCGTTCAGGGGCCCGCCTCAGGGCCCCTGGTGGAGTCGTGGAGTCGAGGATGAACATATTTTTATACCCTATTTGTGACACTGGCAGGATACTGATTGGCGTGAGGTCCAGCGGGCGGAGCCCCCAGAAGCCCATGGGTTTAAAGCATTACATTACCGTCAGATTAGCATCCAGTGGGGTCCAGGGGGCAGAGCCCCCGGAAGCTCAGGGGTTTAAGCATTTGATTACGGTCAGATGAACATATTTTTATACTTCATTTGTGACACTGGCAGGACACTGATTGGCGTGAGGTCCAGCGGGCGGAGCCCCCAGAAGATCAAGGGTTTTAGGCACTAAATTGCAGTAAGATGAGTATCAAGGGGCCTGCCAAAGGGCCCTTGGTTGGGTCCCGCGGGCAGAGCCCACGGAAGTTCAGGGGTTTTAGGCGTTTAATTACGGTCAGATGAGCAATTTTTGATACCTTATTTTGTTGAGAAACTGGTAGTTAACTATTTTTTCTTTCTTGCTCTCTTTCTTTCTATTTCTCTTTAAAATGCTTTTCAAAAAACAATTGGGGGGGGGGGGAGCTGAAGGGAGTGCGGAGTTTCCCCCTTTGACGTTTCATTGAAACATTAGAGAAAGAAGACGATTCGTTGAACCGTTCTTGACTCTTTATCCTTTTCTGAATTCCAAGGGAAGCGCGGAAGCTTAGACGTTTTAAATAAATTATTAGGGAAAGAAGACGATTCGTCTCGATCTAGACTACCGGTATTAATCCTTTTCTGAACTCAATTCACACCCCTCCCGCGCGATGGGTGGAAGCTATGACGTTTTAATTAAAACGTATGGGAAAGAAGACGATTCTTTGTACCATTATCTCGACTCTTAATCCTTTTCTGATTTAATTCCAGACCCTCCTCCCGAGAAAAATCCAAGTTTTTCACTGATTAAAAACTGTGAAAACGCACCAAAAAAGGTCACAACGCGAAGTGAAGATGTTGAACCAACGATGGGTAAACAAAAGTTCCCGATATTGATTGGTCCAAATAAAAAGGATGGATTGACAAACTAAGCCTGAGTCATTACGGTTTTTGTGCCAATCGTTTCAGTCATTTGGATGAAGACATTCTTTCATATCTCCGTATCGGCAATTACGTCCCGCCAATTAATTTAGGAGTTCCATAGTGGCAATTAAGTCTCGCCAATAATTATTGTTTTTAAATCTCCGTAGGGGCAACAAAGTCTTGCCGATTATCATTGATTTAGATCTCCGTAGAGGCAACAAAGCCTTGCTGGTAATTATTGTTTTTAGATCTCCGTAGGGGCACAAAAACCTTGAAGATTCGTATTGTTTTTAGATCTCCGTAGGGGCAACAAAACCTTACCAACTATTATTGTTTTTATAGCTCCGTAGGGGCAACAAAACCTTCCGGTAATTATTGTTTTCAGGGCTCCGGAGGGGCAACAAAACCTTGCCGACTATCATTGTTTTTAGAGCTCCGGAGGGGCAACAAAACCTTGCCGACTATTATTGTTTTTAGAGCTCCGGAGGGGCAACAAAACCTTGCCGACTATTATTGTTTTTAGAGCTCTGGAGGGGCAACAAAACCTTGCCGACTATTATTGTTTTTAGAGCTCCGGAGGGGCAACAAAACCTTGCCGACTATTATTGTTTTTAGAGCTCCGGAGGGGCAACAAAACCTTGCCGACTATCATTGTTTTTAGAGCTCCGGAGGGGCAACAAAACCTTCCGGTAATTATTGTTTTTAGGGCTCCGGAGGGGCAACAAAACCTTGCCGACTATCATTGTTTTTAGAGCTCCGGAGGGGCAACAAAACCTTCCGGTAATTATTGTTTTTAGAGTTCCGGAGGGGCAACAAAACCTTGCCGACTATCATTGTTTTTAGAGCTCCGGAGGGGCAACAAAACCTTGCCGACTATTATTGTTTTTAGAGCTCCGGAGGGGCAACAAAACCTTGCCGACTATTATTGTTTTTAGAGCTCCGGAGGGGCAACAAAACCTTGCCGACTATCATTGTTTTTAGAGCTCCGGAGGGGCAACAAAACCTTGCCGACTATTATTGTTTTTAGAGCGGAGGGGCAACAAAACCTTGCCGACTATCATTGTTTTTAGAGCTCCGGAGGGGCAACAAAACCTTCCGGTAATTATTGTTTTTAGAGCGGAGGGGCAACAAAACCTTGCCGACTATCATTGTGTTTAGAGCTCCGGAGGGGCAACAAAACCTTGCCGACTATCATTGTTTTTAGAGCTCCGGAGGGGCAACAAAACCTTGCCGACTATTATTGTTTTTAGAGCTCCGGAGGGGCAACAAAACCTTGCCGACTATCATTGTTTTTAGAGCTCCGGAGGGGCAACAAAACCTTGATGACTATTATTGTTTTTAGAGCTCCGGAGGGGCAACAAAACCTTGCCGACTATTATTGTTTTTAGAGCTCCGGAGGGGCAACAAAACCTTGCCGACTATCATTGTTTTTAGAGCTCCGGAGGGGCAACAAAACCTTGCCGACTATTAGTGTTCTTAGAGCGGAGGGGCAACAAAACCTTGCCGACTATCATTGTTTTTAGAGCTCCGGAGGGGCAACAAAACCTTGATGACTATTATTGTTTTTAGAGCTCCGGAGGGGCAACAAAACCTTGCCGACTATTATTGTTTTTAGAGCTCCGGAGGGGCAACAAAACCTTGCCGACTATCATTGTTTTTAGAGCTCCGGAGGGGCAACAAAACCTTGCCGACTATTAGTGTTCTTAGAGCGGAGGGGCAACAAAACCTTGCCGACTATCATTGTTTTTAGAGCTCCGGAGGGGCAACAAAACCTTGCCGACTATTATTGTTTTTAGAGCTCCGGAGGGGCAACAAAACCTTGCCGACTATTATTGTTTTTAGAGCTCCGCGGAGGGGCAACAAAACCTTGCCGACTATTATTGTTTTTAGAGCTCCGGACGGGCAACAAAACCTTGCCGACTATCATTGTTTTTAGAGCTCCGGAGGGGCAACAAAACCTTGCCGACTATCATTGTTTTTAGAGTTCCGGAGGGGCAACAAAACCTTGCCGACTATTATTGTTTTTAGAGCTCCGGAGGGGCAACAAAACCTTGCCGACTATTATTGTTTTTAGAGCGGAGGGGCAACAAAACCTTGCCGACTATCATTGTTTTTAGAGCTCCGGAGGGGCAACAAAACCTTGCCGACTATTATTGTTTTTAGAGCTCCGGAGGGGCAACAAAACCTTGCCGACTATTATTGTTTTTAGAGCTCCGGAGGGGCAACAAAACCTGGCCGACTATTATTGTTTTTAGAGCTCCGGAGGGGCAACAAAACCTTGCCGACTATCATTGTTTTTAGAGCTCCGGAGGGGCAACAAAACCTTGCCGACTATCATTGTTTTTAGAGTCCCGGAGGGGCAACAAAACCTTGCCGACTATTATTGTTTTTAGAGCTCCGGAGGGGCAACAAAACCTTGCCGACTATCATTGTTTTTAGAGCTCCGTAGGGGCAAGAAAACCTTTTTGAACATTACAAGTCGGGTTGGCTTACGATGACTATAATGTCGGCAAAACTTTTGTGGATTAAAATATTGTGGCCGTAAACGGTTTGATTTTGAAAAGGGCATTCCGGCCAGTGAGAGGGGCATGGCGGCAAATTGCCGATTGCCGGCGGGTAATTCGAGCCCTGGTGTATCTTTGAGAGTAGACTAGATCCACTCCAGCAAAGCATAGAGAGTCAATGCTAATGCGTATTGACCTCTAGCACTGCATGCTTGCTGTGAGGCAGGTATTATTAGACCCATACACAAATATACACACCACACAATATCGCATAGACTCTGCACAATCATGTTGATGCTGCTGTAAGCAAAGTTTGACACTAGACTTGCAAAAATATCTTGCTTAGACTAGAATCTAGATCTAGTCTACTCTCATAAAAAACACTCATAAAAAACAACCATGCAGATAAACTAGAGAAAGGCCAAGGTGGTGTCATAAGTTGACTCTTTTTTTTTTACATATAAAAGTATTAATGACTGCTTTAATATTTTTAAGAAATAGTTGTTTTTATACGCTCTCGGGAAGGTTACAATTGGGCTATTGTATACTATATTATTACAGTCAAACCTGTTTTAGGGACCACCTGTAGAGAGAGCCCACCTTTCTGTAAAGACTACATTCTTTCTCTTTGAATATGGCTTCTCGTTGAAACCTGTACCAAAGGAATCTTTACATGAAAGACATAATGTCTATAAAGACCACATTTTATGTTTCCCTTGAGCTGTCTTTATATACAGGTTTCACTGTATTATTGTTATTATGTTTATCATCGTCATTAGGATCATAATTATTATTAATAATGATGATTATTATAGGTACACTGTAGGAGGTGGGACCCAAGCACCAGAAACTGTGACAGTCAACTCACCTGAGGAAGCTGAATACACCTTCCCCAATCTGATACCAGGCACTAGCTACACCTTCTTCGTGGAACCTCAGGGAACTCAAAGGAGAGAAAGAGAACAATATACAAGTAAGATCAGCTTCTTGCATAACTATGTTAATAGGCTGACTTCCTGCAATGTGCCCTATATGACCTTTTCTCCCCATTTATTTCATACAAAAACTTGATATGAACATTGAATAATGGATGGTTGGTCTAAAATACTAACATTCTATCGTCGTGTCAAGAGATTTTATCACTGTCAATGAAAGAAATTGGAAAACAGTTGTAATTATGCCGTATGGTACACATTGCATGGAATCACCAACCAGCGGAAGTAGATGATAATTGGTCAGTCATTTCACATAACTCTAGATACATTGTAGTTCTTTACATGTTGTATGTGAATTGTGAGCAAAGCAAATTTAAATGGACAATAAATTGACATTGAAATTATTGGAATTGAAATTGTATAAATATATCTCCCTGATATAGAGCCTGACATGCCGAGGAATCTGATCCTCAATACGATTACTATGAATTCCATCAGCATCAGCTGGGAGCAGCCTCTTACAGGTGGTGTGGGCAGCTATAGAGTTACGTACTCCCCATCCTCCGATGGTAGCCCTGCATCTCCCCATACCATAACGTATAATGGACAAATCACCCAGACTCTAACGGTCACAAATCTTCTCCCGGGGACCACATATACATTTAATGTGTATGCCATTGTAGCGGACCTTGTCAGCAAACCAGTAACGAGAGGGAGCGGTGAGTAGAGTTATCCCTATTCTTTTCCTTCCTTCTAAATCTTTAGAAGTTATAAAATTAATAATAATTATTCTGTTTACCCAGGAAACAGCTGATAGATGACTCATACAAAAACTAATCATCTGATATTGTTAAAAATCAACCCCTAAACAGTAAAATATATCAAACAGTTAAGGATTAAAGAGCATATTGGAAGAAAATAATTTCCTGTCAAGACAAGTGAAGTTTAAAGGGATAGTTGAGTTCTGTGTTCAGACCGCAAATGCCTTCAAAGTGCATGGTTATTGCTCTTATTCTTATCTATGACATTTATAGTGCCCTGTTAGAACCTAAAATTGCTATGAAGGTAATTTTACACCCCAAAATGTGTGAAATTTAGCCAATACGATCATATCAATTCAGCTCCACTTTCAAAAAAACACGGTGACCGTTAATTAATTATTTAATTAAAAATAACAATACCTGAGCCGGCTAATTGTGGGTAATATAAGCAACACAAAAATGTCAACAAAAAAGCCTACATCGGCATTGGCTGAAATACAACGTAAAAGGCGTTTTCTCATTTTTTTTAACGGTGTTTTCAAATTTGTCAAAATATCTAATATTTGTGGTGGTACACAAGTATTAGAAATCGTTATATTTTAGCCGTCTCTGAACCGATTTTTATCAAAGATGATTTCGTCATTTAAATATTATGTTCTTTCAAATTTGACACTCAGTTTTTCATTATCTCACAAAGAAATATTTTGTTTAGCGCCCTCTGCAACAGAACTCAACTATCCCTTTAATTATTACCTATGAGCTCGCATCGATGTTGTTTCAATGCAGTGCCACCCAAGTGATATCCCTGTGCCTCTCATGGCATTAATCATGGGACACACTTTAAACCACAGGAAGTGAGTTTACTCCAAATTAGGTTAAGAGGGTTTACATGTAGCTAATCAATTTAACAAGATCAGGAATGGGTAATTTTGCCAAGATTTTGTGTTGCTTGAAGCAATTCTTTTTTTAATTGGAGTTGTCATGTTCTATCACATAAGTCCCTAGACTTTGGAGCAAAAGGTACAGCACAAATGTCCTCTGGCATTAATCTATAATGGCCACCATCTACCCAGCTAAAGTAAATGGGTTTCCAGTAAGAATTATTTCTTTGAAATGCTAGCTAGAGCACTGTAAGATCAGCCAAGCTAAAGGAGGGGTAATAGCAGCTAGTGGAGCGTCAGGAGTGCAAACTATGATAGACACAAGTACAGTATTATTTTGTGCAGATCTGCATGCTTGGCAAAGAAAAGTTAATAGTGATGTCTTGTTGCTGTCTACATGTAGGAACCAACATCGGGATGGACATTGCTGCTGGTTACATCAGTACCCAGTTCACTGTCCTCTGGAACGTACCAACGTCCGGCGACTTCAACCAATTCCAAGTCACCTATGATCCTTATGACCCTACTAATCCTAACGCTCAGGAGTCTCCGCGCATCATCTCGCTGAGCTCATTGAACGGAGCACAGGAAGGATCTCTCCTCATATACAGCCTTGAGCCTGGACAGCTGTACAACGTGTATGTGCAGACAATGCTGAACGGCTTGCAGACCGATGACGGCTTTGGGAGAATATCATTTAGAACCCGTAAGATCGATCATAATTTAGTCAAACCTGTCTGTAAAGGCCACCCAAGGGAAACAGGAAAACTGGCCTTTGTATACCCATTCTAAGACACACTTTTCTTTATCAAGGAAGACAAAATGCACTGTCACTATAGACAGGTCCCATTTGTGACAGGTGTGTTTTGGCGGCCTCCTGTACAGAAATGCATTTTTTTTCCCTTGAAGAAACCCACCTATAAAGACCCACAAAGACTCTATTTAGTGTTCCCCTCAGGGGGTCTTTCTACACAGGTTTTAATACAATTATATTATATAATAAATGTTTCTTATTGTTTCTGCCATGTACTGAATTAATTTACAATTCAAAACATGATATACATGTTGTAATCAAACTTATAGAACGAACTCTCATGACTTAATTGCGATTTTATCAATGTATGTCTTGTGATTATAATTATAGGGATTATTTATTGTGATTATTCAATGTCATTGTTCAACGATTGCATTATATAAATAGAGCAATTCTACAATGATTTCATTGTGATGATTTCAACCTAATGCAGCTCCACTACCAGTGACGGACGTCGTCATAACCCAGCGCACACCGTACTCCTTGTCGCTAGACTGGAGCGATGTCATATCGGCCGACATCCAGTACAGAATAACATACGCACCGCTGGAAGGAGCACTCTTTCCAAACAACGAGGATTCTGCACAAGTACTGTCGTCTAATCAGGTCTCTGAATCTCAGATTTCTGCTAGAAGCTTGGCTCCTGGTAAAGAGTACGTCTTCACCATATCCCCTGTGAGTGGGGATCCTAGCAGCTTTGAACAGGTCGGTCAGTCGCAGACAGTGGTTACATACACACGTAAGTTCTTCCTCCTCTATTCAATTTGTTTACAACTTTGTGAAGTGTTATTGAAAACATTTAAAATAGCAGCTATAATAACATGGTTCCCATGGTCCTGACATGGTCATTTTTGTTTGGTTTGTGTTCCAATCCCAATTTTGTTATTCAAACATCACATAAGCATTACTTCGGCACAAGTCAATTTTTGTAGATGATAGATGATTTTTTTAAATAATTGGCAATTTTCTTGGTATAAACTTTTTTCTGGACTCACACTGTATTGATTCGTTGATTTTGTTGAAATAGTTTATACAACACTTCCAATATAGTCTGTGATTATTTTATTCAAATGTAACAAGAGGTTCTGGTGTCACAGGAAAGAATCTCTGGCTCCGTATAGATTGAGTTGTGCATTGTGCTTATTAAGATGTAGTCTCCTTCCCCAGACTCTTTTCAGACTATTTTTTATCATTATTTTTTGTTGTATTTCTGAAAATATCAAAGACAAGAGAGGATACAGTGAGTGACGAAATGAATTAGGAATTTTTATGTTTCAAGCCACAAGATCGTTATGCCTCTCAAAAATTGTGTAGTTTGTATGTTTACTTTTTTCATCAGGAGATCTGATGCAGCCAGAGATACTAGCCTCTGACATTGGGTTCAGTTCCTGGCAGGCCCCCATATATGATAGATCAGAGGGTTCTACACACATGTACTACCACTATTCATCCCTCTCATCCAACAAACTAAACAAACAATTTTTTTTAAATGTGAAAATTAACCAAGAAGTTTGCAAACGTTAATCTACTTCTTTCACTTTATTTCGCTCCCATTATTACACCATAAAATCTGACTGTGTATGTGCACACAATAACATATTCATGAATATTTATAAGATTCATAATGTTATGTTTGCACAGAACCACTGAGTCCACAGAACCTGGTTGTTAGTGATGTTGGTGTTGAGGAGGCTACATTGTCATGGAATCTACCTGCTGAAGTTAACTTCCCAATAGTTTATTACGAGATAGACTTGGTACCCAACGAACCTACGTTCCCAATACGTAAGTGGTAATGATTCAAATTTAATGATAATAATGATGTTAATAATGATAAGAAGAAGAACAAAGATAAAGATATAACATTAGATAAGATATAAGATACATAAGATATTATACATGCATATTGTCTTTCTAGAGGGTTCAAGGGACTGTAGCATTGCAGAGCCTTCGAAAGATTGAAGCGCCATAAGCGTGGTGGATATGTGCGCTATAAAAATATCCATTATTATTATTATCATTGTTGTTTCCGTTTAATTGCAGGTATTATCAGCACACCAGACCTATGGGAAATACTTGCCGGCCTTGTGTCTGGCCGGGAGTATCAAGCTGTGATGAGGTCTGTTATTAATGATGTCAATGGACAGGTTATATACAGTGAACCTGTACAATCAGCTTTCTTCCTCCTAGGTGAGTTAATTAACCCTTTACTTCTTTTTTTTTCTTCTTTTGTTGACTCTGCCTCCCTCAGGTGAACATCCTGTGTGTGTCACAACAGATCTGAAGTGCACAATTTATATATCAATGTTCAAGTAACATATCCTGTCCTGTTTCTCCCCCCTACATAATATAGGCCTCTATTATAGTAATCTGTATTCATTCCATAAATTTGTCAAAATAGTGAGAAATGTCTAACTTTAGCACTCTTTATCCACAAGCCTCAAAATGCTATCTTACACATAAAAACCCTTGAACTGCAGGTAAAATGAATGGGTGCGCAGACATGGGACCTTTTTGATGCAATGTCAAAATGAAACCGTCGCATATTCCTTTAAAAATGACATTGTTCTTGCTCCTATTTGGACAAAAATCTTGGCACATTTTACTCTCAAGAATCTAAGGAAGAAGATGAGATCAAGACTGAGGGGAATATGACAGAAAATTCTTGTCAATTTTAAGTGAAATTTTAGGTGCGCAGACATAAGAACCCCCTCTTCATACTATGTTATTAAAGGTAAAGACCAGTATTGGAAACACTCCAATTTCAAAAAATGAAATGGAAGCTCTTTATTACCAATCATGTGAAAGAATATGTTTTGACTAATACATGATGATAAATTGTTGCCGGTAAACCGCCTACTAATTGGTATATTTGGTAAATTAGTTTATCTATTGGACTGTGAGAGATAAACGCACGTGTCGCGTACGTGTGCGTAGTCCCATATATATCTTTCTGTGTAAAGTGCTTGTAACTTTACGAAGACTGGACCAAATTTCTTATCATTTTGATGATTCCAGAACCTTGCAGTACACACCAATACTTATATGCTAGATGATCAACCTTTTCTGATCGATTCCACACCGTTTCTTTCACAATGCAATCGCATTACCAGAACTGGTCTATATCTTTAACCCATTGCCTATTGGAACCGGATGGCTCCTGTATTAAGCCTATGTGAATGTGAGAATCCAGTAGTCAACGGGTTAAAACAGTTTGAATTTGAATGTCGTTGTATGAATCAGATCCGGTGCAGCCCCAACGCTTGAGCACACCATACGTCACTACTACAGAACTCAGAGTGCAATGGACCCTGGAGAATTCCGACTTCACTACCTTCCAGGTAAAAAAAAAATTCTCTCTTTTAACAAATGACTTTCTTTTCTTCTTCTTCTTCTTCTCCTTTAGATTTTCTCTGTTTATTCTTTCTTTCTTCTTTCTTGTATTTTTTTTTCTCTCTCTTTTTCTTTTTCTTTTTCTTCTTCTTCTCTTTTACTTGTATTTTACATTGTATCACTTGCATTCAATTTGTTTCATTTCTTTTTGGAACAAACTTCAAATTCCCCACACTTTTACATTTTATTTTGTTTTGTTTTAATCTCAGGTGTCATTCAGCAAGGATTCAGCGACGATCTTGACCACAGACACGCCAGAGCGGTCACTTCTGTTGACCAATTTGACCGTTGCTACAGTGTATGACATCAGTATTAGGACCGTAGTCCAGGGACAACAGACTAATATGATCAAGACCAGTGCAGGAGCACTCATAATGGCTGTCACTACTAGTGAGTCTCCCTTAACCCTTTCACTGTGAGATTCTTTAATATCCCCACAGACTTTGTACAGGGCCCAACCGGTTCCTGTAAGCCATAGGTTAATAGACTTTACAAAACTTTACACAAAAGTCATATAACGAAACCTTGCATTTTAAAGAAACATTGAAATTCAAACAAAACTTATATAAAGAAATGTATAAAGAAAGTAAGTGTTATCTATTTACTCACAGAGTCTGTCTAAAATGATTTGAACCTGTTGCCTTCTGAACTCTATACTTACCATGTTTCTATTTAAAGCAATGGGTTAAAATTGTCTCAGTTTTGCCCTTAAAAAGCTGAGGTATTCTGGTGAGCTTTTTTTCAAGATTCAAGATTTATGTGATTCAATACTCTGCTTTATGGCTGAATTGTTACTGAATTTACATATTTATAGAAACGTATACAAATTACAAACAGAGGGAACTAAAACCGATCCAAGTAAAATGCAATGACAAGAAAAAATTCACGATATACATATTGGAAATCAAAAGTGACAATTGAAATTAATCTAGGAATGGAAATCCATAAGATTTCATTAAAATAGTAACCAGTTGAAAGTAATTTAAAAAAATTGAAAGTTAATGAATTAGGATATTTTCAATATGAAGAAAATCACTTTTGCAGTAGCCCACACTACTCATATTCTTCTCGTTATTTTTGTCTGTAGAATCTGAGCCGCCGCAGAACTTGATGCAAGATGAAGTAACGAGTGATTCCATCACAGTCTCCTGGGGCGCACCGCTCAATGTCGTCAATATGTATCATATCATCGTCAAAGATGAGGATGGAGCAAATGTAGCCGATGTAAGCTCATAGTTTAAAGCCCCACTGCACTCCTTATAGCTACTTGCGCCCTCTATATAGCAAACAATGTCTAATCGGTGACCGTTGGTCCCCCATGATCCCCTTTTTCTTATGTTTTAATGGAGAGCTGATTTGATGAGATCATCACATGTCAGTGAACTTGCAGGGAGTCTCATCTCTCCTGACTAAACTAGTGTAGACAGGTTTTAAAGATTCAAGTTTATATCATATTTTTCTTGTTATTATATTCATATAATAACAAGAAAAATATGATATATATTTCATATAATAGTCCAAAGATTTGGTTTCCATTGGTGGTGCATGAAATATGAATACCCCTTCAACCCCGCCCAGGATCTCATCCATGAAATAATGAAATCATTTACAAGCAAATGAACCTCGGCACACTGATGTGGCATTTTCTAATGAATTAGTCCCTGAAGTTCCATATCAATATCTCAAACGGTTTTGGAAATATAGAATGAATTATTATAAATTGTTTGATATAATTCAAATGTTCAAATGTTGACGATTATTTATGCCATGTGTTCAAAACATGTAGAGAAAGGTCCATTTTGGCCATGCTCAGCACGGTCACCTTTGCTTAGGTTTCTGTATGACTACTTCTAAAACACTTTGGTTCTACTTTGAACTTTCAGGCCACTGTGCCATCGAGTGAAACCAGCTATACAATAGAGAACCTGAACCCGTATACCAAGTACATCATCACAGTTGCTGCACGGTTTAATGGCCTGGATAGTGATGCCATCGAGATTGAACAGACAACATTCCAAGGAAGTAAGTGATAACTAAAAGACATAAAGTCAAACCTGCCTCCTAAGCCACCTTTCCATAAAAGCCACCTGTCTATAGTGGCCATGTATTTGTCTCCCTCAAGAAAGTCAATACACAGCCAATAGTAGTGAGTTGACCCTTTACTTCTTCTTTCTCTTCTGTTGACTCTGCCTCCTTCAACTTGAAGTATGTAATTCCTGTTACAACTATCGACTCCTTCAAGTTCTCATACTAACCCAAGAGCAATAAGGATCTGGAACCAGCTGCCAGACTCCATCAGCAGTCAATGCAACAGGAATAACCAACTTCAAGGAGGCTGCTCTACCCTCCATCAGAATGATGCAGCCCCGGGTGGTTCTCACATCATATAAGCTTACTAGCTTGGTTTTTACTTGCACTGGACTTAACATATTGTACTGTAAATTAAAAGTGCTTTGTCCACACACCATTCCAGCAATTCATGACACTCCTTGTAGTTACTCACCTCATCTACCATCCCAGTATAGCTTCCTGAGTGAGCTGTCAAAGGTATTACCCAACCGAGTACAAATGTGTGTGTATCACAAAATATTCGAAGTGCAGTGTGTCCTATTTACATATTAAGGTGCAAGTAACATGTCCTGTCCTGTCCGGTTTTGGTTCAGCCCCTGCATTTCGTCAGTCACTGAAGAAAGACTGCCTGTTTGGTTCTACCCTCCCCCTCCCCCCTCTCCCACATAATATACGCTTGTATTATAGTCATTAGTGATAAAATTAATAATGAGAAATGTCTAACTTTGGTACTTTTTATCCACAACCCCTCGAAATGCTATATTTCACTTAAAAAATCCTGAACTGTAGGTAAAGTGAATGAGTGCGACACACAACTTTTGGGGGGCACTGTCATAATGACACCATTGGAAGTAAAACATGCCTTGTCAAAGAATTTAGAGCTTAGACTCGTTCGTCTGTTTTGCCTGATTGAAAAAAAATGTAAAGGTAAGTCATGCGTGAAGGCTGCTAGAAAGCAAATCCATTCTGTTATCAAAAGGTTCTTTTAAATCATCAAAACCATCAGGAGCCTGGTGATTCTAGATGTGGCTAAATAATCAATGGTGTGGGTTTTGTAGCCTTCACAAGAGTCGGGGTTATACGCCTAGCTCGTATATCTTAATTTCTTTTACCACAGTATCTTTAGGTGTCTTTGTAGCCGTAGACATCTATGATACGAGAGCATCACTGGAATTCTCTGCTACCAATCACGTGATTGAAGATGTGACCAATTATGAGATAGAACTGACTGAATGATCGATGGTGTAGGTTTTCCAACCATCACAAGATAGGGTTATACGCCTAGCTTGTATATCTTAATTTCTTTCACCACAGAATCTGTAGGTGTCTTTTAGAATGTAGCCGTAGACATCTATGATACAAGAGCATCAATGGAATTCTCTTCTACCAATTAGGTGATTCAAGATGTGACCAATTACGAGATGGAACTGACTGACTGATCAATGGTGTGGGTTTCGCCGTCATCACAAGAGTCAGGGTAATACGCCTAGCTCGGATATCTTAATTTCTTTTACCACAGAATCTTTAGGTATCTTTTAGATTGTAGCCATAGACATCTATGAAACAAGAGTGCCAGTGGAACTCTCTTCTACCAATCACGTGATTCTAGATGTGACCAACTACAAGATAGAACTGACTGACTGATCAATGGTGTGGGTTTCGCCGTCATCACAAGAGTCAGGGTTATACGCCTAGTTCGGATATCTTAATTTCTTTCACCACAGAATCTTTAGGTGTCTTTTTTACATTGTAGCTGTAGACATCTGTGATACGAGAGCATCAGCAGAATTCTCTGCTACAAATCACAGGATTCTACATGTGACCAAGTGCGAGATAAAACTGACTGAATAATCAATGGTGTGGGTTTCGCCGCCATCACAAGACTCAGGGTTATACAACTAGCTTGGATATCTTAGTTTTTTTACTACAGAATCTTTAGATGTCTTTGAATCTTTAGGTGTCTTTGTAGCCGTAGGCATCCATGATACGAGAGTGTCAGTGGAATTCCCTGCTACAAATCTCATGTGTCGAGATGTGACCAATTACTAGATAGCAGTCACCCCATCGGCTGGAGGCATGGCTCAGAGCATCAAAGTTTCACAGGCCAGGCGCTCTTCTCTTCAGATATCATGGACCAGATGTGGGGTAAGAGTTATGATGTGGATTTATCAGCTGTATTAAATAACTGTGAGAGGTACATATTCAAACTTTTATACAGTAGGCTTGCAGTTGCAGCATGTCGAGAGAGGGTGGAGGATTGGGGAGACCTCGATAGGACTCTCGGTAATCTTTCTTTCTTGAGTGTGTGTAGTCCTGAAAAGGACTGTTGGTAGTCTTGAAAAAGTCTGTTGGATATCTTTCTTAGCTTATAGTCAACAACGGATAGTCAACCTGTTTGAAACGTCGAGCCACTCCTACTACCCATCCTCTCCAACTGGCGCTATATTTCTCCTTAGAACTATAAGCTTAAGAAAGATAACCAACAGTCTTTTCCAAGGCTACCAACAGACACACACTCAAGAAAGAAAGATTACTGAGAGTCCTTTCCAGGTCTCTCCAATCCTCCCCTCTCTCTCATGGTGCAATCGCAAGCTTACTGTATATCTACATCACCATGCAAGCCGATACTTATAAGCAGCATCTATTCCCCCCTTTTGTTTATATTTTATATGATGTTAGAAAGGTATTCCAAAAAGACACAAATTTGTATTGATGAAATTTGGATAATCAGGGTTTGCAATATTTTTCAACCCTTAATGTGGTCAGTGTGCACTGTGCCTGATGCTAGGAATCGATCTGTAATGTACTCACTAGTAATGACCGCATGTCAAGGTGGACAGAAAGAAAATTGTGAAATTATTCCTAGCTGTCAATTTAAATCTTTGTAGTTGGAAAGTTGTAATATGAAATATATAATGCTTTTTGTTGTTGTAATACTATTTGTTGTTCACTATTCAATAATCCAATCGATTACGAGTTGATTTTTATTTAAAAGTTGCGGTGAAACTCTCTTTCACAATTACATGAACTCTGATCAACTTTACCAGATGACTAGTGACTTCTGTAATTCCCATATGCTTAGTACAGGTAGTTCCCATTGGCATTAGGCCAATCTTCTAACACTTATTTATTTCTGAGCCTCTGGTCAACAGTAGCTACGATGGCTTTGTCATCACAGCTAACGGTGAAGCAAAACAAGTCCTTCAAGCCCAAGCTAATTACCAGGCTACCTTTGAGAACCTGATTCCTGGGGAGACTACAAGCGTGTACCGGTACTCCTTTCTGTTTCCGCCAGATTTGACAAGTCAGGCCCTCATGGATTTTACTTCAGTGTCCGTAAAAACAGGTATCTAACTTTAGACATATTTTCTTTAAGTAAGGCCCTCATGGATTTTACCATACTTAGGTACTTAAAAAGAATACTGTAGTTTGAAATTCTCCTTCAGAAATATTGTACAGAGAAATGCAAATACATGTAGTTTTCTTTTTAAACAACTCTCTCCACTCTTTTCGACATTGATCGATCGATCTTTCTTTCCCTTTCCTTTCCTTTTTCGTTTTCACCTCATTTTTTGATGAAAAAATGTTGAAAACAAAAAACTAATTAAAATCATTATTTTTTAAAATAAAATTGGTTGCTTTTGTTTCTTAAAAATTATGGACACATGTATATGTAATGATAACTTTTGCTTCACGTACCTAAATTCCTAAGGATGTTTTCCATTAATTGTAAGGTAACCTATCATTGAAAGGCAAAAGCAAGGGATGATATCAAATAACACTAAGAGTATCCTACATACAGGCTTATATTCACTAAGAGCTCATAATCTACCGATTCACATTCATGTGTTTTGCGTTCCGGGTGCATCTCTTTGTGCCACTTCAATATAGACCGGTTTACTGACATTTTCAAATTGTATGCATACTGTTTAAACAAAGGTTGTTCCTGAAGGCTTGTCCGAGACTTGTCCGACATAGCAACATATAATTTTATCAGACTGGATTCCTCCTATTGTAGTTCATCATTAATAACAGGTCAATGGAATACCTCTTCACTTGGTCCCAAGGAAAGAAATATGCATAAATTTGAATATGTAAGTGAACCGGTCTATTCACCGAGCTACCAACAATTTGAACCAAATCGTTGATTGGTTTCTTCCTTTGTCTCTGTTCTTAAGCTACTCCTGACCCTGGTGAAGTAACTGTTCAGTCAATCAGCTCAACCTCCATCACAGTCAGTTGGGGAGCTGTGCCTGGTGCGTCTCAGTATTCTGTCACTATCAGCCCGTTAGAAGTTGACTTCACGCAGCTCACTCCAGGGAGGTTGTGGAAACGATCACCCTCATCTCAGAATCACCTTAAGTGTGATGCAACACACAGGTGAGTGGAAAGTGTGTTGAGGTTAGGATTGATTCCTTTAACACTGTTTGTATTCCCTTCTTTTGTACTACATGTACAAATTTATGTTCCTGAAATTTAAATGCAAGAATTTACCTTGCTATTTTGCATTGGTAAATTAGGAATGCTCTTGAAAGTAAGAAAAAGAGCACACATAAACAAATTAGTTGCCCCATTCAAGTACTGGGGGCGTTTCATGAAACAATTAGTCAGTGGTTTTCACCGACTAATATCATGTTCACCGACAAATTAGTCACTGCTGACTAAATTTGACCAATCACAGTCCTGGAAACTAGTCAGTGACAAAAGAATTGTTGGTGAACATGATATTAGTCGGTGAAAATCTTATGTGCATCGGGCAGATCATCTGAGCAAGTGCTATATAGACAAACTGAGATAGGTTCAGACATATAAATCAATACCACTGAAAAGCTTAACATCAAATTTGTATCTTCTGTTCTCAGCTCCGTCTCCACCGCCATCACTGGTTGCAGAGACTCTTGATGTGGATTATACAGTGGACCTTCAACTTTACTGAGCACTAGCTACCAACAGCAGGAGAATGGGATGCCATTAAAGATAAAGTTGAGTTATGGTCATGCGATTGCATTGTGAAAGAAACAATGTGGAATCGATCAGAAAAAGTTGATCATGTAGCATATAAGTATTGGTATGTACTGCAAGGTTCTGGAATCATCAAAATGATAAGAAATTCGGCCCAGTCTTGGTTAAAGTAACAAGCACTGTACACAGAAAGATATGGGACTACAGAAACATGCATGTGACATAAAAATGTGGTTCTCCTTTTTAAGCTGTTACATATCATATTTATAATATGAAGGCATTTGAAGAGCCATGCGTTTCAGGGAACATTTTTCTCTAAATTTCTTCCACACTTGCATAATAACAATGAAAACATTCATCAATGATTTTTCACCTCTCCCCAGAACTCAATTTTCTCTTTAAGTATGCACGGTCTTATCTAAAGGCATGTTCAGATAAGATGCAGTAAAACCGCTCTGGTTTTAATATGACGTAAAGTGTAACACGCTACACATTTCTGTATCTTCTAACACAGAGCTCAGTGACAGTGAATATGCGCCAGTCCTTCATTACCATTCATATTCATGTAAAAGATTGGCAGCTTTTTAGTTTGCCGCGGTTTACTGGGCCATATCTGAACAAACCTTAACCTTAAATCTTTGTGAAGTGCCTCAATCCAAATTATTTCATTCACCTGATAAGAATAATTAAATAGACAGAATCCGAACTGCATACATTAGTTGTTGCCAGGTAGGACAAACATTATGGCTTGACCTACCTAGCAACACTCAATATATGCAGTTTGCATTCTGACTATTGAAATTCTATTATTCTTATCAGTTGAATGAAATAATTTGTATTGAGGCAATTCACAAACGCTTATGCATTCAATTTGGTTACATTACGAAAATGACCTATTGTTGAATATTTACAATAAATTATGAATTCAGAGCAAGACCACTTGGTATTATCCTCTACAAAACATTTCATTTACAGAATTACCTACAATTCGATGAATGGAGTAAGTCAGGTTTTCCTGATCAATTTCATATTGCATATCAAGTTCAGTTCGTTTATTCATTTCATTTTCATAAAAAACACGGCAAAAACAAATAAACATTCAAGTATATATAATAGGCAGAGAATGTTCAGTTTATAAAGAATCAATTCAAATGAAATAGGAGAACAAAGGAAAAGCCCATGGTGGCTTGTTTATAAAGAAAGGATGTGCCATATATCCTCTATTTGTAAATCATATCTTATTGCCTCAAAGACAAAGTCATCCAATTTTAAAACATTTCACATTATTATGATGTTTATTTTTTATGATTCTTAATTATGTAAATAATTGACATATAATAGTTTTTTTTTCATTTTATTATTACAAATATTATTTCATTTTTATATGATTTCAGTATGATTGTTAATTTCTTTCTTTTTATCACTGTTCTTCTGTT
This sequence comes from Strongylocentrotus droebachiensis, assembly GCA_035222895.1. NCBI lineage: Eukaryota > Metazoa > Echinodermata > Echinoidea > Camarodonta > Strongylocentrotidae > Strongylocentrotus > Strongylocentrotus droebachiensis. The sequence continues at coordinate 524,393 of JAVYIG010000560.1, forward strand.
TATAGTACATTGCATGACATATTGCATGTGCAGCATTTTATATTTACTTTCCATTTGATGGTTTTACATTTTGCTTTCCATACTCTATGTTTTGCACCTCATTTAGATTCGACTCATTATCTCCATTTCATCCCCCTCTCCACCTTCACACATCACTCCCATTACCATACCTTGTTTCCTCTATTCCATTTCCACCCAACATGCTACCATTTCCATTCCATTTCCACCAAATATGCTACCATTTCCATTCCATTTCCACCCAACGTGCTACCATTTCCATTCCATTTCCACCCAATATGCTACCATTTCCATTCCATTTCCACCCAACATGCTACCATTTCCATTCCATTTCCACCCAACATGCTACAATTTCCATTCCATTTCCACCCAACATGCTACCATTTCCATTCCATTTCCACCAAATATGCTACCATTTCCATTCCATTTCCACCCAATATGCTACCATTTCCATTCCATTTCCACCCAACATGCTACCATTTCCATTCCATTTCCACCCAGCATGCTACCATTTCCATTCCATTTCCACCAAATATGCTACCATTTCCATTCCATTTCCACCCAATATGCTACAATTTCCATTCCATTTCCACCCAACGTGCTACCATTTCCATTCCATTTCCACCCAATATGCTACCATTTCCATTCCATTTCCACCTAACATGTTACCATTTCCATTCCATTTCCACCCAACATGCTACCATTTCCATTCCATTTCCACCCAACATGCTACAATTTCCATTCCATTTCCACCCAACATGCTACCATTTCCATTCCATTTCCACCAAATATGCTACCATTTCCATTCCATTTCCACCCAACGTGCTACCACTTCCATTCCATTTCCATCCACCATGCTACCGTTTCCATTCCATTTCCACCCAACATGCTACCATTTCCATTCCATTTCCACCCAACATGCTACCATTTCCATTCCATTTCCACCCAACATGCTACCATTTCCATTCCATTTGCACCCAACATACTACCATTTCCATTCCATTTCCATCCACCATGCTACCGTTTCCATTCCATTTCCACCCAGCATGCTACCATTTCCATTCCATTTCCACCAAAAATGCTACCATTTCCATTCCATTTGCACCCAACATACTACCATTTCCATTCCATTTCCATCCACCATGCTACCGTTTCCATTCCATTTCCACCCAGCATGCTACCATTTCCATTCCATTTCCACCAAAAATGCTACCATTTCCATTCCATTTCCACCAAAAATGCTACCATTTCCATTCCATTTCCACCCAACATGCTACCATTTCCATTCCATTTCCACCCAACATGCTACCATTTCCATTCCATTTCCACCAAAAATGCTACCATTTCCATTCCATTTCCACCAAAAATGCTACCATTTCCATTCCATTTCCACCCAACGTGCTACCATTTCCATTCCATTTCCACCAAACATGCTACCATTTCCATTCCATTTCCACCCAACATGCTACCATTTCCATTCCATTTGCACCCAACATACTACCATTTCCATTCCATTTCCATCCACCATGCTACCGTTTCCATTCCATTTCCACCCAGCATGCTACCATTTCCATTCCATTTCCACCAAAAATGCTACCATTTCCATTCCATTTCCACCCAACATGCTACCATTTCCATTCCATTTCCACCAAACATGCTACCATTTCCATTCCATTTCCACCCAACATGCTACCATTTCCATTCCATTTCCATCCACCATGCTACAATTTCCATTCCATTTCCACCCAACATGCTACCATTTCCATTCCATTTCCACCCAACATGCTACCATTTCCATTCCATTTCCACCCAACATGCTACCATTTCCATTCCATTTCCACCAAACATGCTACCATTTCCATTCCATTTCCACCAAACATGCTACCATTTCCATTCCATTTCCACCCAACATGCTACCATTTCCATTCCATTTCCACTCAACATGCTACCATTTCCATTCCATTTCCACCAAACATGCTACCATTTCCATTCCATTTCCACCCACCATGCTACAATTTCCATTCCATTTCCACCCAACATGCTACCATTTCCATTCCATTTCCACCCAACATGCTACCATTTCCATTCCATTTCCACCCAACATGCTCATACATGCCAACTGTTCAGATTAAAGAGGAACATTCCTCTTTTTGGGAGAAGATAATTATCATTTTAATGCAGGTGTTCCTCTTCCTGTACAAATTTGTCTGTAGTATTGAATAGGAGAGTTAGGATTGTTCCTCTTTTATTTGAAAATAGCATAATTTGTACAGATTTCTGATTTTCAAATGTTGGCATGTATGCATGCTACCATTTCCATTCCATTTCCACCCACCATGCTACAATTTCCATTCCATTTCCACCCAACATGCTACCATTTCCATTCCATTTCCACCAAATATGCTACCATTTCCATTCCATTTCCACCCAACGTGCTACCACTTCCATTCCATTTCCACCCAATATGCTACCATTTCCATTCCATTTCCACCCAACATGCTACCGTTTCCATTCCATTTCCACCCAGCATGCTACCATTTCCATTCCATTTCCACCCAACATACTACCATTTCCATTCCATTTCCACCCAACATGCTACCATTTCCATTCCATTTCCACCCAGCATGCTACCATTTCCATTCCATTTCCACCCAACATGCTACCATTTCCATTCCATTTCCACCCAACATGCTACCATTTCCATTCCATTTCCACCCAGCATGCTACCATTTCCATTCCATTTCCACCCAACATACTACCATTTCCATTCCATTTCCACCCAGCATGCTACCATTTCCATTCCATTTCCACCCAACATGCTACCATTTCCATTCCATTTCCACCCAACATGCTACCATTTCCATTCCATTTCCACCCAACATGCTCATACATGCCAACTGTTCAGATTAAAGAGGAACATTCCTCTTTTTGGGAGAAGATAATTATCATTTTAATGCAGGTGTTCCTCTTCCTGTACAAATTTGTCTGTAGTATTGAATAGGAGAGTTAGGATTGTTCCTCTTTTATTTGAAAATAGCATAATTTGTACAGATTTCTGATTTTCAAATGTTGGCATGTATGCATGCTACCATTTCCATTCCATTTCCACCCACCATGCTACAATTTCCATTCCATTTCCACCCAACATGCTACCATTTCCATTCCATTTCCACCAAATATGCTACCATTTCCATTCCATTTCCACCCAACGTGCTACCACTTCCATTCCATTTCCACCCAATATGCTACCATTTCCATTCCATTTCCACCCAACATGCTACCGTTTCCATTCCATTTCCACCCAGCATGCTACCATTTCCATTCCATTTCCACCCAACATACTACCATTTCCATTCCATTTCCACCCAACATGCTACCATTTCCATTCCATTTCCACCCAGCATGCTACCATTTCCATTCCATTTCCACCCAACATGCTACCATTTCCATTCCATTTCCACCCAACATGCTACCATTTCCATTCCATTTCCACCCAGCATGCTACCATTTCCATTCCATTTCCACCCAATATACTACCATTTCCATTCCATTTCCACCCAACATACTACCATTTCCATTCCATTTCCACCCAGCATGCTACCATTTCCATTCCATTTCCACCCAACATGCTACCATTTCCATTCCATTTCCACCCAACATGCTACCATTTCCATTCGATTTCCACCCAACATGCTACCATTTCCATTCCATTTCCACCCAACATAATGCTACCATTTCCATCCTATCCTATCCTTATTGTCAATTGGTTCTTCCTTCTCCCTGGGTTCTTCTATTGCGTTTTAGTATTCCATTTTTTATTTTTTGTATTAGTTCTTTATTTATGATGTAACTTATATTCTTATCTGTTGAAATTGAGTTTCTCTTATTAAAGGCAGTGCAACTCAGGATCTGGTCTAGTCAAGACGTCATTTTATTTTCTTCTCCTTTTATTTAGACTAAGCTGTTTATTTGAGAACAAGAGTTTATAAGTTGATTTGAGCAGAAGTTTAGTGTTTGCGAGCAGTGTTTGAGAGACGCAATTTTACAAGTTTACAATTTTTCAAGTTTAAACATGTTTTCCTTAATTGTGTTTATAACTGACATGTGATTACTACAGGTTTTTTTTTCTTTCTTTTCATCTTTACATCCTTTATTTCATGTTCACATGGGACATAAATAGTCCTCATGATGATATATATATTTACAGTGCTTCCCAGAAAAAACGAATCCGAGAATTATCGATGTTTTATCATAACTTAACCACAATAATCTATGGCTGATCGTCAACTAAACGGAGTAAAGTCTTTTGTCAGTTATGTTTGTTGCTATGCCAGGCAGCCAGTGAAAACGAATTCGTTTAATCAAATTATGGAATCGAAAGCGTTACTTTCAACAAACAGAACTTTGTTATTCCTAGCTCATTTTTCCTGATTGGGTGTCGTATGAAAGGGCAGAAAATTAATTTTCTAGAAATGTGATTTTCTCATTGAAATTCAGATACGTCTGCCAAATAACTTGTTGGTACTCTTTCTACAAATTGATTTTAATCACTCATGCGTGAAATATGCATCATATGAGTTGCATCAAATGAAAGAGGAGGATCTAAGCTCTACATATATGTGTCATTTATTAATTATAATTATGATTAAGTTATGATAAAACACCGATAATTCTCGGTTTCGTTTTTCCTGGGACGCACTTTATATATATAAATGATTATAATCAAAGTCTAAGTCCGGTGTGTAAAGTCAATCCTGGCCGATTTTTGTGTGTGGTTACGTGCCGGACTTTGTTGCGTGAAAAAAACCTTTACCGGACATTTTGGGAACATGAATGCGGTCCCTCCGTTCCCTGACTAGTAGGGGGGGGGGGGGAATCTATGAACCTTGAAAAAGGGGCACGTTCATATTCTCGTCTAGCAAACCAGCATATCCGTAATTTCGATTTAGACCCTCGTCTTTACTGTCTTCATCTGAGGAGGGACCATGAACTACCTCTACCGCATCTGGGAACATAAAAGGGTGCAAACATACACAAAAACACTACCACTGCTACGATTATTCCAAGGCAAATACACGCATCATAAGAAGACAACAGAGCTAAACCCTCTTCCCCGCTCATGAAAAAATACAACAACCCCAAACCAAATACAAAAGGAAGGCTTTGATATATAATTATAATACTTGAAAAATACAAGACAAAAGACTTGTACTAGCCTTACACAAAGTATATTTATCTTTTTCTTGACTACAGTTGACAAAAATTTGCTTATAAATTCATTAAAGGTACTATGTCCCTTTTGCAGCCAACCTCAAATTCTGTAGAACTTTGCAGGAGTTATGAATATGTCATGTATGTCCTATCTGTGAAATGTAAACGTTAGCAGTGTCCTCATATTCAAATTATGCAAGGAAACCTGTTTACTTGCTAGACTTCACTGTCAGACACTATTGAGTGACTGACTGGCTTTTGGTAATAACATACATGAAAAGAGTTGTAAAGGGTACATGAGCATTTGTCTACATCAATAACCCACTTCTTGTGATGGCCAAGATTAAACTGATTGCATCTTTGCGCAGCATAAAACGTATGACCATTCGGTATAATTGTCTGAAAATCAAGACTATTACTTTTGGGCTCTACAGCCCTAAAGTCGATTTGACAACTAATAGTTGTTATTTTCCCACTTGAATACATTTTCAATCCCCACATTTTTTAGGGAAGTTCTAAATTAGTATCATCTTTCAAATGCAGTTGGAATTAAACTTTTTCATTTTATTGGCCTGCAAATGGGACATAATGTACCTTTAAATGTTATAACTTTGTACACTTCAGCAATACGGCAAGAAATTGTGCAGTCGATCGTTGCCCATTGGCTACTTTAATTTGGGACGAGCAACCTCTTGACTCTCATTATTCCAGAATCTGGCCTATTTAATTTTGATCTCCACCACACCAACGCTACCTCTCCCTAATTACTTGCTACCCGCCGATGATGGCGTGATCGTTAAATTAGGACGCCAGTCTGGGCTGGTGAGCATAATTATGAGTCTGTTGATAACGCCATCTTCGACGGCTTGAATCAAGTGTGTAGGAAAATTATAAAGGACCGTGCAGAATCTGGACTAGACTCTCATGCGCATCATCAGTCTCGGTCGTAACCCCATGCTTATCAGACTCTAGTCCAGAATCTGCCCGGTTCTTATTATTGAAGCCCAATATACGCTCACCAGAAGAATCGGTGAAGATTTCTATTTGTTGCTAATAACCGCAAATGAATCGTCTGCCACTAAATGGCCAGACACCTTTGTCGGCTAGATGTATAATGACTGAATAATGGGCAAGAGAGATAAAGAAATCGAGTCCCGACGCATCTGGAGGACATAGTCTACTCTGTGTTAGTCTGTGTGTCTGAATATAACATGAAGCCAGAAAAACGGAGAGGAGAAACATGAAGAAAAGAAGTAAAAAAAGAAGTTGTAAAAATGTATGTACATCAACAAATATAAATTGCATACATGATGTATTATTAATGAGTCATTCAGACAATATACGACTATAAACGCTGTCGACCGATATCCCAAGTCGGGGGAACGTTCATTTCTCCCCTTTCATTGTCTGCGGTCAATACCTTTACCTCGAACCTTTGATAATGAATAATAGTGGGTTTTTGTAAAGCCCTCCGATCCTGTCTGTCAGACTTTACACGCCTGGCACCCCACACGTTAAATTAAGCCAGCCAAAACATGGCTGCCATTGTGGTACCCATTAACCTCCCATGGTTCGAGTGTGGCAATAAATTGTAGAGTAATATCTTGCAAAAAGACATTCTTCATTCCTATGCTAACATCTTAT